>CAMTDV010000018.1:29595981-30195981 GCA_947069175.1 Scalesia atractyloides | reverse complement strand
ATCATTCCTCATCATCCGACTCCTTTGACTGCCGCTGAGAAACCTGATAAGGCTCCACCCCTTGCATACTACTGGGCCCTGCCTGCTGCTGCCCGAAGAAAGGAGGAACACCCAAATGTAAACCCTCCATCATATACCTCATACCATCCTTTAACCTCAGTTGACCCTGCCTAATCCTACCGAACTGCCCATCAACATAACCACGTAAATCCCATAATTAGCCTCCATCCTAACATACAAAGAATCCAACGTAAGTGGATCGAGTCGTGGCTCTCTCAGCGGATACTGCCTGGCAGGAATCTCCTGACGAGTCGTCTGCCTATGGCAGACTGCAAAGCTGATGCAACATCAGATCCTGGTGGAGGCTGAACCAGTGGACCCTGGCGAATATAATTCCATGCCAGCGGATCGGTATATGTAAAATACCCATAGACTGAAGATCCGCCACTCTCATCAAACCAGGCGCTGGTCCCTCTCTCATCTTTTCAGAAGGATATCGACCAAACGCACCCAAACTCTCCGCTAACCACGTAACATATGGCCCACAATAAATCCTAGCCAACAAACCACCTCTCCACAATCTCCTCATCGACCAAGCAAACACAGTAGCCAAGTTGGTGGGTCGCTGCTCCACCATGCACATCAAACAGAACAAACTCACCTGATTCACCTTGTTATCCCCTTGCCCTCGACTAACTAAAGTGGCTTCCAAGATTTTGTGAATGAACCTGTAAACCGGATCGGTAATGTAACTCACCACCATGTTGTTCGAATATGGAGCCCGCGAAATCGTACTCCAAAACCTCATCAATTCATCCACATGAACACTATTCGGATGCCTCTTCTTAAACACCCTCTGCAAACTCTTAAGAAACTCGGGTGTACGCACCTCCTCGGGTGTATAGAACTTAGTAGCTACCGCAAACTGCGGAATAGTCATCTCGTATGATTGCCTACCCAAGGCAAAGAACAAGGCATCCTTCTCATGAAAATTCCCCTGCTGGTATTCAAACGTGGAGTGGAACTCCAAGGTGATTTCTTTGTACAGCTTTGCATCACAATCTAGAACCTTCTAAACTTTGGACCGAACAACTCCTCAACCCTAGCTCTTGCTCCCAATCTATCCAGCAAACCCCAGTCAATCCTCCTAAATGGTAGCAGATCTATCGAAATCAACGTAGCCAACCGTTGGCTCTCACCCGAACCAAGCTCAAACTTCAACAATGGGCTATCCCGAATCCTCGTACTTTGACCATGAGGGGTCCCCGGTCCAGTATACTCCACTACCCTGATATACTCTTGTTGCACTGGTTCCTGTTGGACTGGCTCCTGTGACCGAGTTGTTGGTCCTCTCTTCCTACCTCTACCGCTTGATGAACCTTCACCTGACATTCTATAAAACAATTCAAATTTGACAAGACAAAGCAAAGCAGATCATTAGTAGTCACAAACTATTTTGGGTATTTTTTAATTTTTTAATTTTTTTTAATAAAAATTTTAGAAAATGGAACAACCATATAGCATTTCATTCGCGGTTGAAACCGAAAAATAAAGTGAAATAAAAAAAATGGGTTACCGTTTACAAAAGCATAAGTAATAAACAACCTCGCCCGAATGGAGATTGAGTACGGGCGAAGTGTTTTGTACCTGTACGTGCATATAAGTAAACTCACAATCAAACTAGACCTAAAACTAAACGACTCAAAATACAAGATACAATGTTCACTACCCTCTTTCGGCACTTTAATTAAATCCCAAGTGCCAACCAAATGAACATTGAGTGTCAAATAATGTTAAAGTTAGAAACTTTATGCTATAAGTAGTGAAACCGGGAAAATTCTGATACAAAAACATAATTCCATGTCAAAAATTACCAACCCGAATCCCCACACTCATGTTTTACCAAACCCTAGACATGGTAACAAGAACACATGCATAGCACCCCAAACCGAGCCACCCGCAATCTGCATTGAACTAAACAACCCCAAACCAAACCACCCGCAACCTCAACCTACCACTAATCATGGGAAACACAAGACCGACCAAGACCCGACACTAATCTAACTCGAAACTAACTAAGAACTGAAAGAAACAAACTCAAAGTACAAGAAATTGCAAGGAAACATACCTTGAAGACGAGTTAAACATAAAAACTAAAGAAATTCGGTTTGAAGCATGAAAACCCTGTGAAATCCCGTGTTTATGGTGAAAGGTGTGAACTTGGTGGTGGAAATCGATAGGGTGATGATTGTAGGTGAAATGGGGGTGAAGTTAAGGGTGAAAATGGCTGATTTGCGGTGGTAGGAGGTGAGTTTTGGTGGGTGTCGACGGCTTTGAAAAATAAGAACTAGGTTAAATTGGAGGATTTGGGAATTAAACTGAAAATCACTGCAGATATGTCCTCTCACGGGCCTGTGGCTGGGCCTCTCGCGCCCTGCGACCGGTTAATTGATGTCAGCATTCTTGAGGCTCAGGCAAACCGCGACCCAGAGAGCCTAGGCTCTCGCGCCCCTCCAGAAGCCGTTTTAACAGAAAGTTTCGTTTTTTCTTCAGTTTCATGCCTTAGAAAAATTTTCAATTCACCCAAACCATCCCAAAAACCAACTCTAAAAATTTCCTAACACTGGGACTTACCTGGAACCACGTTTTCTCGTCAAATCTCCGCAGCTATGATTCCTGCAATTGACTTAAAAACACAAAACAAAGACCTACAAACTACCAAAAATGACCGTAGCTATGAAAAATAATCGAAAATAAATGACAATACAACCGGTACAAACTCTACACTTGAGCTTTCACTCAAGATTCTAAACGGTGGTGTTTGGCATGTCCTCGAGACGGGTTACCTCCCTCTCGGTCTCGTCTATCGGGCCACCCAAATAGTGCTTCAATCAGTGGCCATTCACCTTCCACGACCCTTTAGTAACTTCGTCGTATAACTCAATTGCACCATACGGAAACACCTCCTTCACAACATAAGGTCCCGTCCACTTCGATTTCAACTTTCCGGGGAACAACTTTAACCTCGAATTGTAAAGAAGCATTTTATCACCCGTTCTAAACTCCTTCAATCCCTTAAGCCTCCTATCATGCAACACTTTCGTTTTCTCTTTAATACTCCATGAACGCTCATACGCCGCATCTCTAAAGGCCTCTAACTCATGAATTTGGAAGTACCTTTTCGTAGCCGCTTCGGTCAAATCTAAATTAACGGTTTTAAGAGCCCAAAGCGCTCGGTGCTCCAATTCTACCGGGAGATGGCACGCATTGCCATAAACTATCATAAATGGAGTGGTCCATAAAGGTGTTTTGTAGATGGTACGGAATGCCCAAAAAGCATTATCGAGTTTATCCGACCAATCCTTACGACTCTTTCCTACCGTTTTCTCCAATATCCTCTTCACTCCCTTATTCGCATTCTCAACTTGACCGTTTGTTTGTGGACGGTACGCGGTGGACAAACGCTGAGTTACTCCATAACGCTCTAACGCCTTCTCCATCACGGCGTTTCAAAAATGTGTCCCTCGGTCACTAATGATGGCTTTTGGTATACTGAAACGAGTGAACAACTTCTTTAAGAATCTCACCACCACTCGGGCATCATATGTAGGCAAAGCTTGAGCTTCAACCCACTTCGAAACATAGTCGATCGCCACGAGGATGTACCGATTCCCACTAGAAGGGGGAAAGGTCCCATGAAGTCGATGCCCCATACATCAAAGATTTCAAGGACTTGAATGGGGTTTGGGGCATCTCATTCTTGGATGAGATATTGCCGGGACGTTGGCAAGCATCGCACGTCCTAACGAATTCTAAAGCATCCTCTGCTACCGTAGGCCAAAAGAAACTGCAATCAAAGACTTTTTGTGCGGTAGTGTGTGCACCATGACGATCACCCGTCAACCCCTCATGGACGTGCCTAAGAATCTCTATACCTTCTTCCCTCGCTACACATCTCCTAAGGATACGATCTGCTCCTAACCTAAAAAGGTAAGGGTCATCCCATATGTACTTTCTCACATCCTTAAACAACTTCCTCTTTTGTTAGGCATTCATATCCTTCATGACATACCCATTAGCAAGATAGTTCGCTACATCGCTAAACCACGACAACCCTTCTTTCTCCTTCGCTACAAATCTATCGACTCGTGAGGGAATCTATCTCCTATCGCCTCCTCACGAATCTCCTCCCTACTTGGATCCTCTAATCGTAAAAGATGGTCGGCGCTACGTTCTCTGCTCCTTTCTTATCCTTAATTTCTATGTCAAACTCGGAAAGAAGATGGATCCAACGTATGAGACGAGGCTTACCGTCCTTCTTTTGGAAAAGATAACGCAAAGCCGCATGATCGGTGAACACTATGGTCTTTGAAAGCATAAGATACAAACGAAACTTATCAAACGCAAAGACAACAGCTAAGAGTTCCTTCTCGGTGGTGGTGTAGTTCTCTTACGCGTCGTTGAGGGTTTTACTCGCATAATAAATCGGGTGAAAAGTGGCTCCCCCGTCTTTGACCCAAGACCGCCCCAACCGCGTAGTCGCTCGCGTCACACATGAGCTCAAATGGTAAGCTCCAATCGGGGGACACTAGAATGGGTGCACTTACGAGTTTCTCCTTAAGAATTTCAAAAGCTCTAAAACACTCCTTATCAAAGACAAAAGGAACGCCCTTTCAAGGAGTCGAGTCATGGGGCGTGTGATTTTGGAAAAATCTCTAATGAAACGCCTATAAAATCCCGCATGACCTAGAAAACTACGGATGGATTTCACACTAGTCGGTGGAGGAAGCCTACTCATCGTATCAATTTTCGTTCTATCTACCTCTATACCGGCCCTAGAAATCCTATGTGCTAAAACAATCCCCTCTGTAACCATGAAGTGACACTTCTCCTAATTAAGCATCAACTTCGTCTCAACACACCTCTTCATCATTCTCTCAAGATTGCCTAAACACTCATCAAACGAATCGCCATAGACCGAAAAATCATCCATAAAGACCTCCATAGAACTCTCAACCATGCACCATTGAAAGGTAGCCGGAGCGTTACATAGTACAAAAGGCATGCGTCGGTACGCTTACGTACCATATGGACATGTAAAGGTCATCTTCTCTTGGTCTTCTGGCGCAATAGGAATTTGGAAGTAGCCGGAAAAACCATCAAGAAAACAATAGAATTGTCGCCCAGCGAGACACTCTAGCATTTGGTCAATGAATGGGAATGGGAAGTGGTCTTTCCGGGTGGCGTCATTTAGCTTGTGGTAATCGATACACACACGCCAACCGGTGACCGTACGAGAAGGGGTAAGCTCGTTTTTCTCGTTCACGACAACAACCATCCCCCCTTCTTAGGGACGACTTGGGTAGGACTCACCCAAGAGGAATCGAATATCAGGTAAATCAAACCGGCTTCCATCAACTTTAACACTTCCTTCCTAACTACGTCCTTCATGTTATGGTTCA
The DNA here is from genome assembly GCA_947069175.1 of Scalesia atractyloides. Taxonomy (NCBI): domain Eukaryota; kingdom Viridiplantae; phylum Streptophyta; class Magnoliopsida; order Asterales; family Asteraceae; genus Scalesia; species Scalesia atractyloides. Next base: position 30,190,519 of record CAMTDV010000018.1, on the reverse strand, counting down.
AACGCCATTAGGGTTGAACCACCGGTTTAAATTCATCCTCTATACGTATCTGGTGTGTGCAAAAAGTGGGGCTAATCCCCTTGATATCAGACAACTTCCACGCAATTGCCCCCTTGTGCTTTCTTAGCACTTTAACTAACTTCCCCTTCTCCTCCTCTGTCAATTTAGAAGAAATACTGACAGGTAAACTTGAATTTTCTCCTAGTAAAACGTACTCTAGGTGTGAAGGAAGGACCTTAAGCTCTAAGGGCGAAGTATCTACGGGTTTGCTCTCACTCTCTTCTTTAATTTCACAAAGCTCTAAGGCCTCGGGAACCCAAGTCGCATCTAACCCCTCACCAACCTCATCATCTAACTCCTCTTTAACTACTCCCTCACTAACTAAAACGGCTCCACTAATGAAACCTAGACACTGATCAACGCACGAGATGAAAGAATCTAGAAAGTAGACGGAGTGACACGGACCACTATAATCATCGCTACCGGCTAGGGTGTTGCATGGCTCTATCTACCTTAAAAGTGACAATCTCATCACCCGCACGAAGTGAAATCTTACCATCGAAAACATCTATAACCGCCTTTGCGGTTCGAGGGAATGGGCAACCTAAAATAATAGAAACTCTCTCGTCAGCCTCTATGTCTATAACCACGAAATCTACCGGAAACACGAATTTATCTACATTAACAAGCAAATTCTCTACGATCCCTCTAGGATATTTGACCGAGCGGTCGGCCAAAAACAATGACATACGCGTGGGAGTAACCTCACCTAAACCTAAGTTCTCGTAAAGAGAGAAAGGCATCAAATTGATGCTTGCACCTAAATCGGCTAAAGCATCAGCGGGAGTGGTGGAACCATCGAATAGGCATGGAACAGTGAATGTGCCTGGGTCAGTTAATTTCTCCGGTAGCTTATTCAAGACCACCGCTGAAGGGGTATGGTCCCAAAAACAGTGCGCCAAAGTAAGAGACCATACCCATTATTACTACAAGAGCAGACCCTGCGCAAATAGTCTTTCATGCGCTAGGCATCTAGGAGAAGAAACAATCATTTAACTACCTTGCGCGGACTCGCGCAAGGTAACAGTTAAGCTTGGGTCTTTTTCTCTAATCAGATGACACCTGCGGGCAGGAAAGACTAGTAGAACAATAAGGAATCTTTTCTGTTATAAAAGAAGGGACACATGGCAGCATTTCAGAGGGAAACAGCTATGAAATGTTCTAGAAACAATTAAAGCTCAATCGTGCAAGGGCATGAGCGGTTGCAACAGAATTAACATGTGGCATGATCTGATTGATTTCTCAAAGTCACGATGATGGCACACTTATAACAGCAAGCAAAAAGGCATCATCTGCAATGTGGTGTCTCCTTAACCGTCGATCAACACCATAATCCGTGTGCTTGGATGGTGATCTAACTGACTAACGACATCAAAGAAGATTTTGTTAAAGTTTCTCTCTCATATTTTGGTGCCTAAATCCGGCTATAAATAAGTATCTTGGGGCACAAGCAAAAGGTATTCACTCACACTTACTCTCTCTCTTACTTCACTTAAACTATTTTCGATAACCTGTACTTATTCTCACGCCGGAGGGTGGTCACGGAGAGAACCCCCATTCTCCCCGTGGCGAGGCTGACGGTGGTTTGTTTTGCAGAGATAATCGGAGTCCAGATCCCAAGTGACGAAACGAAGGATTAACCCTTTTTATGCAGAGACTAAACCCTAGATATGATTCGAGCCTTATACATTAGATCCGCTATTTCTTCAACCGCGGAACAACCTTTGGTCAACGGAATGTTAGAAAGCTCACCTATCCTATCCTTACGTTTGAGAAGGTCCTTAAGGAATTTGACATATTTTGGCATGGACTGTAAGGCTTCGATAAACGGAAGATTGATTTTCAACTGTTTGAACATCTCTAAGAAGTGCCCGTATTCCTTAGCATATTTTTTTATGCTTAAGGCGGGCGGCGTATGGGACACGGGAATGATCAACTAGCGGTGACGGCCTAACCCCTATCGGTTGCTTATCTACCCTCTTCTCTATTTGAAGATCCTCGGTTTGTGCAGTACTTGCTGGGTCTAGCCTAGAGTGCACCTTACCAGGAGCTTCCATCTCGATCTCCTCATCAAACTCGTCCTCCTCCTCTATCTCTACTCTCTCTCTCACTACCTCACCTAAACTCTTTCCACTATGGGGAGTGATAGCCTTAGCTGAATGGTTAGCCGGGTTCGGGAAAGTATTACCCAAAAACTGACCAGGAGGGTTTCTCTTGTAACTGCTTGGTTAAACCACCTACTGTTCTTTGAAGATCTAAGATTGCGGATTTTTGGTTTTTATTATTAAGCTCTCGACTCTTGTTAATTTGATCCTGACTTTTAGCGAAATTAGTAAACTCGGTTAAGGCTTTCTGAGTAACCTGATCTCTAGTTACTAACTGAGCAAGAAGCTCCTCGATCCTCCCTAGACTACCCTCCAAACGATTATCACTAACCTGACCCTCTTGATTCGACCCCCCACTAGTGAAATGACCACCTGAACCTGAACTACCAAACTGACCCTGCTGACCTGAACCTGAGCTCGTAAACAAACCCTGCCCCCTGCTTTGGTATTGACCGGATGGAAAATCAGGGGGATTACCAGAAGATCGAAAACTGTTATTATTATTACGCCAGTTGGAGTTATAATTGGAATTATTATTATTAAACGGACCCCTAGACTGACCGACTATGTACTCTACCTGCTCTAAGGTTATGGTGGGATAATCTATTGTATCATGGCCTCCCCTACAAACCTCACAACGATCTACCTTTTTCTTAATCTCATCTAAATCCTTACTGAAAGTTTTCTTAATCATGTCTAAACCAACAGCTATCTATTAATCCAAGCCAACTTGGGATACTCCTCGAGAAGACGAAGAGGTACTAGTCACAGGAATAGAAGTCCTGCTGGCAGTGCTATAGTCCATGTCAGAATGCGCGAAACACTCGGAAAGATCATTGCACTCGGCTACTGATTTCTTATGTCACACCCCAACAGATGGCAGAAACATCACGATGAGACGAAAACTAGATTGCAAGAGGCTTCATAACGCTAATTGTGTCAAGTGTTTAATAATTACCCTTTTTACATAGGTTATATCAAATAATACAATTTCATATCACGACACAAATAAAATAAATATAACTTAATTTTATTAACGATTTAATACAAAATATTGAAACGAAATACATGTTTGAAATAAGATACAATACAATAAATATTTAAAGTTTTTAAATGTGTTTCTAGGCAATCCTACTAGATTCCTTGCATCATCAGTTCCTGCAACACGTATTAAAAGCATAGATCAATACAAAAGTATTGGCAAGCATACAAGTTTGAAATTAAGTATAAAAATATAAAGTTTGTTTCAATCATGACAAGTATATATTTAAGTTGAATCGCACCTGTATGTAGACAACTTTCGCATAATAATAATAGCATTTATTAGAAATCTCTAACTAGCATGCATGAAACCCTAAGCATAACAATATCATAAGGGATCACGCTAAAATTAATAAGCATAAACAAACTCAATCATAACAATTAGCATGTATAGGCAAGTTTGAACTAACACGTATAACTCGCAAAAGTAATATTGATAACACGTTTGGTACTTTGGAATACATTTTATTTCGTATAATATAAATTTGTTAATTGATACATGTTGCACCCCAAAATGAGTTTAAAGGAGTATGCTCACTTTTTTTGTGGAGACTTCTTTTGGTAATTACGAGAAGATCCAACAGTCGAAAGATGGAATTTGAGGTCACCTCACATGGATAAGAGAAAGATATATAATTAGTAGAAGTTGTCGACGTGTCATTAAATTGAATATACACTTGTTTTCACCTTATAAATTCATTTCGGGTTTTGGTACTTTCCTTAGCGTAACGCCAACTTATAATAGGTATATATATATATAATGTGTGACGAAAACATAGGAACATATATATGTTTGGCGGTTAGCATAATATATGTATATATATATAATATACATATTTCTACGGAATGTATAATTGATATAAGGTATATTTATTTATATTTTTGACGAAAAACGGGCAGAGCTTCCCCTGTTTTAAGATGGTCCCGACAACTAAGTGTCGATTAAAATTTCAAAGCTCAACAATACATGAATCGATATGTGATTATATAATTCTATGTATAACTACTTATAAGTTATATAGTTTGCTTTCGCGATTTAAAACGCTAGTTAAATATGAAAACGCCATGAAGGCGCTATCATTATTATTCGTGCCGTGGTATTTTCAAAACTCAAAAGCTTAAATGATAATTTATATGACTTACGAATTCCGATTAAAACACTATTTTATTTTGTAAAACCAACACTTTTGCATTTGTAATATCATCTCAAAACGATAAATAATCATAATATAAACCAAAGTTGTGTCGTTAAGATTTTACCACATTTCGTGCTTGACCCGAGTCGACTAGTTGTCCATATAATGTTTTCAAAACTCAATAGTTTAACGAAGCCATATTAATGCATATATTTTCCTATGTGAGGTTACATATTAAGATATGATCGATTCCCGTTTGAATACAATAAGCAAACTAAACACTATAATTAAAAGGGGGGTCGCTAATAGCTTACCGAGACCGCGTCGTCTGCTTGTTGACCCGAGTTGACTCAGTTTGGCCGATTCAACCGAACCAGAACGCAAACTGCACGACCTGATGAGGACAGAACCAAGACATGGGTCTGACCGGTGTTTGACCAAATCGAAAAAACCTAACCCAATGGTTGAACCAGAACCAACGAACCCGAGCCAAAACGCTACCGGAGCCTAAAACGAGTTGGACCTGGACCGGGGTCGAACATAACCAGAGCCAAACATCACCGAGCCACCTGAACCAGCGCCCTCAAGGCTGAACCATCGTCAATATGCTGCTACAGATCCGGCGACTACCGGAATCCACCGTCGCCATCGTCAAAACGCGGCTATCGCTGCTCCCACTCCCGTTCTCCTTCTCTCTCCTTCGTCCTCTCTCTCTCTCTCTCTCTTGCGTTTTCGCCACCGCCGCGGAGGGTGACAACCGGCCGTTCGAGTTTTGCAAGGAGGGGTGTCGGTATGGTGATTTAAGTGGAGATGGAAGGTGAGGAGGTGTAGGAGGGGGTGTGGCGGTTGTTGGGACGGTCGGAATCGGCTGGACTCGTTGCCGGAATCCGACAGCCGATTTTGTGAGGATGAGGGGGCTAGGGTTTGGTGTGGAGAAGGAGGTGTGTATATACGGTGTGTGTATGTGAGTGAGTAGAGTGTATGTATGTTAAAGAGATTAGGTTTTAGAGTGGCTTGGGTGTTGGGCTCAACGCCCGTTAGTTCTTGTATAGTCCATTATGGCCCAAATTCATTTCCACTACTCGTTTTCTTTCCCGAAATGTAAGAAACGTGTATATTATCATTTTTTAATACATAACCGAATGATTGGTTGTTTGAACGACGAGTACGCAATAAAACATATATATATATATATGTGTGTGTTTTTACACATACCACGGGTAACGCCTTGAATTACGATAAAATTTTATAAAAATAGGATTACTAAATTACGAGGCGTTACAGTCTCCCCTACTTTAAGAAATTTCGTCCCGAAATTTATTCAAGATGAAGACTTTAGAAAGGATGGCTTTTCGTAATATGTGTGGGTGTAACCGAGAGATAGGTGGCAATTGATTAAAGTTTGTCTTTAAATATAGCAGTGAAACACTGAATTTCCCATGGCACGTTTTACGAAGCTTTAGTAATATGGTATTAACACTTATATATAAGAAGTACCAGCGGCGTATCCACCATGTTTATGCCCTATTACGTCTGTTTCGCTAATCGATACCATGTTACGTTCCGTGTCCCAATCAGGGTTTATTAGCGTATTACGAGTGGGAATGATAGCTTATATAGAGTCTAAAGTATTTAAGTATAACTGAAATTAAGTATGAAAGAGTATAGTGTATAAGTATGAGTATAAGGGTAAGTGTGCATATATACACATTCATGTACAATACAAATGATATATTTTAGTTAACCAAGATTAACGGATTACTGGCATGTGAATAAACAGGTCAAACAATCGTGTACCGCAATGTAGACTACCCGTTATCGTTAAAACGAAGAGGGTGTAAAATAGTTTACTTAACATGACCTCAAGAATACGGGTGGGTGTCACTTCCTTTAGCGCTACACCAGCGCTATACATGTTAAGATGTGGCTTGATCAAAGTTAATGACAAGTCTACCACGTAAACATGTGAATAGACAAGTCAAACCATCGTGTACGCAGCGTTGACTAGTCAATATTGTTGAAACATAGTGTAATATAGTTTACTTAGTATGGAATAGTTTACTTAACATGGCCTCTAGAATACGGGCGGGCGATACTCCTATAGCACTACACAAGCGCTATACATGTTAAGGTGTGGTATTATAACGAGTTTATCACACAAGAATGTTCCAGTAATCCCAACTTAATTATAATGCTTAGTATGCACCTATATAATCGTTATGTAATATATTTTGTATATATACAAGAGAAGTTTGTTTTGCATAAATTCGATTTTAGTATAATGTGACATCAAATTAAAATGAAGGAATAAGAATTATATAGCATAAAATTTAAGATAGCGTAAAAGAGAAGCTTGTTAAAATGTTGGAACGTTTCGGGTTTAGAAACTTTGACTACTCCAAAGTGACTCGTAGGTCCTTTTGAATTAGGGAGACATGATTTGGCCTAATAGGTATAATATTCTCGTCGCCAAGCGATTAACGGTATTTTACCCTTCCAGTTAATACATGTCCCTAATTTGATCGAAACATATGAAACTTTGGCGAGATTGAAAATTGAGGAGCGGAACCAGTCATCAAGGTGTGGATGTCAATCCTGGCTTGACAATTTCGTCCCCAAATTGTGGTTTATTGAACGTATCAAGATATAATCTCGAATCGTCAATAAGGATCCACTAGATTATGAAATGAAACTCCCATTAAGATATGGATATCACTCCTGACTTGATGGTGAATTTTGTGCAAAATAACATGTAAAGCGGATTGAAACTCGTCACCAATGGCGGGAATCACCCCTGTATTGATGAGTTATTCCGATTGTGGAACAAGAATATACTCAAAAGCGTGTATTGTGTCTCATGTCTTAGGAAAGACATATTGTAAGTTTTAGGATCAAAAGGGGGAGAAGCATGACAGAAGGAATAACATTTTAGAAAAGTATCACAAATGGTCAAGAGTATGGTACTTAAACTATAGACTAGGTCGAACATGGCAATTCTACCTAATTCTCTATAGTTATGGCTCTGATACCAATCTGTCACACCCCAACCGATGGCGGAAACATCACGATGAGACGAAAACTAGATTGCAAGAGGCTTCATAACGCTAATTGTGTCAAGTGTTTAATAATTACCCTTTTTACATTGTTTATATCAAATAATACAATTTCATATCACGACACAAATAAAATAAATATAACTTCATTTTATTGATAACGATTTAATACAAAATATTGAAACGAAATACATGTTTGAAATAAGATACAGTACAATAAATATTTAAAGTTTTTAAATGTGTTTCTAGGCAATCCTACTAGATTCCTTGCATCATCAGTTCCTGCAACACGTATTAAAAGCGTAGATCAATACAAAAGTATTGGCAAGCATACAAGTTTGAAATTAAGTATAAAAATATAAGTTTGTTTCAATCATGACAAGTATATCTTTAAGTTGAATCGCACCTGTATGTAGACAACTTTCGCATAATAATAATAGCATTTATTATAAATCTCTAACTAGCATGCATGAAACCCTAAGCATAACAATATCATAAGGGATCACGCTAAAATTAATAAGCATAAACAAACTCAATCATAACAATTAGCATGTATAGGCAAGTTTGAACTAACACGTATAACTCGCAAAAGTAATATTGATAACACGTTTGGTACTTTGGAATACATTTTATTTCGTATAATATAAATTTGTTAATTTATACATGTTGCACCCCAAAATGAGTTTAAAGAGTAAAAGGGGTCGAGTATGCTCACTTTTTTTGCGGAGACTTCTTTTGGTAATTACGAGAAGATCCAACAGTCGAAAGATGGAATTCGAGGTCACCTCGCATGGATAAGAGAAAGATATATAATTAGTAGAAGTTGTCGACGTGTCATTAAATTGAATATACACTTGTTTTCACCTTATAAATTCATTTCGGGTTTTGGTACTTTCCTTAGCGTAACGCCAACCTATAATAGGTAGATATATATATATGTATAATATATATATATATATATATATATATATATATATAGTGTTACGAAAACATAGGAACATATATATGTTTGGCGGTTAGCATAATATATGTATATATATAATATACATATTTCGACGGAAAGTATAATTGATATAAGGTATATTTATTTATATTTTTTACGAAAAACGGGCAGAGTTTCCCCTTTTTTAGGACGGTCCCGACAACTAAGTGTCGATTAAAATTTCAAAGCTCAACAATACATGAATCGATATGTGATTATATAATTCTATGTATAACTACTTATAAGTTATATAGTTCGCTTTTGCGATTTAAAACGCTAGTTAAATATGAAAACACCATGAAGGCACTATCATTATTATTCGTGCCGTTGTATTTGCAAAACTCAAAAGCTTAAATGATAATTTATATGACTTACGAATTCTGATTAAAACACTATTTTATTTTGTAAAACCAACACTTTTGCGTTTGTAATATCATCTCGGTTATTAGTTTATTCATGCTCGGTTTCAAAACGATAAATAATCATAATATAAACCAAAGTTGTGTCATTAAGATTTTACCACATTTCGTGCTTGACCCGAGTCGACTAGTTGTCCATATAATGTTTTCAAAACTCAATAATTTAATGAAGCCATATTAATGCATATATTTTCCTATGTGAGGTTGATATGATCGGTTCCCGTTAGAATACAATAAGCAAACGTAAAACACTATAATTAAAAGGGGGGTCGCTAATAGCTTACCGAGACCGCGTCGTCTGCTTGTTGACCCGAGTTGACTCGGTTTGGCCGAGTCAACCAAACCGGAACGCGAACTGCGCAACCTGACAGGACAGAACCAAGACATGGGTCTAACCGGTGTTTGACCAAATTGACAAAAGCTAACCCAATGGTTGAACCGGAACCAACGAACCCGAGCCAAAACGCTGCCGGAGCCTAAAACGAGTTGGACCTGGACCGGTATCAAACATAACTAGAGCCAAACATCACTGAGCCACCTGAACCGGCACCCTCAAGGCTGAACCATCGTCAAACTGCTGCTATAGATCCGTCGACTACCGGAATCCACCGTCGTCGTCGTCAAAACACGGCTATCGCTGCCCCCACTCCCGTTCTCCTTCTCTCTCCTTCGTCCTCTCTCTCTCTTGCGTTGTCGCCGCCGCCGCGGAGGGTGACGGCCGGCCGTTTGAGTTTTGCAAGGAGGGGTGTCGGTGTGGTGATTTAAGTGGAGATGGAAGGTGAGGAGGTGTAGGAGGGGGTGTGGCGGTTGTTGGGACGGTCGGAATCGGCCGGACTCGTTGCTGGAATCCGGCAACCGGTTTTGTGAGGATGAGGGGGCTAGGGTTTGGTGTGGAGAAGGAGGTGTGTATATACGGTGTGTGTATGTGAGTGAGTAGAGTGTATGTGTGTTAAAGAGATTAGGTTTTAGAGTGGCTTGGGTGTTGAGCCCAAGGCCCGTTAGTTCTTGTATAGTCCATTATGGCCCAAATTCGTTTCCACTACTCGTTTTCTTTCCTGAAATGTAAGAAACGTGTATATTATCGTTTTTTTAAATACATAACCAAATGATTGGTTATTTGAACAACGAGTACGCAATAAAACATACCAGGGGTAACGCCTCAAATTACGATAAAATTTTATAAAAATAGGATTACTAAATTACGAGGCGTTACATCTTACCCATGAGTTGCTCACCAGCTGAAGTGTCAAACCAGGCTCTGATCTCTGGGGTGAGACCATTGTAGAACTTTTCTACAAGTGCCCAATCTGACAGGCCATGCTGTGAACAACGAGATAGTAGGGTTTGAAATCTCTCCCAGGCCAGGTGGTACGGCTCATCATGTTCCATCCGGAACAAATGGATCTGACCGCGTAGACGAGATGCTTTAGTGGGTGGAAAGTATTTAGCTAAGAAAGCATCCCGTAAACCTGCCCATGTGGTAAAAGTACCTGCTGGCTACGAATCGAACCAGGCGGCTGCGCGGCAAGCAAGTGAGAAAGGAAATACTTGGAGATAGCGAGCATCAAGGTTGACACCTTCAATGGAGAAAGTGCCACACAAGCGGGTGATACGGTTGATATGAGACGGCGCGTCCTCATCCTCACGACCATGAAACTGGTAAGAGTTGGTAATGGCGGTCATGATGTAGGATGGGATTTGCCAAGATTTTTCATTGGTGATGGTGGGCAGGGTGATGGGGGAGTTAGCACCGGTGAAACTGGTGGTGGCTTGTTGGTAAACAGTGCGGTTAGCCATTTGGACGATGGGTGTTGGAGTTTGGGAACGGGAAGGCGGTGGGGAATTATGGAGAGATGACTTCGGTGTGAAGTCAAAGTTTGGTGGTTTAGATTGGTGGGTAGAGTAAGAATGGGTGGAAGATGTAGGTGTAGAAGTACTTACCTTGAACGAAGAAGACGAGAAGGAAGGCTTTTCCGTAGGTGGCTTCGGCGGAGGTCCTTGCGAACGCGTATGGGCATCCACTGAAAAACCGAAAACAACCAAGTAAGACGACTCTAAAACTTACTCGAAAAAACAGAAAAGAAAAGGACACTGTTTTAGACTCCTACGACTCAAACACGGCAAATAGCACGTATGATATCTAGCAAGCCAAAACAAAGTAATTAACGCAATCGCCAAGAGTCCCCGGCAACGGCGCCAAAAACTTGATGTGCTAAAAGTAGTTCAATTAAAAATAACTAAATTAACCTAAATTTAGACTCAAAGTAATACTCTAGACTCGCTAAGACACACCAAACTACTAACCGGCAAGTGTACCGGTCGACTCTAGTATAGCTAAGTAAGTCTGGATATCGAACCCACAAGACTCTATTAATTACGTTAACGACTCTATCTAGACTGCTACTGAAACGGACATACCGATTATTTGTTTGTTTAATTTGGGGGGGGGGGTTCTAAAAATCCTACTAATGCAATAAAAAGTAGACTAAGTTAACTAGACGAACTAGACACGAATTTCCTTGAACTTTACTCAGAAGGTGAAAACACTACCTAGACTCGAATCCTGGTTGCTTTTAGTTATGGACTTTATTTGAATATTGATTATTATGGACCGGAATCTTAAGATTCTAAACCTATCGAGTTACCAACTAAGCCTCCTAACCCTTCTCAAGAGTACGTTAGGGCACCCTAAAGGCTGTTATGGACACTAGTAAATTAGACTCCCTTTCAAGACCTCTAATGATTTATGAAAGTACCCTACAAGACTTTCTCCTTTTCGGGACTCAAGTCAAGGATAAATTTGGGTTCTTAACTAGACTTGTTAGACAACAGCTAATAGGTTTACTTCCTAAGAAGGACCCACATTTTGGTTTAATCGCTTAGACCTAACAATAACCTTGCACATGTCAGCTATTGATGGTTGGTAGAACATTTGATTTTATAATATTACCGAATATTACTTTTAAGGTCTATTACGTATTCAACCCTAAAGATTCACGATTTATTATGTGATATAGACACTCACCAAAATCTAGAACCTAACATAACTCTATTATGTGATGAAGACCGTCACAAAGAATTATGTAAATCAATAAACAATATTCAAACACAAACAAGTACGCATACACATCTAGCTAATAATCAAATCCCCTACAATACATAAATAAATCCATAAATATCATAAATTCATAATAAAAATCCAAACTTTATGCAACCATTCATCTCGTCTAGGTAGTAAAATAAATCTAGCCAATCAAAGTCATGGAAACAAACATAAACAAAGTATCTTTAATGTAACGGAACATGGTACAGAGAAAGAAACACAAGTGAAAACATCCGGATGTTAAGACGAAGACCTGAATGATTCTCTAGACTTCCAACCTTCAACCGGCAACTCTTAATACTCAGAAACGCTTACAATAGTGTTCCAAGTTTGCCCAAAGGATTGCTAATTCGTAAGTTAGGGTTTAATGAACATTAGAGATGTTTAAATACTTTCCAAGCTCAAAACTCATGCCCAGCTCGAAGATTTCTGATTAAAACACCCTCTCGCGGGTGGCGAGAGGGATCCCCTTGCTCGGTCGCGGCCCGTGACCGCATTACTGACGTCATCACAAACAATGGCTTCTCGCGGGTGGTGAGAGGCATCTAATTCCCTTTCGCGGCCCGCCAGGAGCTTCTTTTTCAGCGTTTTTCGATTCGTTTCAGCTCCCGAGCCCTCCAACTCGTTCCAAGACTTGACCTTTTCACATTTTAACTGTTTATGCACTTTCCAGCTGTTTTTAATGCCAAATACCTGCAAAACGCAATTGGATCAACAGTACGCGAATTCTAACAAAAACTAAATTATAACTAACGAAAACTGTACAAACTGAACATGATAAACTGATGTATTTTGCAATACATCAGTTCAATGTGTGACGGTGTATCATTAACTGCTATATATATATATATATATATATATATATATATATATATATATATATAAAGCAGGTAAATAATATGGGTGTATCATGGAGATGATGACAAGTAACTAATATGGAGTTGAAGTTTGTTGAAAGATTAAGGTGCTGTTTATTTTTTCCAAAACGAGCTTCATGGCCTCTTTTGTCTGTGCGGCGCAGACCACGCGCAGACCTTCTGTTTTGCAGATTGTTTGTTTTTCAGAAGAGATTTCATTTAAAAAGGTCTGTGTGTCCTCTTCCCAAACAGATGTGGACCTCCCACTTCTAAACACTTCAAACCTCTTCTCACGAAACACACTGACATAACAAAACCCTAGCACCTCTCCTCCTCCCACCACCTCCACCACTCTCCTCCTCCTCCCACCGCATCCGCCGTCATCATTTTTTAACTATGTTTTCACCTGTAAATATACTCCAAAATCTGGAATTATATTCTTTTTATTGAGTATATTATAATTTATCTTTTTAGAATTGTCGATGTAGAGCAACTACTCGTCTAAACCTAATGCAATGATGCACTTAAACCAATTCCACAACCTGTCTTAACATCACAAAAGTGCAACTACGGTGTCCATGTCTAACACGTGAACGATTCCATGCGTAATGTGTTTAAAATCACTTGCACTTCAACGGACGCATAACTACTGCCCTAAAATAAACGTATAACGTCATTTAAAAACGTCTAACATTTTGCATATAAAAATCACTTTTCACATGAACCAACCTATCTGTGTGTATGTTTCTTTAAATAAAAACCATTTTGTATTCACAAACTATATTATCAATCGATGAATAACAATAAATACATGGTAAACTAATAGAAAACTATATTTATTAAAGTGTGAAAATCTACCAATTTAAAAATCAACTTTGGCTAAATACCGGTCCCATTCACGTCCAAAAGCATAAGGTCACGTTGTGTCGGGACCATAGTTATGTTATTTAAATGCATTAAATTGTCTTTCATATATTTAAAAAGACCACATACCAATAATTTGTATAAACAATTCAAGATCTTCCATGATAAAAGAAGTGTGGTTGAGACTTTAGATTGATCAACAACAAACGTGAAGTATAATCCCTTCCTTCATCTTTAAAGGATCCCCTGCCGGAGCCACCATGTTTCTCAAAGGATCCAGTCTGCCGGTTCTCTCATAATCGCCACTTTCTGCCGGAAAAGAGCGCCTACCCCCCCCCCCTCCCCCCCGCTTCGGTTCATATGTAAGTTTCAATGAATTTTGTTTTTTGATTGCTAAGTTTGAGGCGTTTTTGCATAAGCTTGTTACATGTAAGTAACGTTGGCTAAGTTATTTAAGAGGGTGTTTGAAATTGAGTTGGAAATGACTTATTGGCTTTTTCAAAAAGCGAATAAATCGTTTCCAAAAGCCATAATTTAAGACTTTTCCGAATGATTTATTGACTTATAAGCTCAAATATTTAGATTAATTTTCCAACTTCGGTTAACTTATTGTTAATATGTCAGTTTCTTTTACCCAAGTTAAGAGTGGTAACAGCTAGACTAGCCTATAAAAATTATTAATTTGTAACAAGTTGGTTGAGTTTTGTAATTTTCTAGTTGGCTTATTTTGATCAAGTTGCACAGATATGTTTTTTTGTCATAATGACTATAGATTGGGCCAAATGTATCAAAATTTACATTTCTAGCCCATTAATTTGATCAACTTGTCCAAATATACCCCTGTCGTTTGTTAAAATACTTATAGGCCGCATATAACATATTAACTAGGCATCAGAGCACTGTAATTGTTTTTTTTTGTTTCTTGCTAATCGGTTTCAATAAAGTTTCAGTCTTTCAAAAAAAAAAAATCAGACATGAAATGTAACCTCTTTTACATTTTATGTTGGTTACATCATTCTAATGTGAACAATCTCAAAAGGAAAGCTTTAAAATCCATCAATTTGACGTTCCGAGTCGTGTTTCAGAGCTTCCGCACCACTGAATGACGACTAATGGCGAGAAAAAAGCTTCGCCAAAGCACCCATTCTTAACCGATCAAACGACTTCCATCAAGAGAAAAAGATTCCGGAGAATCAAAAGCGCCCCATCGGCGGATTCCTTCACTGACAAAGACAAGCATACCAACGGACACAAACCACACCCCATATCTGTTTTCGACTACTTGTATCCGAATTACTGGAAAGTGGCACTAATACTGTTCGCATATTTAGCAGCAGGCACACTTTGCTTTCATCTAACCCGACACCAAATTACAGGAAATAAAACAAACCCCATACTCGACGGGCTTTATTTCACCGTCGTCACAATGACATCTGTCGGGTATGGAGACCTTATTCCCAACAGCACTCTTACAATACTACTCGCGTGTCTTTTTGTGGTCTCGGGCATGTTGATAGTCGGGCTGGTTTTAGGTAAAGCCGCAGAGCTTTTAGTGGAGACACAAGAACGATTGCTCGTAAGAGCATTACGTTTAAACGAAAACAACAGTGAAGCAGAAATCCTAAAAAAGATCAAAACGAAGAGAGTAAGAAACAAGTGTATCATATTGGTGGTGTTGCTTTTGGTACTTATGGCTGCAGGAACGGGTCTGTTACTTTGGGTTGAAGATCTGGACTTTATTCACGCGTTTTATTGTGTTATTGCGACACTAACAGGCCTTGGGTACATACATACATGTTTTTCAACAACGGGTGGACGCGTGTTTTCTGTGTTTTGGATATTAGCGGGTACGGTTTATGTAGCTCAGCTGCTGTTTACTTTTGCTTTGCTATATACCGAGAGAAAGCAAAGGTCGTTGGTAAAATGGGTTCTTAAAAGGAAAACAACGGTTTCTGACCTCGAGGCAGCGGATTTTGATGGTGACGGAATTGTCGTGTAAGTATATAACATATTAGAGTTAAGTGTCATTTACGTCCCTTGGTTTGTCCACTTTTGCCATTTTAGGCCAAATTTCAAAATTGTACCATTTTCCTACCTGACATTCTCTAAACGTGCCATTTCAGTCCAAAAAACTAACCCCAGTTAAAAAAACTCAGTTAGCTCAGGGGGAAAATGATCATTTTACATAGTGGTTCAGAGGTTGGTGCACAGTGGAGGGTACGTAAAACCTCCAAACCCTCCAAATCACTCTGAACCACTATCTAAAATGACCATTTTACCCCTGAGCTAACTGTGTTTTTTTTTTATCTAGGGTTAGTTTTTTGGACAAAAATGGCACGTTTCGAGAATGTCAGAGAGAAAAATGGTACAGTTTTGAAATTTGGCCTAAAATGGCAAAAGTGGACAAACCAAGGGACGTAAATGACACTTAACATATAAACATACACTCTTGAGTGTGATAATAACCATAATATAAAAGCTTCTGATATGGTGTTTTATGTTTTGATAATGATACAGTGCTGCTGAGTTCATTGTGTATAAGTTAAAAGAAATGGGGAAGATAAGCGAAGATGATATCACGCCTATCATGGATGAGTTTGAAACCCTTGATTTCGATAAAACAGGAACGTTATCTGCTGCTGATCTTCTGCTTTCGCAGTCATCAGTGCCGATATCTGATCTTATACCTCCCCGGTTATCTGTGTAAGATAATGTAAGTAACAAAATCTTGGAAGGTGAAACATAAACAGTTTTACATGTATGTGAGGTTAAACAGATTAATAGTTTTGATTAAGAATTTGGGCCAAACTGCTAACTACGGTTATGAACAAAAAAAGGCAAACTAAATCGGACGAGTTGGCAGGATTAGGCAAAATGGCTCAGGTTTGGCTGTTTGAACCGGTTCTTTTCTTTCAAAATGGTTAGCTTATATTACCTTTTTTGAAAAAAATATATAGATGGTTTGTGAAAAATACACGGGCGGTTCTAAGTTTCAAACTGTTGAACCTAGTTTTTCAAACCATGAACTGCATACATCTCAAACTGACGGATTTGCTTTAGTTGTTGTTCGGTCGGTTTCAACTACTTACGAACACTATTACATACCAAACGAGAAATCAACCCAAAAAACTAGTCAAGTGGGTAAGAGAGTCCATTTGGTATATAAACCCCACATCAGTTGCTCATACAACCGAGATATAACTTTTTACTAGACACTGGTAGATTTATCGACGAACAATCAAAATTACGAAATAACATCACATGATTAGTACTTTGAACCTGAAAATCCGCATAAAATTTGTACGAGATCACAGACAGATAGAGATACGAACTTACCGAGAACAAAAACGATCTTAGAGTTGAATTTCAGGCGATTTTGACGACACCGCTATAATCCCTGAACTTAATCGAACTAAAAAGTTGAACAATTAGGCAATTTCATGTTTTCAGGATTGAATTAAAGTTGGTATAACCGTCGATTGAACCCTACAAAACTCTTGAACCAAACGTCAATTTGAATTAATTCATCAAGAGGTTTCCCCACCAGTAACATATGAAAAATCATACAAATTTGGAGAAAAAAAATCCAAAGCTCTTATTGAATAATCCAAACTAGTTTTTGCCCCGTCTGCGTTGCGGCACTAAGCCGAACTTTTACTTACCACTCATAGCACGATCTCGAAAAAATTATACCGAGTCAACCAATTAAAACAAAACACTACCATACTTTTCCTAAAAAAACTAAAACGATTTAAAGACAATAATATCAACTTGGGGAAAATTGTAATATGTCAGGACAAATGATCGTGTGCCAGGCGGCCGCCTGGCTTCGAGTCAACCAATTAAAACAAACACTATCATAGTTTTGTCAACAAACAAAAAAAATAAAAGGATCGCATGACCGTAATTTTACAGTTGGGGCAAAATCGTAATTTGATAAGGAAAAACACAAAAACGATGGCAAAACTGTAAATTTGAACTGAAGGCAAAATCGTAATTTGGCTGTAAGATTGAAAAAAAAAAAGCAAAACCAATAGCAAAACTGTAAATTTAAACGGGGCAAAATCATAATTTGATTGTACCAATGGGTAAGTGTCAGACACTATTCTCCTCCATGTTATTTGTAGTATATATAATTGTAGTATATATAATTGTGAATATGCTTACTTAAACTTAAGTTAAATTTCTAAGTACATTTCTAACGACCAACAAAAACCCGATTATCCAAATAAAATAATGACAAAAAGCCACCTACGCCCACGAACGCAAGCGGCGTTGGTGCCCATCCCGCTTCCATCCCAGAGGAAACCTAACGCTCGAAGGCGCGCTATGATAGAACTCATGGTTCAACCTAGGGAAATTTTGCTCCAGATAAGAGTCGAATGCATGACCCGGTAAAAAAAACCCGGAACCGAAAACTAAATTTTGCTCTACAAAATTTGAAAGGTCATGGTTAGAGGTACACAAAAAAACGTACCCGGTAAGAAAAACTAGAAACCGGTTTTTTTAATACCCGGGTATTCTATACCCGAAAGTGGAACGGACCCTACCCGTAAGGTATGAATAGGGTATGCATTTTAATCTCAATACTTGGAACCGGAAAACTATCATACCCGAAACCAGACAAAAACTGGAACCGCAACCGGTTATACCCAGTTATACCCGATACATGATTCTAATATCTTTCTTTTAAATTTATGTTTAGTGCATTTATTTTAATCTTCTTACATTATACGATGCATATTTAATAATAATAATAATAATAAATACGAGAAAATAGGGTAATAAACACACAATAGAGTATTAAAAAATATGAAAATATAGAACCAAGAAACCTCGGAAGGGTATAAAAAACCGAAAGTATGGTATTTTAATACCCGGTTTCTTAAGAACCTGAACCGAACGCTACCCGAAACCGGACACATAGCGTATGGTTTTTTTGTCAAATAACCGGAACCGAACAGGTTATAGCAATAACGGTTCCAAACTTTAAAACGAGAAACCAAAACCGGTTCCATAACCAGAACCGGTTATTAAAAATACCCGGTCTGTGCACCTCTAGTCATGGTGTTGTCAATACATCAAAAGGTTATCGAATCCATATTAATGTAAACCATTTTGTAATCCATAAAGTAAAATCACGAATAGGACTGACGATCACACATAGTTTGCCTACATCATATACAATGATGGGCACACCATGTAAAAACTCATGAAGAGTACATGTGTTAGATTGGAAATGCTTAGAACATTGGAATTGAAGTCTTTGGTGTCACACCCTAACCGATGGTGGAAACATCAAGACGGGACGAAATAGATTGTTCGTTGCTCATAAATACTAATTGCAACAATATTTAATTAAACCGGATTTCATTTCATAGTAAAATTGTCATACATTATATGGAAAATTCAAATACAATGATAACAAAGACAAAAATTAATGCAACAATAATAAACCTAACGTCTATATGTGTATCTAGTCATCATCACTACTTTGATTTCATGGCATCATCTTCTTCAACCTGTAACATGTTTAAAATACGAGTTCAATACAAAAGCAAAGGCGAGTACATAAGTTTGGTGATACATAGCATAAGTATAAAATGTATAACTCGAATCCACATGGTAATTGTAAGCAAAGTATATACTAATCATGCAATACTAGATCAAAACCTGAGTTTCCACAAAAGTTTTATGAGATCGAGCTTCCCTCGTCGCAAAAGCGACAAGACTAAAATGAGTATGATAATCTTAACATAACCCCGACGGGTGGTGTGCTACTCCTATAGCGCTATATATGATAAGTTGGGCTAGCTAAGTTAATGATCAAGCTTGTATAATCTAGCATGTAACTAAGCATAACAAGTATTCATGTATAAGGACTGAGTATGTAAAAGCATAAGTTCGTGATAGTGTATTTTGATACGGAAACATGTTACAACCCAAAAGTGATAAAGGTAAATGGGTCGAGTGTACTCACGGTTTTGCTAAGTGTTCCACTTAAGTAATCCCGGGAGCTTTGTTGTGATGTTTAGAGTTTGGCACCTTGTCCTTCTACAAGAAGAACATAGGTATTAGTTATGAGTGTAATGAAAGATTCGGATTATTCAAGCGAGATTACGAAAATAAGAATAAAGTATTATGTATGAAAATAATCACTAACACATAGCACTTGTTCTTGACACTATGACAACCCGAATGGGTTTGGTATAGTTGCATAGGTTCGAGACCTATTAGAATCGTGACAAGGAACTATGTACTTTAGTGACAAAACTTAATAGCTCGATAGATGATAATTTAGTCATTATCAAGGGTTTGGTTGTTAGGATTATATTATAGTCCATAGATATATAGTTGTATAATCATATAGGATGTAGGAGGATGAACCATCCATTTTGGTACCTCTTAGTATCATGTAAGTCAAGTAGGAGGTGGAATGATTAACCATCCACTTTGGAACCTCATATGGTGTTCACCACTACACAAGTCACCATAGGTAACAAGGAGGGTACTAGAACAAGAACATAAACAAGAATGTAAATGGCAAGAATGTAAAGTGTGTCACCATGATACCAAGTAGCCAAGTGAAATACAACCCGGAGAGCACACATTGACACATGTCAACAGCTAGGCGGGGTTGTGACACTTTAGAACTAGCAAACTACTTGAGATAATTGTAACATCCGTCGAAAAACGGGTTTCCAAAACCCGCTTAGTTTATTAATCGAATAGTCAGTTATAATTTTCGTTGCGTAAATATTGTTCATTTTAATTTTAAACAATACATAATTAATAAACATCTTAGAATTTAAAAACCATAATTATTAAAAAGTAAAAATAAGTGAAGAAAAAAAATAAAAGAAGCTGTCGGGTTTCGAACCCGGGTCAGCCCGTTCAACAAACAACCACAACACCACTCCGCCACATGAGTCTTTTGTTAATATACTGAAACAATTAATACTTATAATAAAACTCGAAATCAAATCCAGTAATCAGCGCGCCCAATCCGCAGTCGCCGGAAATACCGACGATTTCGCTAAATTTCGACCGTTTCCTTTGACTGAACGCGTTAATTCGGCATCGGTTATAACCGATGTCTAATCCCCCAATTCAAGTCGTAACCGCCGGAGAAACATTGACCACGAATCAAGATCAAATTCGGACTCGATCCATTCTGTTTCTTCCTTATAAATACTCACCCAAGTCTCTGGTAATCTTTTCGCTCAAAATCGCACAATTTCTCGAAGTCTTAGCACTCGCCGGAGATATTCTGCATTCGTCGGACTTACACCAAATTGGTAATTTTCTCGACTCTTTCGTTTTCAAACAGTTGTTAGACATATATTAACTTCATTCCTTCAACCAGAATCGGTCTCAGACGACGTTGCCGGAAATTCCTGCACTCGCCGGAAAATCACTGGAAATTCTGAAGTCACGCTGTGAATCGGTACAATCATCTAAACCCCCTGATAACCCTTGCTTAATAACTTAATTTCACAATTCGTTGATCAAAACTGTTAATTGATCCACTCAGACGGAATTCACAAATCAGAGCCGACGACCCTTGCCGGAAATCTGAGAAAAACATCCTGTTCGGTACATTCGATTCCGTAACTCTCTTTAGCCATTACATTTCAATCAAGTATATGTTAGCCGAACGATTTAAACAAGAACAGTCGGACATCTTTGTCTGTGTCTTTATGAATGAAGAAGATGAAGTCGAACATTGTGTATAAGTTTAATTAAAACAGAAAATTTAACCAGGTTAGACACACAGTCCAGCGGTGGACTGTGTGCAATCACACACGTCATGAGTTCGAACCTTACAACGCACCGATTTTCAGAATTAAAACCAACCTTTTTAAAACTGAATCAGAACAAGTCACAGTATGTTTATAAGAGTAATATAAACCATAAGTTAAACAGATTAGACACACAGCCCAACTGGTTGGGCTGTGCGCTTACGAACCGAAGGACCCGAGTTCGACTCCAGGTCCCTGCAACCGGTTCGACATATAAATCCTTTTTAATATAAACCAAATAAAATAACAAGCCAATCAGTATATATATATAATTAAAACATAGAATATTTCGGGTTAGACACGTAGCTCAGTTGGTAGAGCTACGTGCATGCGTACGAGAGGTCCCGGGTTCGAACCTCACTCAGCGCACAACATTTCCACAGTCCGACCGGTCAACGGTCAACGGCCGGTCAACGGTCAAAAAGTCAAAATTTTTATTTTCTTTTTATTTATTTATTTAATTTAAAAATCAATTAAAAATACTTAAAAATAATATTTTTAAAGTTAGGAAATGGCCTTAAACTCACAAAAATAAATCTAAAAATCCTATTAAGTTTGTTAATTAAAAGTATTAGTCTCAAATAAAATCCATTTATTTACCGAACCATTTCGTTATTATTTTAGGTAAGTTTTCCTCGTCGATCAAATCCCAAAACTCGTGCGCATCCAACATCATCAAAAGAACTCACCCAATGTGAGTGAATTCTTACAAATTCCCTTTTTTATTCATGTTTTGGGGTGTATCATGTGTCGCTTTAATTATTTCGCTTATTCAAACTCGTGCTATTACCATTATATGATCTAAACTTATAATGTAAATATTGTTTGTTGTAATGTGTGTTTACATTTAGTCAAGTTGCGTGCAAACCAATTCATTAGGCCCATCAGTTCCCCGTTGGAGACGGGTTGAACATCGCGTGCCTCAAAATCATTCATTAGGCCCATCAGTTCCTCGTGGGAGACGAGTTGAACATCGCGTGCCTCAAAATCATTCATTTGGTGTGTGCGTGTGTATTAATTAATATTATGTGTTTTGTGATTAAACTTACATTTACGTTTATTCATATTTGGTTATGCACAATTTTATTCAAATAACCAACATAACTAATCCTTTCAAATGTTTAAATAAGATTCACTCGCCAACTTTTTGTTGACCCAAAACCCTATTTTTACACATGATACAGGTGGACAGGTTGAAGCAAGGAACACGTAGGAAATTGCCTTAGAAGAAATATAATGAAGTCTTGATAAATGTATAGAACATGTTGTACTTGTATATTGATTGTAATGTTCACCTTTAAAAGGAAATAATAAATATGAAACTTAATAGTAAATGTCATGAGCTTTGATGAAAACCCAATCATGCCCCGATCACCATTTCTGCTGCGGGTCGGGGTGTGACAGACTGGTATCAGAGCTTTTGACTATAGGGATATGGGATAGGTTATTAGACCCTTAGAGCCTATACTATAGTTGATTAGATTTTAATTGTTTATGAGGTTACATGCAAACTCATGATGTTTATTTGTTTCGTATTTATTACACACACAAATGCATGCAAACACTTCCACTATCATATTGTGTGATATTTAATGAGTTATACTTATTGTCAAACATAACAAGCTTACATATACATTCATCACGCCTATTTCAATGTTCACATATTAAAGTCATCCTCATATTCCTTTATTCAAGATTTTGTCGCACTTTTCGTTTTTCAATCTCATCAAAGTGAGTTCTACGACGGGCATGTAGTAACTGTAAGGGTACAAGTACCGGTAGTCGGAACGTCCTGTCTAGGTTGGCATTCGTATAAATCCAATATAACGGACCAGTTTACCTACCTGGGGACTAACGATGAGAGTACGAAGGACCTATTAGGCCAAAGCATGCCACACCAAACGTCGTTCGAACTAACCCCACTTTGAGGTGTCACCGTGTCCACACTTGGATACATTCCGAATATCATACGTTACATACATATTTCTCGATTTTCTCCGGGTTTTAGTGTACGTTACCAGGCTAACACATGCGAACCATATGAAAGACCCGGTAATCATGGGGGCCCACATGATTACGAAGGTGAAGTATGGCGGCATGCAAGGCCCAATTACGAGTAAAGCCCAAGACATCCTATGGATGTAGTAAATTTATTTTATGAATGATCATTCCTAAATACGACACATGATCCCTAAAACGTCCAACTCATACTCTTGATACGTATTTCTTGTAGATGTCTTCTAGCCTCTCTCGTAGAAAAATGAAATCAGGAAAATCCCGCAAGCGCATGGCTGCCCAAATCGCTCAACAAATGGCTGCCGTAATACCCAATATCGTGGTTCAAGTTCAACAAGCCCTTACCGCTAATCCCGTCAACCCAATCAATCAAGAAGATCAAAACATTGTCAATCTTCTCCCAAAAGTCACTAAATGCACCTTCAAGCATTTCAAATCTGGCGATCCTCCAAAATACGAAGGGACTGAAGGTGTCACCGCTCTCCTCCATTGGTTTGAGGAGATGGAAAACACTTTTCTCAATTGCGACTGTCCCGATGATCGCAAGGTGCGATATGCTACCGATCGTTTGTTTGGAGTAGCACTTACATGGTGGAATACAGAGAAGGCCAAGCAAGGTACTAAGAATGCTACGACTTTGACTTGGGAAGAGTTGAAGGAAATCATGACAAGACGTTTCTGTCCAAGAAGCGAAATCAAGAAATTGGAAGAGGAGTTCTATTCTGAAACAAAAGGAGGGCGACCACACCACATACAACAAGAGGTTCCTTGAGTTAAATCAGATGGTCCCCAACTTGTTCACTCCCCTCTACCGTTTGATCGAGCACTACATTCGAGGTCTTCCTTCAAAAGTTCAAGACCCTGTAATAAGTACCACACCTGCAACTTTGGAAGCAGCAATGGAGTTAGCTACAGAGCTCACCGAAAACCGCATACGGAATAAAGACTTCACGGAGGAGAAGAAGAAGGATAAAGCATCAACCAAAACCTCAAACTCCACCCAAACCGAATCCCCTTCTCAAACCACCCCCAAGAGAAAACGAGACGGACAAAATTTCGCTATTACCCAAGGCAATCAACCAGCTTCACAAGCCATACCCCTCCAAGCTATTCCAATCACTCAAGTAGCACCCAACTCTACTTACCCAAATAAGAAACCTTACATTGGACCTCACCCTCAATGTAACACCTGT
This sequence comes from Scalesia atractyloides, assembly GCA_947069175.1. NCBI lineage: Eukaryota > Viridiplantae > Streptophyta > Magnoliopsida > Asterales > Asteraceae > Scalesia > Scalesia atractyloides. The sequence continues at coordinate 30,165,888 of CAMTDV010000018.1, read as the reverse complement.
TTTTATCACCATCCATCTACCTTACCTTGTCGACTATGTGCAAATTGTGGGCGTTATGGTCATTTGAGCAAGACTTGTCGCGCCTCTCAAAACCAAGTTTCACCCCCTACTCAAAACATGATCCAAACATATCAACAACCCCAATACCCCATGTTTCCATATGTTCGAGCTTGTTTTAATTGTGGCGACCCTACCCACTTTAGAAACACGTGCCCTCGATTGGTTAACATCATAAACGCCCAAGCTCAAGCAAACCCAGTTAACCAAGCAAATCAAGCAAACCCAGCTCCACCACCAGCAAGAGGAAGAGCTTACAACATCAACGCCAATCCTGTTGAAGATAATAACGGCCCAAAACGAATCACCCAACTAGCCTTCCTTCACCAAGAATCAAGACTCAACTCCAACCGTTTAGTTTTTATGTTTTCATATGTTATCTCAATCTTTACGTATCTCAGTTATAAATTGGGAATTTATGTATCCAAGAATTTTAATGCGAATTGATATTACAGTTTTATTTTATACCCGTTGATTTAACATTCATATCATCAAACATCTCGACGTACCTCGATCACATCATTTAAAGAAGTTGGGTTGTGTCTCACTTTTACATAGACTAACCCCTTCATCATAACAAATGAGAGAGGTACTGTCATCATTCAGTCATGTATCCTTTCAGAATTGAGACTCAAGCTTTGGTCGTTGTGTTTGTTTATGTTTTAGAGTCACATAGAACTGATAATAACTTTCTGATAAAGCCAATGAAAATTTGACAAGAATATGGTGGATACGCCGCTGGTACTTCCTATATATAAGTATTCTTGGCAAAGGATCAAAAGCATTACCAGGCGGTTATGAGAAGTTCCATGTAGGTTTTAGTATCTCATGGTTGAAGTTTTGTTTTGTGATATAACCTTATCTTTCCAAACGTATCAACTCTCTCAAAACTCTTATGCATGAGATCATACCTAGTCAATCAACTCTGTTTATCAATATTCCTTATCTTAGGCATCAAAAAGCGATTCCTGTAGCAGGGTATTCAACCCTTACTAGGAACGTTACCTCCTCAAATAAGATTTAAACTCTCACCCTCTTCTAATTATGTAATTGTCAAATTAAAACCACCCACCCTTCAAGTCAAATATACCATTACTACTTAAATTTCGGGACGAAATTTCTAAAAGTAGGGGATACTGTAACATCCGTCGAAAAACGGGTTTCCAAAACCCGCTTCGTTTATTAATCGAATAGTCAGTTATAATTTTCGTTGCGTAAATATTGTTGATTTTAATTTTAAACAATACATAATTAATAAACATATTAGAATTTAAAAACTATAATTATTAAAAAGTAAAAATAAGTGAAGAAAAAAAAATAAAAGAAGCTGCCGGGTTTCGAATCCGGGTCAGCCCGTTCAACAAACAACCACAACACCACTCCGTCACATGAGTCTTTTGTTAATATACTGAAACAATTAATACTTATAATAAAACTCGAAATCAAATCCAGTAATCAGCACGCCCAATCCGTAGTCGCCGGAAATACCGACGATTTCGCTAAATTTCGACCGTTTCCTTTGACTGAACGCGTGAATTAACTTCGGCATCAGTTATAACCGATGTCTAATCCCCCAATTCAAGTCGTAACCGCCGGAGAAACATTGACCACGAATCAAGATCAAATTCGGACTCGATTCATTCTGTTTCTTCCTTATAAATACTCACCCAAGTCTCTTGTAATCTTTTCGCTCAAAATCGCACAATTTCTCGAAGTCTTAGCACTCGCCGGACTTTCACCGGAAAACCGGGACTTACACCAAATCGGTAATTTTCTCGACTCTTTCGTTTTCAAACCATTGTTAGACATATATTAACTTCATTCCTTCAACCAGAATCGGTCTCAGACGACGTTGCCGGAAATTCCTGCACTCGCCGGAAAATCAGTGGAAATTCCGAAGTCACGCTGTGAATCGGTACAATCATCTAAACCCCCTGATAACCCTTGCTTAATAACTTAATTTCACAATTCGTTGATCAAAACTGTTAATTGATCCACTCAGACGGAATTCACAAATCAGAGCCGACGACCCTTGCCGGAAATTTGAGAAAAACATCCTGTTCGGTACATTCGATTCCGTAACTCTCTTTATCCATTACATTTCAATCAATTATATGTTAGACGAACGATTTAAACAAGAACAGTCGGACATCTTTGTCTGTGTCTTTATGAATGAAGAAGATGAAGTCGAACATTGTGTATAAGTTTAATTAAAACAGAAAATTTAACCAGGTTAGACACACAGTCCAGCGGTGGACTGTGTGCAATCACACAGCGCACGTCACGAGTTCGAACCTTACAACGCACCAATTTTCAGAATTAAAACCAACCTTTTTAAAACTGAATCAGAACAAGTCACAGTATGTTTATAAGAGTAATATAAACCATAAGTTAAACAGATTAGACACACAGCCCAACTGGTTGGGCTGTGCGCTTACGAACCGAAGGACCCGAGTTCGACTCCGGGTCCCTGCAACCGGTTCGACATATAAATCCTTTTTAATATAAACCAAATAAAATAACAAGCCAATCAGTATATATATATAATTAAAACATAGAATATTTAGGTTAGACACGTAGCTCAGTTGGTAGAGCTGTGTGCACGCGTACGAGAGGTCCCGGGTTCGAACCTCACTCAGCGCACAACATTTCCACAGTCCGACCGGTCAACGGTCCGGTCAACGGTCAAAAAGTCAAAATTTTTATTTTCTTTTTATTTATTTATTTAATTTAAAAATCAATTAAAAATACTTAAAAATAATATTTTTAAAGTTAGGAAATGGCCTTAAACTCACAAAAATAAATCTAAAAATCCTATTAAGTTTGTTAATTAAAAGTATTAGTCTCAAATAAAATCCATTTATTTACCGAACCATTTCGTTATTATTTTAGGTTAGTTTTCCTCGTCGATCAAATCCCAAAACTCGTGCGCATCCAACATCATCAAAAGAACTCACCCAATGTGAGTGAATTCTTACAAATTCCCCTTTTTATTCGTGTTTTGGGGTGTATCATGTGTCGCTTTAATTATTTCGCTTATTCAAACTCGTGCTATTACCATTATATGATCTAAACTTATAATGTAAATATTGTTTGTTGTAATGTGTGTTTACATTTGGTCAAGTTGCGTGCAAATCAATTCACTAGGCCCATCAGTTCCCCGTTGGAGACGGGTTGAACATCGCGTGCCTCAAAATCATTCATTAGGCCCATCAGTTCCTCGTGGGAGACGAGTTGAACATCGCGTGCCTCAAAATCATTCATTTGGTGTGTGCGTGTGTATTAATTAATATTATGTGTTTTGTGATTAAACTTACATTTACGTTTATTCATATTTGGTTATGCACAATTTTATTCAAATAACCAACATAACTAATCCTTTCAAATGTTTAAATAAGATTCACTCGCCAACTTTTTGTTGACCCAAAACCCTATTTTTACACATGATACAGGTGGACAGGTTGAAGCAAGGAACACGTAGGAAATTGCCTTAGAAGAAAAATAATGAAGTCTTGATAAATGTATAGAACATGTTGTACTTGTATATTGATTGTAATGTTCACCTTTAAAAGGAAATAATAAATATGAAACTTAATAGTAAATGTCATGAGCTTTGATGAAAACCCAATCATGCCCCGATCACCATTTCCGTTGCGGGTCGGGGTGTGACAGATTGGTATCAGAGCTTTTGACTCTAGGGATATAGGATAGGTTATTAGACCCTTAGAGACTATACTATAGTTGATTAGATTTTAATTGTTTATGTGGTTACATGCAAACTCATGATGTTTATTTGTTTCGTATTTATTACTCACACAAATGCATGCAAACACTTCCACTATCATATTGTGTGATATTTAATGAGTTATACTTATTGTCAAACATAACAAGCTTACATATACATTCATCACGCCTATTTCAATGTTCACATATTCAAGTCATCCTCATATTCCTTTATTCAAGATTTTGTCGCACTTTTCGTTTTTCAATCTCATCAAAGTGAGTTCTACGACGGGCATGTAGTAACTGTAAGGGTACAAGTACCGGTAGTCGGAACATCCTGTCTAGGTTGGCATTCGTATAAATCCAATATAACGGACCAGTTTGCCTACCTGGGGACTAACGATGAGAGTACGAAGGACCTATTAGGCCAAAGCATGCCACACCAAACGTCGTTCGAACTAACCCCACTTTGAGGTGTCACCGTGTCCACACTTGGATACATTCCGAATATCATACGTTACATACATATTTCTCGATTTTCTCCGGGTTTTAGTGTACGTTACCAGGCTAACACATGCGAACAATATGAAAGACCCGGTAATCATGGGGGCCCACATGATTACGAAGGTGAAGTATGGCGGCATGCAAGGCCCAATTACGAGCAAAGCCCAAGACATCCTATGGATGTAGTAAATTTATTTTATGAATGATCATTCCTAAATACGACACATGATCCCTAAAACGTCCAACTCATACTCTTGATACGTATTTCTTGTAGATGTCTTCTAGCCTCTCTCGTAGAAAAATGAAATCAGGAAAATCCCGCAAGCGCATGGCTGCCCAAATCGCTCAACAAATGGCTGCCGTAATACCCAACATCGTGGTTCAAGTTCAACAATCCCTTACCGCTAATCCCGTCAACCCAATCAATCAAGAAGATCAAAACATTGTCAATCTTCTCCCAAAAGCCACTAAATGCACCTTCAAGCATTTCAAATCTTGCGATCCTCCAAAATATGAAGGGACTGAAGGTGTCACCGCTCTCCTCCATTGGTTTGAGGAGATGGAAAACACTTTCTCAATTGCGACTGTCCCGATGATCGCAAGGTGCGATATGCTACCGGTCGTTTGTTTGGAGTAGCACTTACATGGTGGAATACAGAGAAGGCCAAGCAAGGTACTGAGAATGCTATGACTTTGACTTGGGAAGAGTTGAAGGAAATCATGACAAGACGTTTCTGTCCAAGAAGCGAAATCAAGAAATTGGAAGATGAGTTCTATTCTTTGAAACAAAAGGAGGGCGACCACACCACATACAACAAGAGGTTCCTTGAGTTAAATCAGATGGTCCCCAACTTGTTCACTCCCCTCTACCGTTTGATCGAGCACTACATTCGAGGTCTTCCTTCAAAAGTTCAAGACCCTGTAATAAGTACCACACCTGCAACTTTGGAAGCAGCAATGGAGTTAGCTACAGAGCTCACCGAAAACCGCATACAGAATAAAGACTTCACGGAGGAGAAGAAGAAGGATAAAGCATCAACCAAAACCTCAAACTCCACCCAAACCGAATCCCCTTCTCAAACCACCCCCAAGAGAAAACGAGACGGACAAAATTTCGCTATTACCCAAGGCAATCAACCAGCTTCACAAGCCATACCCCTCCAAGCTATTCCAATCACTCAAGTAGCACCCAACTCTACTTACCCAAATAAGAAACCTTACATTGGACCTCACCCTCAATGCAACACCTGTTTTTATCACCATCCATCTACCTTACCTTGTCGACTATGTGCAAATTGTGGGCGTTATGGTCATTTGAGCAAGACTTGTCGCGACTCTCAAAACCAAGTTTCACCCCCTACTCAAAACATGATCCAAACATATCAACAATCCCAATACCCCATGTTTCCATATGTTCGAGCTTGTTTTAATTGTGGCGACCCTACCCACTTTAGAAACACGTGCCCTCGATTGGTTAACATCATAAACGCCCAAGCTCAAGCAAACCCAGTTAACCAAGCAAATCAAGCAAACCCGGCTCCACCACCAGCAAGAGGAAAAGCTTACAACATCAACGCCAATCCTGTTGAAGATAATAACGGCCCAAACGAATCACCCAACTAGCCTTCCTTCACCAAGAATCAAGACTCAACTCCAACCGTTTAGTTTTTATGTTTTCATATGTTATCTCAATCTTTACGTATCTCAGTTATAAATTGGGATTTTATTATCCAAGAATTTTAATGAGAATTGATATTACAGTTTTATTTTATACCCGTTGATTTAACATTCATATCATCAAACATCTCGACGTACCTCGATCACATCATTTAAAGAAGTTGGGTTGTGTCTCACTTTTACATAGACTAACCCCTTCATCATAACAAACGAGAGAGGTACTGTCATCATTCAGTCATGTATCCTTTCATAATTGAGACTCAAGCTTTGGTCGTTGTGTTTGTTTATGTTTTAGAGTCACATAGAACTGATAACTTTCTGATAAAGCCAATGAAAATTTGACAAGAATATGGTGGATACGCCGCTGGTACTTCCTATATATAAGTATTCTTGGCAAAGGATCAAAAGCATTACCAGGCGGTTATGAGAAGTCCATGTAGGTTTTAGTATCGTCATGGTTGAAGTTTTGTTTTGTGATATAACCTTATCTTTCCAAACGTATCAACTCTCTCAAAACTCTTATGCATGAGATCATACCTAGTCAATCAACTCTGTTTATCAATATTCCTTATCTTAGGCATCAAAAAGCGATTCCTGTAGCAGGGTATTCAACCCTTACTAGGAACGTTACCTCCTCAAATAAGATTTAAACTCTCACCCTCTTCTAATTATGTAATTGTCAAATTAAAAACACCCACCCTTCAAGTCAAATATACCATTACTACTTAAATTTCGGGACGAAATTTCTAAAAGTAGGGGATACTGTAACATCCGTCGAAAAACGGGTTTCAAAACCCGCTTCGTTTATTAATCGAATAGTCAGTTATAATTTTCGTTGCGTAACTATTGTTCATTTTAATTTTAAACAATACATAATTAATAAACATATTAGAATTTAAAAACTATAATTATTAAAAAGTAAAAATAAGTGAAGAAAAAAAAATAAAAGAAGCTGCCGGGTTTCGAACCCGGGTCAGCCCGTTCAACAAACAACCACAACACCACTCCGCCACATGAGTCTTTTGTTAATATACTGAAACAATTAATACTTATAATAAAACTTGAAATCAAATCCAGTACCCAATCCGCAGTCGCCGGAAATACCGACGATTTCGCTAAATTTCGACCGTTTCCTTTGACTGAACGCGTGAATTAACTTCGGCATCGGTTATAACCGATGTCTAATCCCCCAATTCAAGTCGTACCCGCCGGAGAAACATTGACCACGAATCAAGATCAAATTCGGACTCGATTCATTCTGTTTCTTCCTTATAAATACTCACCCAAGTCTCTGGTAATCTTTTCGCTCAAAATCGCACAATTTCTCGAAGTCTTAGCACTCGCCGGAGATATTCTGCATTCGTCGGACTTTCACCGGAAAACCGGGACTTACACCAAATCGGTAATTTTCTCGACTCTTTCGTTTTCAAACCATTGTAAGACATATATTAACTTCATTCCTTCAACCAGAATCGGTCTCAGACGACGTTGTCGGATATTCCTGCACTCGCCGAAAAATCACTGGAAATTCCGAAATCACGCTGTGAATCGGTACAATCATCTAAACCCCCTGATAACCCTTGCTTAATAACTTAATTTCACAATTCGTTGATCAAAACTGTTAATTGATCCACTCAGACGGAATTCACAAATCAGAGCCGACGACCCTTGCCGGAAATTTGAGAAAAACATCCTGTTCGGTACATTCGATTCCGTAACTCTCTTTATCCATTACATTTCAATCAATTATATGTTAGACCAAAGATTTAAACAAGAACAGTCGGACATCTTTGTCTGTGTCTTTATGAATGAAGAAGATGAAGTCGAACATTGTGTATAAGTTTAATTAAAACAGAAAATTTAACCAGGTTAGACACACAGTCCAGCGGTGGACTGTGTGCAATCACGGAGCGCACGTCACGAGTTCGAACCTTACAACGCACCGATTTTCAGAATTAAAACTAACCTTTTTAAAACTGAATCAGAACAAGTCACAGTATGTTTATAAGAGTAATATAAACCATAAGTTAAACAGATTAGACACACAGCCCAACTGGTTGGGCTGTGTGCTTACGAACCGAAGGACCCGAGTTTGACTCCGGGTCCCTGCAACCGGTTCGACATATAAATCCTTTTTAATATAAACCAAATAAAATAACAAGCTAATCAGTATATATATATATATATATATATATAAAATATATATATATATATAATTAAAACATAGAATATTTCGGGTTAGACACGTAGCTCAGTTGGTAGAGCTGCGTGCACGCGTACGAGAGGTCCCGGGTTCGAACCTCACTCAGCGCTCAACATTTCCACAGTCCGACCGGTCAACGGTCAAAAAGTCAAAAATTTTATTTTCTTTTTATTTATTTATTTAATTTAAAAATCAATTAAAAATACTTAAAAATAATATTTTTAAAGTTAGGAAATGGCCTTAAACTCACAAAAATAAATCTAAAAATCCTATTAAGTTTGTTAATTAAAAGTATTAGTCTCAAATAAAATCCATTTATTTACCGAACCATTTCGTTATTATTTTAGGTTAGTTTTCCTCGTCGATCAAATCCCAAAACTCGTGCGCATCCAACATCATCAAAATAACGCACCCAATGTGAGTGAATTCTTACAAATTCCCCTTTTTATTCATGTTTTGGGGTGTATCATGTGTCGCTTTAATTATTTTGCTTATTCAAACTCGTGCTATTACCATTATATGATCTAAACTTATAATGTAAATATTGTTTGTTGTAATGTGTGTTTACATTTAGTCAAGTTGCGTGCAAATCAATTCATTAGGCCCATCAGTTCCCCGTTGGAGACGGGTTGAACATCGCGTGCCTCAAAATCATTCATTAGGCCCATCAGTTCCTCGTGGGAGACGAGTTGAACATCGCGTGCCTCAAAATCATTCATTTGTTGTGTGCGTGTGTATTAATTAATATTATGTGTTTTGTGATTAAACTTACATTTACGTTTATTCATATTTGGTTATGCACAATTTTATTCAAATAACCAACATAACTAATCCTTTCAAATGTTTAAATAAGATTCACTCGCCAACTTTTTGTTGACCCAAACCCTATTTTTACACATGATACAGGTGGACAGGTTGAAGCAAGGAACACGTAGGAAATTGCCTTAGAAGAAAAATAATGAAGTCTTGATAAATGTATAGAACATGTTGTACTTGTATATTGATTGTAATGTTCTCCTTTAAAAGGAAATAATAAATATGAAACTTAATAGTAAATGTCATGAGCTTTGATGAAAACCCAATCATGCCCCGGTCACCATTTCCGCTGCGGGTCGGGGTGTGACAATAATGATGAAAATCATCAAGTGATGTGTGGTCTCAAAGTTAGGATAGCCCAAGCTAACCAAGGTGGACACACATGAAGAAGCTCATGAACTTGCATCACTTGTGAGCTTAAAGCTCTATGAAAACAAAAAGTTTGTAAGGATAAATCCTCTATTTTGAATGTCTCAACCTTGTTTTTAAGCCTAACCAACCACAAGAAGTGTTGTAAGAATTAGGACATAGGTTTGAAATGAGTCAGACTCAAGTTTGATAAGTTTAAACAAGATTTGAAAGAGTTAAAATCATAACAGTAAGTTTAGGACACTTTGGGTGCATTTCCAGGTCTGGATTCTCCATGGAGAACCCTAGGATTCAAACCCAAAGTTTGTCCAAGTAAATAGAAGAAAGAATCAAGTGATTTCATGGAGAAATGAGCAAGTTATGCTCACTTTTGTGAAGGTGGTACAATCTGCCCGAAAATTCAGATTATGAGTGTTCTTGAGATGATTTGAGAGTGATTGAGTGAGATTAGATGGAGTTTAGAAAGTGTGAAATGCTTGGGGAAGCTTGAATTTATAATGGAAGAGTTGGGAGGTGGTTAGGGGGTGTTTAATGGGGATTAGAGGTGATTGGAGGTGAGTTAGATGGTGGGATCCGTGCATAATTCGCGAGTCAAAACTATTCTGCCCGCCCAGAGGCTCTTACGGACGTAAGCCTGTAGCCTTACGGTCCGCAAGGCTTGGTCGCAAGGCTTGGTTAGGAAATAGTTTATTATTATTTTTTGTTATTTTGTCACATATGACAAGTTTAGGTGCCAATCCATGCTATTTCAAGATGTATAAAGGTATAGTAAGCATAAGTAACATGTTATAATGTATGTGTATGCATCAAGTGATCGAGATCGAGTATAGATATCACGTATAAAGTATGTATTAAGTATAAAAGTCACATATTTGCATGTTTGTCACATTTTCGAGTATGAGTATCATGTGTATGTATGTAAGAATATGTATGACAAGTATTGTGGTAAAAAGTATATTCTCATTACGTTTCAAGTCTCGATTACAACGTTTACAACAAAATGAAGAATACGAATACAATGATTTCCAAAAATAGAATTACAACACGAGCTTGCTATAAATAGAAAGTTTGGAAAACGCGAGGCGTTACATTTAGAGATATACTATATAAGGTTAACAAGTTCTATATGAGGCGGAAAGTTTGCGTACGTTTGTTTGTTTAATTAGTTCTATATCGAAGGATCATGCAGCAAATCATTGGTTATAAAGTTTTGGGAAACTTTTACGAGAGACTGGCACTCATTATTTTAAATAAAAGAATGAAAATCTAGCGTGCTAGTTGATGTAGCTCGCCAATTTTGAACTCTTCCCTCATTTTAACTCCTAACCACCTTCTTTAATACCCGAATCCCAGTTATAGATATCATCCTCTACCACCTCCTAAACACTTTCACCACCTCCAACTCCAAATCACTCTCTAACACTCTATAATGTATCAAGATCTCCGTCATACCTATTGGTGGCCTGACATGAAAAAGGACATTGTTCTCTACGTGGAAAAGTGTCTCACTTGCTCCAAGTTAAAGGTCGAACACCAACATCCTTCGGGTTTACTCGAACAACCCGAAATCCCAATATAGAAATGGGAGAGCATTGCTATGGATTTTATTACCAAGCTCCCACGAACATCTTTCGAGAATGATAGTATTTGGGTAATCATTCATCGGTTGACCAAATCGGCCCATTTTCTCCCCATTCGTGAAGATTATCAAGTTGAGAAATTGGCGCGTATCTACACCGCGAAAATCATTAGTCATCATGGTGTTCCTCTTGACATTATCTCCGATCGCGATGGTCATTACACCTCTCGTTTTTGAGAACCGTTTCAAGCAGCTTGGGCACTCAACTAAATTGTCACACCCTGACCCGCCGCGGATTGGTGATTGGGGCATGCTGCTTGTCCAAGCTTAGGGCACTATTAAAATTTCAGAATTGAACACGTCATAATTAAAATATCACACATTTCATATAAGATCAAATATCCAAATACACAACAATATCCAAATAAATTAACATAAGAATTGACTTTGTTAATTTCTAAGGTAAAGGCTCCTATGTGATCTTGATCCAGTCCCGTTTTCAGTTCTCACTACCTGTATCATGTGTAAAAACTTTTGGGTCAACTACAATGAGCTGGTGAGTAAATCCAAGTTAGGTAGAATTAAATTTGCATTTTAATTTAACAAAATAAACATGCAAATTTATGTGTAAACATATATAATCTCTCTATATGATAAAGGAATGTTAGTAAATCCTAGGTGTCAAAATTTTAGCAAGTTGGATAAATGCGGTGTGTAATTTTTATAGCCTTTTCAATTTATGTTTTAAACATATTTCATACATTAAAGCATAATGTACAATTATTTAAAGCATAGACATTAAACCTTCCTCAAACTAGCTTATCTTTATATCATTCAAAATTCAAATTCGTTAGTTACCCAAACTAGATCTGCAAAACAAATTTTGAAACCCAGAGAAAGAGAGAGACACGAGACAAGACAACCCGTTCTGTTTCATCTTTTTAAAAACCCTAAACCCAATCTATAAAGGAATACCACACTAGCTTGAATTAGAGCTTGATATATGTTTTTTCCTAATGTTGTGTTATTGGATTTGTTTGAATTGATGGGAGGGGTTTGGTGTATTTGTTTTTGCTAGATTGAGGATCTTGAATCGTCGACTATGATTGTGGATTCTGATTCAAAAAAGGTATGTAGCCTCTTCATTTGCTGATGGGCTAGCAAAGAATAGATAATCAGACCCAACATCATGTTGAAGTATATTCTCATTGATAGGTTGGTGAGAAGTGCTGGATACTGTCTGCTCTAGTTCTATTGCATTCAGCAAGAGTATAAAGGTTTGTGGTAGTGATTTGATTGGTGAAGGAATAGGTGTCGAAAGAGACATTGCCCTGGGAGATGGGCTGTGGAAGATAGAACCAAGTGGTCCTAGAGCTTCATAATTTGGTGTCCATGTGTTTACAACTTGATACTTTTGTGAGGATGCAGGAGGAGTTTCATAGCCAGGTGGAGATCTCTCAACCATCTGCTGTGAAGAAGTAGCAGCAGTGGTTAGTGACATTGGTGTTGTCATAGGGTTTATCTCTGGGATCTCATCTTCCAGAGGACCCTTATTGGGTTTGGTGGGTTTTCTGGATATTTTGGTTTGTTTCTTTTTGGTGATTTTAGGTGTGGTTACAGAGTAGTGGTTGTAAGGCCCTGATCACCTAGAGCAGTGGGCTCAGTAGCATGAGGAAGAGATTGAACATTTTGTTCTTGTAAAATTGGCTCATCCTCATCTACTTCTGTTTTGGAAGCCTTTTCAAGATTTGTTAGTCGTGTAAAAAGTTCATGAGTTAGGCAGCCAGGTGTGGACACTGCGCCTTGTTTACTTGCTTCTGATCTGATATGATCTTGCAAATAAACACTCAAGAATCAAGGATGTATCAAGAAAGCTTTTCTTTTTGAAATATTTTTAAAAGTATTCACAAGATCATTGAACAATACCTGGGAATAGTTAAAATCTGATTCAGTCAAAATTGCATATCCCATATATTGCATATTCAGTGGGATTTCATTAAAAGCATAGATTTTGCAGATGTTAAAAGAGTATGGAAAAAGAATTTCATCTCTGCTGGAAATTGGGGTTTAAATATTCTCATACCTTTCAAGTGGCCAGTGTAACCCCTTTCCACAAACTCTGCTTGCATCTCTCTTAAAGAAAAGGACACAAGATGTGCCATATCATTCAATTTGAAAACTTGAGATATCGATTGTGGAGTAATTTGCATAGGTTTACCCCCAACCTTTGAGACTATAGCATAAGGAACATCATCAGCGGATGTTTTGACCTTAGCATTATGCTAGAAATCTCGAAGAGAGTCGATGTAAATCTTGGTTTTGACTTCGAGCATGTGTTTAAATTTTGAATCTCTTAGAATCCGAATCATTGTGTGGTATCGTGTGTTGACTTTGGTTTCTTCAAATATTCCAGTGTAATTGTGTGGGGTTTAGATGATCAAGACGAACGGTGGTAATTCTTGCTTTGGTTTCGCCTTTGATTTTGTTTTGGGAGCCATGATTTGAGTGAAAACTGTTTTGAGATTTTTGAAATCGACACAGTTTGGTGAACCCTCTGTTCTGGATAGAGCAGGGTTTTTATAGGGTTTATGAAAAAGTGATGATGACGTGGCATCTGATGCAACGACTGTCAAATAACATATGTCCACGTGTAACCTCTGATTGAGAATGGAAGATAGTTGTTAAGTTAAACCACTTTTTGAAGTTTTTGAACTATCAGAGGATACACTTTTGACAGTGGATAGACTTTTCTAAATGAGCAGTGTTTTTGTGCTATCATTGCTTTGAACAGACTTTGGGGATTATTGAAAAATTCAATTTTAAACTATTTTTAAGGATGAATTTTGATTTTCTAAAAACATTTTATTGCTATTTACACATGGATCACAAAGAAAATTTGTTTTTAAGCCTAGAGATCAAATTGTCAAAAGTGTGAGCATCAAGTGCTTTTATCAACACATCTGCCAGTTGATCTTTGGTATGGACATGTTGTAAAGAAATCAAACCTTTTTCATAGCAATCCCTCACAAAGTGATGTCTGATGTCAATGTGCTTAGTGGTGGAATGACAGACAGGATTTTTTATGATATTTTCTGCTGCTTGACTATCAATCTTGAGTGGAGTCTTTAAAGCAGTGATACAAAATCCAGTAATTGATTTTGAAGCCACAAAAGTTGAGCAGTACAACTTACAGCAGCTATATACTCTGCCTCAGCAGTGGATGTAGAAACTGCAACTTGCTTTTTGCTTTGCCAAGACACTAAGCAATCACCTAGGAATTGGGCTCCTCCAGATGTCGACTTTCTTGTTGTTTTACATCCAGCAAAATCACTATCAGAATATCCTGGAAGCTTAATGTTACTATTAGCTGGATACCAGATATCAAGTGTGGGAGCACCTTTTATGTATCTGAATACCCTTTTTACAGCAATAAGATCTGATTTTCTTGGCAATGACTGTGATCTGGCACAAACACATGTTGCAAACATGATGTTTGGCCTTGATGCGGTTAGGTACAGTAAAGACCCAATCGTGCTTCTATGCAATGTTTGATCAACAAGGTCATCTTTGCCATCAAATGTGACTAGCTTGGATGTTGCCATACTTTTTTTCTTAAGTAGTTCTTTCACATACTTTTTTTTATGGATGAAAGTGCCATGTTGCATTTGTTTGACTTGTAAACCAAGAAAACATTGCAACTCACCCATTGCACTCATCTCAAACTCTGCTGCCATGAGTTTTTTGAACTCTTCACACATGGCAGTGCATGTGGATCCAAAAATGATGTCAGCCACATAAATTTGGACAAGCATCAAATCTTTTCCTTTCCATTTTAAAAATAGGGTTTTATCAATCCTACCTCTGGTGAAACCAATGGATAAGAGAAAAGTGGATAGAGTTTCATATCAGGATCTAGGTGCTTGTTTTAGACTATATAGTGCTTTGTTTAACCTGTACACATGATCAGGATGAAATGCATCTTCAAAAACGGGAGGTTGACACACGTACACTTCTTCCTTGATCTTTCCATACAGGAATGCACTTTTGATGTCCATTTGAAACACCTTGATGTTGTGGTTGGCAGCAAAAGCTAAGAACAGTCTGATGGCCTCCAATCTTGCAACTGGAGCAAATGTTTCATCATAGTCTATGCCTTTTTCCTGTCTATAACCTTGAACCACGAGCCTTGCTTTGTTCTTGACAACAATGCCCCTTTCATTTGTTTTGTTCTTGAAGACCCACTTTGTGCCAATAGGACTTACATCTTTTGGCAGTGGTACAAGTTCCCATACTTGTTGTCTTTTGAACGGTAGGAGCTCCTCTTGCATGGCTTCTCCCCAACTATTGTCTTTTAGTGCTTCTTGGTACTTGACAGGTTGTGTGAGTGATAGAAAGCCAGCAAAAAGACAAATGTTTTGGGATTGGCTTCTGGTAGCACTCTCTCATTGATGTTGCCAATAACTTGATCCATAGGATGGCTTTTGAGGAAAATCAATTCACCTTGATGTGGGACAATGGCATTCTGAGGTGAAGCTTGCAAATGTGTATCATCTGAGCTATCCTCTGTTGGTGAATTTGATGGTCCAGCCTCTGATTGGAATGGTGTTGGAGGAATTGGTGGAATAGATGTGAAAGTAGGTTGACTTTTGTCCATTTGTTATAGACTTTTATCAACAGATGTTTGATTTTGAGAGCTGGCAGAGGTTTGAGTATTAACCACTGTTGACCTGGCAGAGCTTTCACCATTACTACTAACATCTGCTCCTCTGCCTGAAGGATTGATTTTGAAATTTGGATGGATGCAATCATATCCTTGCTCTTGATTTGATGACTGTGGAGTACCTGCATGGTTAGTCTTGACAGACACATCTTCAAATGTAAATTTGGATAGGTCAAACAATTTAGCAGGATTTGCTGGGATTTTCAAAGATGAGAGTTCATTGAACTTCACATTCAGAGTTTCTTCAACACACTTGGTCCTAGAGTTAAAAGCTCTATAGGATTTGGCAGTGGTTGAGTATCCCAGAAAATAACCACAATCAACTTTGGCTGCAAACTTGGATATTGAATCCTTTAAATTTAAAATGAAGCATGAGCAGCCAAAGACTTTAAAATAAGAGATCAGAGGTTTGATTTTATAAAGCAACTCATAAGCAGTCTTTTGATGCCTGGGGTTTATCAAAACTCTGTTTTGACATAACAAACAGTGTTTACAGCCTCTGCCCAAAAGGACAAGGGTAAACCAGAATCTGCTAGCATAGTTCTTGCTTATTCGATCAAAGTTCTGTTTTTCCTTTTAGCAACCCCATTTTGTTCTGGAGTTCTAGGGATACTATATTGCCTAACAATCCCTTTTGACTCACAGAAGGCATCCAACTCTTTGTTCCTAAACTCTGTCCCATTGTCACTCCTAAAGATTTTTACAGGAAGATCAAATTGCTTTTCAACTTGTTTGACAAAGTTTTGCAAAATGTTTGTTGTTTCATCCTTAGAGTGTAAAAAGAAAGTCCATGTGAACCTGGAAAAATCATCAACTATCACCAGGCACTTTTTGTGTTTTAAGCTCATGATTTTCATAGGTCCAAACAAGTCCATATGAAGTAACTGTAGGCACTGACTTGCTTTGGACTCTTAAGTTGACTTGTAAGAACTTTTATGTTGTTTACCTTTTAAACAGGAAACACAATGTTCTTCACAAGTAAATTGTTTGTGAGGCAAACCTCTGACAAGACTTTGTTTTGAGAAAGTGGAGATGGTTTTTAGATTTGTGTGTCCTAGTCTTTTATGCCATAATTCTGTTTCTTTGCTTGAGGCAACTGAGAACAAACATGCATTTGACATAAGATTATCTTTTACCATGTCTACCACATACACATTTCCTACCATATTAGCAGTAAGTTGTGCTTTGCTCTCTGCAATTATTTGATTAATCTTTTTAACAACCTCTGGGCCTACTATCTGGCAAGTTTCCTTTATGAAGAAGGAACCATAGCCCTTATCACTCATTTGTGAGACACTCAGAAGATTGAATTTTAGATTATCAATGAGATTCACACTCTCAAACTTGAGTTTTCCAGCTGAGACACATCCTGACCCTAACACCTTCCCTTTTGAATTATTTCCAAAGGATATACCACCCCCTCCATGAGCTTTAAAATCTCTGAGCAGGGCTTTACATCCTGTCATGTGCCTCGAGCCCCCACTATCTACATACCAAAGACTGTCAAGGCAAGTAGAAGCTCCCTGCACATGTTTTGAAATAATTAGTTTAGGTGAGTTTCCAAAGCCAGAATGGCTTTGGATGGGGTATCAGATGATCCAGACTCAAGTTCAGGTAAGTGAGCAGTGGTTAGATCAGGTTTTTGTAACCACTGTTGTGAGCCACTTCCTATCAACTGTTGGTAACCATGAGGATGCCTATTTACCCTTGGCTTAGAAGACTTTTTGTAAGTCCCATAAACCATAGGCACCTTTTGATAACTAGTCTGGCTTTTACCTCTTGAAAACTGGTTTGATGGAGGTGCATTTGTCACTTGAATTTCTCTGTGAACAGAGGTTTGATTTAAAGCTTTTGTGACAGATGTTTCAATTGATTCAAAGTTCTTTTTGGATTTGTTTTCAGAAAAGCTTGAACATTCTCTTTCAAGAGCTTTTGCTCTAATCTCTTTTATCTTTTTGATGATAGATTTTGAGATAGGCACACTCTTGGGTCATATGATTTGTTTTGTTGCAGATGGTGCATCTAGGAGATTTGAGTATAACACAAGTTTTGTTTATGTTATAGGCCTTTAAAAGAAAACAATCTGCAGCCACATGATTTCTTTTTTCACAAAATTCACAAAACAAGTATTTAACCTTTTCTTTCCTTTTCCTATCAGACTTTTTGAGAGCAGTAGGTGTAACCTCTGCTGGCAAGTCTTTGATAGGGATCACCAGTGCTTTTGGTGCTTTTATACCATCAGTGGTTGAGAAGTCCATTGGCTTGAAGTTTTCCAAACTATAACATTCATCTGACCAGGTTAGTTTAAACTGATATTTTTTTATTTCTTTATCTTTTGCTAAAACCTCTGGTGTTTCGAGAATGATTTTGTTTCCATTTTTTTCTGTGATTTTAATTTCTTCACCAGCCAAGTTTGTTGGGACTATTTCAACCAACTCAGAATCAATTTTTGCAACATTTTCACAAGTCTGGTCATAATCTCTAAAGCCTATTCTAAACTTTATGTTGCTCTTGATTTGAGCATCAAGCATAAACTCATAACCTTTACAAGACTCTACCCATTTTTCACAAGTGATCTAGGTAGATTCAAGCTCCTGTTTGCAAACCTGGTATTTTTCTACCATAGTTTGGAGCTGGTCTTTGGTTATGCTTGATTCATGCCTTAGGCTACTCATTTTAGAATCTTTTTCACTTAACTTTGTTTTCAACTCTTTAACACGTTTTTCAAAATTAAGTTCATCTTCTAAAATTTTGTTTCTCAGGTTTTCATTCACCTGCTTTATGTTTGCAAAAGCAATAATGCATTTGTCAGAACATGGATCTTTAAGGATCTGGGGTGATACCTTCGAAGCTGCCATAAGAGCACAATCACACTCTTCTTCCTCACACACCTGCTCATTCCAAGGGTCAGATAGAGTGTCTTTTTCAACATCAACAACATTCACTTTAACCACTGGTGTAACTTCTGGTATAACCACTGTTTCACAACAATCAACCACATCAGACTTTAACTCTTGCTCCACAGATTCATCACCCTCAACAATGGTCTCCAAAGCCATTAAACATATATTTTCATTTTCAAAATCATTTTTGGCTATGAGAGCAAAGTTTTCTTCAGTTAAATCCTCAGGAAAACTACTCTAATCAACAAACCCTTATGTGAAAAAGCTTTGTTGATTAACCTCTGCTGGTGTAGCAGTGGTTTGAGTAGGTTGAGTAACTTGTGGCATTTGCTGCACATGTACTTGAGGTGGTGCTTGGACATATTGAATCTGTGGTGCAAGTGCCTGGACATAATGGACAGGAACTGTAGCAACAGGATGTGCAAAATGTGCAGTGTTTTGCATTTGAGGTGCAGGGGTATATAGGGAATACTGGACAGTGCTTTAAGGATTGTTGCCAGGATATGTTACAATTGGTCCTGCAGATTGTGATTTGCATTCTCTGGCAAAGTGACCCATCTTGTTACATTTGTAGCACTTGATTTTAGACTTATCCAACCCAACTTTCAACCCCCCATGCAATCCCGGAAATTTCCTACCCGTTCTTTTGTAAAATTTACTTGCTCTAACACTTAAAAGTGCCAGCTGATTGCAAAATGTCCATTTCTTCAAGGTCAGTGGGTTCAAAATGTTGTAAGTCATTCATTTCAAAAGACAAATTGTCAGAGGTCTGGCTTTCACTATTTGCAGCAAAGGAAAAATTGGGTGTACTAAGATCAGAGTTGAAATTGTTTCCAGATGTTATGTCAATGTAATGATCATAACTCTGATCCTTTCCACAGCTAGACCCCTCCTCATGACTATATAAAGCAGTGTTTCCTAAAGTATAGTCATCAGTCATTTTCCCTGACTCCTGCAACTTCTTTTTCTGGTTCAACTCTCTCTCATAAGTGAGGAGTCGTCCATGAAGTTGTGTCAAGATCATTTCCTTGTAACCAACAGTTGTTCTAGTGACATAAGCTACAGTCTCCCATTTCTCAGGTAAAGATCTCAAGAAACAACTATTGACATTCGAATTTGGAAATTCCACATTTACCAATTTGAGCTCACTGATGAGACAGCTATATCGTTCGAACTGTTGGGTTAATGACTCACCCTTACCGTGGCAAAATGTTTCATACTGTTGATTTAAAACCTCTCTATTATTCTCAATCACCTCTTCAGTACCACTGAATTGCTCTTTAAGAGCATCCCATAACTCTTTAGCACTATTATAATGAAGTAATCCCGCATAAATCTCATTAGCCAAAGCCGAAGCAACAATGCTAAAGGCCTTAGCATCCAATTCAATTTTGAGGAAATCTTGTTCAGAGTAATTTTCGAGTTTCTTAGGGACCTGCGTGTAGGGATCCTCTGTACTTGGAACCATGGTAACATGAGTTCCAAATACAACGGATCTCCAACATCCGGTGTTCTGTTGGGCGAGAATATGACCCATCCTACGTTGCCAAATAAAATATTCATTTTGTTTCAACATATGTGGTTTGAACATGGATCCAATACTGGATTCTGGTGTGTTTTGTGCCATTTCTCTTGTTTACAACAGATTTGTGTTTTAAAAACTTTTGTAGTAGTAAAACTCTGTATTCAAGTAAAACTATCAAACGAATTAGCACAAAGAGCTGATCTGTTCAAATCAATTTGACTGTTAAATCAAAATCGATTGACCAAGCTCTGATACCAATTTTCAGGATCTAAGTTTAAATCACTTGTAGTTTTTGTTTCTAAGAATGGAAAATGGATTGAATTAGAAAGATATGCAACGGAATTAATGGAAAACTTTTACTACAAGCAATCGGTCATTTGTTTTCATCACCATCATGCTTTCAAGTTGGTAAACTTTGCATGTGATTCACAAACTCCCCCTTAGCCAATTACAATCGTTTGATAGTAAGAAATGAAGAAGATAAAGTGCGAAATGATCTTTTTCAGGAAGACGAGTTTAACAGTTACAACATTCACCTATTTATACTAACTATCTAACCACTGAGCATCTTTTGTGACGTCATGGTTGATAGTGACTGCTAACAACATTGTAACTAACTAAAACACTGTTATACTAAACTATCAATGCATAGCACTGTTACATTGAATAAAGTAAAAACTAGTCTAAGCACTGATCTCTATCCTCTGATCTTGTTTCTTCTATCAGACCTTTGCTTCTTGAACGATCAGATGATAGGAGCAGTTGTTTAGGGGAAAGCAGTGTAAAGATAGATCAAAAGTTGTAACCTCTGATAGTTGAACCAAAGCTCAGATAGTGTATTTGGCTTTGATATCATATGTTCCTTTGCTAGGGTTTGATCCCAACAATCATCCTACCCCCTTGCATGACTATTTTCATCGTTCCATACTTCTATACGTTTATGCTTATGTTTACATTCTTAATATGTCAACTTTATAATCCTAATCTAATCCATTAAACAAAAACCGCAACTCACACTCCTCTGTTCCCCTTTAGGGTAACTTCGGTGTTCCATAAACTTAAGACTCGTCAAACTCACTACCTGGATTTACTTTACAAACCGTGAGTATACTTGACCCCCTTTCCGTTTTTACACTTTTGGGTTCAATATATATATATATATATATATCATATTAAAACTCACACAAACACACATACGCAAATACTTTATTCATATAATCGAATCCAATATAAACGCTTTATACGTTTATACTTTAAAAATACATGCATGCTAGAAGCCATTCTTGCACCATACTTTGTCATTAACTTCGTACAAGCCTCCTTTAACATGTATAACGCTATAGGAGTAGCACAACGCCCGTATTCTTGTGGTCATGTTAAGTTTATACATACAAAACAGTCTTGTTGTTGCCACGACAAGATTACGCTAGCGGAATATTTGGTTTGACACATATGTGATGCATGCTAGTTCATGTTATGTTATGCCTTAGTATACGTTATTTCCATGTGGATTTCGTCAAAAACTTTTATACTCATGCTAGTAGCCAAACTTGTATGCACACCAATGCTTTACGTGTTTACATGTTACATTAATATATATTGTCGGATTGTGATCATGAAGCGTTGAAAAGAATCTAGTAGGAAGGACTAGAAACGTACCAAACTTTAATTCATGTTTAGTAGTTTAGCTGTTATGTTACCTTGTTGTCCTTTTGTTTCCAAGTCATGTACTTGAATCGTTAGCAATGAAATGAAAATTTACTTTTTAAATAATTGTCACAATTAGTGGTTGTGATGTCTCTTACAATCTCGTTTTTGCCTCACTCCAATGTTTCTGCCATCGGTTGGGTGTGACAATATGTTTATGTAATTTCATACTTATGATTCCCGTTTACTTCCAATCTCCAAATCCTCATACTCATAAACTTTGTTTACCCTTTCAGGGTGACTTTGGTGTTCCATCCTCCAAACTCGATCGCTCGCAATTTGTGAAAATTCTTCGCAAAACCCTGAGCTCATACTTGGCCCTTTTACACTTTAAACACTATTTGGGTTGCAACATGTATCCATACTAAACTCACATACACATACATGCAAACTTATTTAAACACTCAATCCTTAAACATGCTTATTTGTTATACTAATTGTGATTACATGCTAGATTATACTTATACTTGACATCTATCATTAACCTTGCAAGCCTCCCTTATGCTATACGATTAGCACACCGACCGTTTTGTGGGTCATTGTTAAGTTACTTTTACGGTCTTATTCACTTCGGTGATAAGGTTACGGTAGGGCCAAACTTTGGGTTGATATCTAGTCTATTGCATGCTAGTATGTTACATGATTTAGTATACTTTAAACATGTGGATTTCAGACTCATTCTTATATATGTGCTATGTAGACAAACTAGTATGGCCACCGAAATAGTTTATATTGACGGATATTTAATACATGTTACAGGAAATGTTTGAGATGCCACTTCAAGAAAATTACTTAGAGTGGATTTAGAGACTCACTAAATTATTTATGCATTTTGATGTTGTAGTCTTGTAGCTTGCAATTGTTGTATTTTCTTTGAAACAATGTATTTTGTTATTCGAATATATGACAATGAAATATTGAATCTTAATTATTATTGCAAATATAGTGTTATGACGTCTTTGAGCACTCTATAACGTTTCGCCTCAATGTTTTCGCCATTGGTTGGGGTGTGACACATGACCCCCACTATCATTCACCATCCTCTTCCACCAATCAAAATTCCTTAATTAATTGAAAGAGAGTCATGGTTGCCATAAATTAAACCATGCGAACCACCATGGTTTGCTAAGGGACGGTGTAGTGGTGGTTCCATGGTCCTACGTGGCAATCCATGACCCAAACCACCATCCTCATAGCCTAAGTATGATAGTTTTGATTTTTCATAAAATTAGATTTTTTTTCATGAAAGACCGCACACATCCTTTCCCAAAGTTTACCTTTTCTTTTATTTTAACTTTATTTTTATGCACATAAGTTTGGTATAACAGCAAACAAACCCTAAAAACATACATTTTTTTACTAGTTTAAAGCCGTTTGATTTGAAAGTAATCAGATTATTGAAATTTTATACGATAAGTCAATAAATACAACATAACAAATTGTGGATTCCTCAAATAATACACTTTTATTATAGTGAATTGCAAGTTTTGTCCTTTATCTATATAACAAGTTTCAGGCAGTGTCCTTTATCTTTAAAATTGATGAGTTTTTTGCACTTCATGTTTTTTAAAATATTACATGTTATGTCTTTTAGCCCTAACCAAGTTTAGTTTTTAGTTAAATGTGAACACGTGAAAATCACATGAGGGATAAATTTGCCATTTCTTCCACCCTTCACATTGCCCCCAATATATACCCACCCAAACCCTAATTCATCAGTTTATCCCCCAATTTAAATAAGACCTTGCAATTTGAATACTTGTATGATTTGGATACACTTGCAGAAAAAGGAGAAGACATGACATAAACATGGGTGCATCTAGCGTCCATATATATATATGAACTTAAAATGGTGTGGAAAATGGCTAATTTTTGTCTGAAAACGTCTCAAGGGTTTCGCATTTAAAGTTACAATTTATTTTGAATTTATGTTTATCATTTAAAGTTTAAATTCGTTCGTATTACACTATAGAATATGTTTGAGATATCTAATGTTCATTATAAATATATAGGTCAATCTAGGTCACACCAAGTTCTTAATAGAGAAGATTCCAACCAGTTAAAGTATGTGGTTGTGGGCTTGGACCCTATAGTACAAATGTTCGATACCACACTAGATATCTTGTTTGCTTTCTTTTAATGTATTTACTTTTCTAAACTTGAAAGGAACCAAAGATGGATCAAGTACTATTCTGCTCAATTTTTTCCATGAACACTTTTGTTCAGATCATTCATATGCCACTTTATGCGCCTAATTAAATATGGTTAAAACCTTTCAACAATCAAGATATTGGTTAACCAATTTAGGTAGCATTCGTTTCGTGGAATGGAATTGATTGGAATGGAATGGAATGAAATTAGAATCGGATTTTGAAGGATTTCTTTGAAATCCATAATATGTTTGGTTGGTATAACTATCAATAGATTTGGAATTTAAATTATGTAAAATGACATAACTACCCTTTATAATTAGCAAATACAAAAAGCCACATAAATTCTTATATTTTAAAATAAAATCATTAAAATTAAACTAGTATCCCCCCCACCCCCCACCACACAAAAAAAAGTAATTTGTTTAAAAAAATGAGTTTTAAACCTACTAATTAAAAAGTACATTATGATTTATATTTTATTAATAAAAGATCTAAAACGCATTATAAAACTAGTAACTATAAAACAAGCATCTAAAAATTCAAATATCTTCGAAGTCTTATGTACCTATCACCCCACCCCACTCCACAAAAAATAATAAAAAAAACTGATAATACTTTTAAAATTCTAACAAGCCATGAATTAAAAACATACTAAACTAACGCAAATTTTCAAACATAGGACGAGAAGTTCATACGACCATAGGTAGTTCATCATACGACTACAAATCTTAAACATAACTACATGACTACAACTGTTAAACATAACTACAAAATTTTAAACCATTTTTTTCCTACCAAACTTACCCTGACAACAAAAACCTAATCCAAGCCTCCCTTTCGTCTTCACCCAAGCTCCAAAAGTTTACTAATCCATGTCATTGTAAAAATATTCTTGATTAGTTGGTGGCACTCCAAGAATCAAACATGCTTTGGGTTAGATTATCCCTAAACATTATCCACTTATTTGACGTCTCAATGTGAGTTATTTATCTCTGTCTCCGTCTTCGTCTCCATCTCCGTCTCCATCTCCATCTCCGTCTTCATCTTCATTTCCAAGTTCTCATATTCCTTCGTTTTCATCTTCAAATGAATCTATTGGCATTTCTCTCCTTATAAAATTATGAAGAAGACAACACGCCATTATGATCCTATTCTTTTGGTCAATAGGATAATATGAGTGGTCTCTCAAAATTCTCCTTTATGTATACAAAATGCAACATATAAATTACATCAAATGAGGCGTAAAACCAACCCTTTATAGTACTAATGTTGGAAAAAGCATGTTTCTTTGTTCCCTTTTAATTTACAGGACCAAATGAGCTTAAAAGAACAAAATAAGCAAATTAGCGGCTAAAACCAACATAAAGTACAAGAGGAAAGGATAACGTGCCACGCCCGGCCCCTTAGCAGCATCCAAAGAACAAAAACAAGATAAATAGAAGACCACCATGGGGCCATGTCCACCAGAAATGGGTCGTGGTCAGATAAGAAGACCTGCAGAAAAGACAAAAGGCAGATTCCACGCCCACCACGGGGTCGTGCTCACACAGACACATGCCGTGGTCAACGCTAAGATTTACAGAATCTTCATAGTACAGCAAAGAGTTGACCATGGGGTCGTGCCTAGGAGGCACGGGGCATGTGGGGCCCTCTGCTGACAGCCACAATAAATGAAGGAAGAGAAGAAGGTGGCCACAGGCCGTGCCCAGCGGGCACGGGGCCGTGGCCAGGGCTCTGTTCTGACTATAAATAGGGGTGTTTGGTTCTCTTCAAATGCATCCCTTGGCAATCCACTTCTCTCTCACTTTGCCACCACTACAACATCAACACCCACCACCATCATCCATTTCCATCTTTAGAGTGTTTAATAGTCTCGGAATCTAAGATTGACCGTAAGAGTTCTTCTCAAACAAAGGTCATGCTTGGCTAATCTCTTACATCACTTGGTGAAGAGAAATCTTTTATGTATTACTTTTGATTTTTAATCTTTCGGCTACTTTTTAATTGGGTATGTATTAATGACTTTAATAACTAGTTTCTTATGTTGAAAGTGAATTTTCCTAATCATTTCTTCATGATTTCATTGATTTGCTCATTCGTGTCTTTACGGTCTATATAAAGCGCGTTAACTACTTGGAAGGGGTTATAAGGGTGGTTTGGTAAAGTTCTTGTCTCGTTTATTGTATAGATCCTGTGAGGACTTGGTTCAAGCTTACTAGGAACTGCTTCAATGCCCTATGGTATTAGATCGCGGTGTTGCGAATAACTTGAACCCCTCATATGTAAACTACTATTAATATATTAAACCGGCCTCTTGTGGGTAACGTCACCTTCAAAAGAAGGGCCTACCACTTTTCTGCATTAATAACTTACTTAATTGTCTTTCAATATTCCGGCCTCTTGGGATTGTATCCCTGCTGACTCAAACCACTTGGCCGAGGGTAACGTCACCTTCAAAAGAGAGGCCTACTACTATAACTAAGAGAATCTCTTAAAAAGTACGAAAGTGCGAAAATCATAAAAAGGTACATAAAAGAGGAGTTGGATCCAAGTGATTCTATCTTGTCTATTTGTATTTTATTTTCTTTTTTATGTTTATTTTTATATTTCAAACCTTTATCAAAAATTTGTATCGATTAGACGTTGATGCTAAACCGGTATTAAAAGCTCTTGTGTCCTTGGACGACCTCGGTATCTTACCAACATTATACTACGCTCACGATGGGTGCACTTGCCCTAGTGTGTGTTTAGTGTTAGTACAATATCGTGTTTTATAAATTTAAAACTTGACTAATGCGTAAAATGGACTTAAAATATTAATAAAATCATATCACGCTTAACACGCACCAAGTTTTTGGCGCCGTTGCCGGGGACAGAAGGATTTTAAGAAAGTTCAAAATCGACGGCCTAATTATTTTTAACATTTTTTTCTTTTAGTTTTTAGGATTTTTTTTCTCTTTTCTAGTAATTTCTGCACATTCTGCAGGCTGCAACACGGGGTCATGTCCATCCAACACGCCCCTGTGTCCACTAACAGCAGCAACCAAGCTATTTTCAGTCAGACAGTAGCTGACCACGGGCCGTGTCCATTTCTCAGTTACTGAAAACAGGACCATTTGATCCCAACGGTTGGTAACATCTAACAAATCTATGGATGATATTGATTCTTTTTACTTTCGCCACTCTTACGGTGAATGGTGTCAACTATGTGGTGGGTTTCATCAAGATTTTGAATGTTACATCCTAAATTTTGATCCCCATTACCTAGTAGACCTATCTTTTTCCTTGGAAACTCATCTTAAGATGGGCGAAAGTAAAAACGATACTATTATCCAGCCGAATGCCCTCAACCCTTTCTTCCAAATGACATAACCTCTACCGAAATATGTCAAATAGAAGAAAGGATTCTCCAAAAACTAATAGAAATAGAACTTATGATGGAAATGAGGTTTTCATCACAAGACAAAAACCAAGGAGATATGTTGAGATCACATTCGGACATAATCAACGTCGAAGCCATCGCATGCGCATTGACCTCCTGTGAAAACGATAGTCATCCCTATGTCGATTGTGCCATGAATGACTCTCCATCGGTGACCACCGATGCGCTCATAGACCTGAGCGATTCGATATACACCTTCATTGACAAGAGCCCGGGTAAGGAGAATAAAGGTTGGTTCCGCCCACCGTTCATTAGTTTAGGTTTTACCCTCTTCGATAACCTCTTGCGTTTTTACATAAATCGGAGGCAACTAAGGTACATTCGTCACTTCGGTGTTGTTCCCTCAAATAAGGAACCTCCCGATCCAAGAAAGCCTTAAAAGTTAGACAGATGCCACTTCATAAAACTATAGCCACGGGGCCGTGTCTAGCCAACACGCCCCATGCCGACCTGAAATTTTGACCATGGGGTCGTGTTAGGCCAACACGCCTCGTGTCCTTAATACGGACAAAACGTCTGACCCTTCTCTGACCACGAGGACTTGCCCAGCCGGCACTGGGCCATGGCCAGTGTGCTGTCACTTTCTATAAAGTCAGCCTTGGGGCAACATGTTTGGACCTATTCCAAAACCAAGATTTGCTCTGATTTGCACACATACCCCACAAGGTATATTCTTAAAAAGGTTTTACTCATCTTGTCTTTGCCACTTTTGTCACTTTCCCTTCTTCTCCAAGAACTCCAACCTCCATTAAAGCTTGAAGCTTCATAACTTTAAGCTTTATCTAAGCAAATAAGTGGTTTTAATTCAAAAGTTCTTGATAAACAAAGGTTTTACAACATTGTTTTAAGATATTTACGTTCACAAATGTTCAAAACTAAAGAAAAGTACTTTGAAACCATGGGTTTTTGAATTTAAAACCACTACAGAGGAGGAAGCACGGGGTGCCGTGCTGAAGTTTTAAGTCCCAAGTTCTTAAAATTTCGTTCTTGTTTTCTTAGTATGTCGAGCCAAAATAGCAGAACCTCGTCAACCAACTCAAGAAACAATAGGAGGGGGAGAAGACCGTCGATTGAAGCTACTCTAGTCCGCTACTTGTATGCCTTAAGGGAAGCGATCAACGAAATGACATCAGTGGAGGATGTCCTCATGACCGTATCAACTACTTGACGGTGGGGCTAGAAAATAGCTTCCAAAAAATCAACCTTTTACACCAAAGGTTGAATATTCTTGCTATGCCTCCAATGGAACCAATCTTCCCACAAGAGGATTGGAACATTGCTCAAGAAATCATTATCCCAACCGGTTGGGATGACCTTCCCCCGGAACCTCCTCTAGACATTTTACACATGGTTCCAATGACCGTCGCACCTCTCCCACATGAGAATGTGGATAATGACCCTTCATCTTTCTCCCTAGGGAGATTGAGGAGATGCTCAATGACTTTTGAGGGGTGCACCCTCCGGGAAGGAAGCGCTAAAGCCCTTATTCTCCGAAAAACTATTTTTAGGTTTTTGTTGTTTGGTCATGAGTAATATAGGGTAGAGTTTCCTTATGGTTTAAATTTCTTGCATCTTGGAGTTATCTATCTAAATCCTAGGACCCTTGTAATTCATACTTTTAATATTAATGGTTGGTTTAAATAAACATTGTGGTGTTTGGAACTTGTGGAATAACCTAACAAATGAAAAGGAGATGAATGCTGCCATGGGAACGTATAATCAGCACCCCATGCATGTAAATAGAAGCTTCCCGACAACCTTTCCCTCATTTCAGCGTGTGTAGCATGGGGCCGTGCTCAGCCACCATGCCCCGTGCCCGGAAGTCTGTAGAAAAAAGTCTTGATCAGGTAACTGACCATGGGCCGTGCTCAACGGGCACGCCCTGTGGTCAGCCTTCTGTGAAAATATGATACTAGCATCCTAAACACGGGGCCGTGGCCAGATGTCCGATAACGTAAAAACTTGTTTTTCACCCACTTTTACATATTCTAATCAACCGAAAAACTTATTTTTGGACACATTGAGGATAATGTGTAATTTAAGTGTGGCGGGATGCTAAAACCTTGAAGTTTGCAACTCCTAAAAAAAGCCTTACACAAAACTCGGCTTGGAACCGCTAATCACCCCAAATCTTTTCAAAAATTTTTCATTTTTTTTACTTGTCTTGGTTTAAATTGGGAATATCAAGTTCTAAAAATTATGTTTTTACAAATTTACAACCGATAGCATCGTGATAAAAAGAACCAGATAAAGAAAATTATAAAAAGGGCATAACAAATTCTTTTAAAAAATTGATTATATATACATGTTCACACTACAAACCCTTTTTCCACGATAAGTGAGTTGTGAGCCTTAAACGAGCATACAAATATACATATTTAACTAAATGCTCATTTTTTGTTTCTTGTGTAAATAGCCCGCTTGGTTCTTACGACTCTAGAACTTGCCAAGACGATCCTTTCCCGGTCCTTACCAACTTAAACCCAAGTAAGTAAATGATAGAGGCATTAGGACTAACCCATTTCTTTATTTAAACCATTTTTTTTCTTTTTTATCCCTCACCCAAATATCTCCTTAGTTAACCCTTTTGAGCCTAAACCTTTTCGTTTCTAAACCCACAAAACGTAAAAACACCCATTGTCCACCAAAAACCTTTTTCCTTTTAAACCCATTTGTTTTAATAAAAAGCTCGGTTGTTTTCAAAATTTGTGACGTTGAAAAATAATAATAATAATAACAACAATTAATGTAGTTCTTGAAATAACCAAACAAGACCCCAAAAATCGTGTTTGAAGTTATCTAGTTTAGTTAATTGTCACAAAAATAAAAATTTTACGACACCGACGCTTTTTACGCTTTTCGCCATTTTTCTAACTTCTAAACCAAAAACACCTACCCTTAGCCCAAGTCTAACCCTTTTTAAAGTCCTCTTGACATTTACAAAGGTTTTTAGTTAAAAAGGAGGAGGTTTGATCTCTTATCAAGCATATGGTAGAAGTAAGTTCCACGCTGGAATCGAGTGTTAACTCAAAAATACATCTTCGGCCGAGTGTTGAGTGATCCCTTGTGAGGTGTGTGAACTTGTATATAACTAAATAAAAATTTAAAAGGGCATGTTATGCCTAAAAAATATTTTTTTTCTTAAAAGTTTTATAAATAAATCATGAAAAATAGGATTGTAAATAAAATAAAATAAATATCTTGGATTCCCGACGCTCTAGACAAGCCACAAAAACTTCTTCTCTACCAATTCCATTTGGGTGTGTAAGCCACATTTAAGAGTTTTGCTTGAGGACAAACAAAGATTCAAGTATGGGGGTATTTGATGTGTACAAAAAGCAACATATAAATTACATCAAACGAGACGTAAAACAAATCCTTTTTCAGTACTAATGTTGGAAAAAACACGTTTCTTTGTTCTTTTTTAATTTATAGGACCAAATGAGCTTAAAAGAACAATATGAAGAAAATTAGCAACTAAACCCAACATAAAGTACAAGAGGAAAGGATAACGTGCCACACCCGTCCCCTTAGCAGCATCCAAAGAACAAAAACAAGAGAAACAGAAGACCACCACCGGGCCTGTCCACCAGACGTGGCACGTGGTCAAATAACAAGACCTACAGAAAAGACAAAAGGCAGATTCCACGCCCACCACGGGGCCGTGCTCACACAGACACAGGCCGTGGTCAACGCTAAGATTTACATAATCTTCATAGTACAACAAAGAGTTGACCACGGGGCCGTGCCCAGGAGGCACGAGGGTGTGTGGGGCCCTCTGCTGACAACTACAATAAATGAAGGAAGAGAAGAAGGTGGCCACGGGCCCTGCCCAGCGGGCACAGTGCCGGGGCCGGGGCTCTGTTCTGACTATAAATAGGGGTGCTTGGTTCTCTTCAAAGGCATCCCTTGGCAAACCACTTCTCTCTCACTTTGCCACCACTCCACCACCACTACAACACCAACACCCACCACCATTATCCATTTTCCATCTTAAGAGTGTGTAGTAGTCTCGGGATCCAAGATTGATCGTATTGTCAAAGAAAGGACATGCTTGGCTAATCTCTTACATCACTTGGTGAAGACAACTATTTTATGTTTTAGTTTTGATTTTTAATCTTTCAGCTACTTTTTAATTGGGTATGTATTAATGACTTTAATAACTAGTTTCTTATTTTGAAAGTGAATTTTCCTAACCATTTCTTCATGATGTCATTGATTTGCTCATTCGTGTCTTTATAGTCTATATAAAGCGCGTTAACTACTTGGAAGAGGGTTAGAAGGGTAGTTCGGTAAAGTTCTTGTCTCGTTTAGTGTATAGATCCTGCGAGGACTTGGTTCAAGCTTACTAGGACATCCTTCAATGCCCTATGGTATTGGATGGCGGGGATGCGAATAGCTTGAACCCCTCATATGTAAACTACTATTAATATATTAAACCGGCCTCTTGGGATTGTATCCATGCTGACAAAAACCACTTGGCCGAGGGTAACCTCACCTTCAAAAGAGGGGTGTGACCACTTTTCGCATTAATAACTTACTTAATTGTCTTTCAATATTCCGGCCTCTTGGGATTGTATCCCTGCTGACTCAAACCACTTGGCCGAGGGTAACGTCAACTACTATAACTAAGAGAATCTCTTAAAAAGTCCGAAAGTGCGAAAATCATTAAAGGGTACATAAAAGAGGAGTTGGATCCAAGTGATTCTATCTTGTCTATTTGTATTTTATTTTCATTTATCTTTTCACTTTTATGTTTATTTTTATATTTCAAAACCTTTATCAAAAATTTGTATCGATTAGACGTTGACGGTAAACCGGTACTAAAAGCTCTTGTGTCCTTGGACGGCCTCGGTATCTTACCAACACTATACTACGCTCACGATGGGTGCACTTGCCCTAGTGTGTGTTTAGTGTTAGTAAAATATCGTGTTTTATAAATTTAAAATTTGACTAATGCGTAAAACGGACTTAAAATGTTAATAAAATCATATCACGCTTAACACGCACCACCATCTTTTCTTCAAAATACCAAAACATCTTTCAATAATGTTTCTTGCAGACGAATGTTTCATGTCGAACAACTCTTTTGGGGTAATGGGTTGGTGTCCACTACGCCAATAATTTAAGTGATATTTTTCACCTCTATAAGGGTTGAGAAATCCTTCTCCGTTTGTGTATCCCGCGTCTACCAAATAATAACCTAAAAATACATAGTTAATAAAGACCCAACTTAAATTACTATTTTTATATATGTAATATGTGCCAAATGCAACATATAAATTGTATCAAATACGGTATAAAATCAACCCTTTTTAATACTAATGTTGGAAAAAATGTGTTTCTCTGTATACTTTTATTTTCAGGATTAAAAGAGCTTAAATGTACAAAAGGAACAAATTAATGACAAAAACCAGCATAAAGTACATAGTAAGGAGAGATGATGCACTATACCAACCCTTCAAGCGTCACCCTGAAATCAAAAACAACAAAGCAGAAGTCTAGCACGGGGCCATTCCTGGTCGACATAGAGTCGTGCCCCTTTAAGATTCCAAAGAAGAAAAAGAAAAACAGAAGCAGACAAGAGACACGGGCCGTGGTCAACTCTCAGATACACAAAATTTTAGATAGTACAACAAGTACAATGGCCACGAGGCCATGCCGTTGACACATGGGGTCGTGTGGAATCTGATCTGACAAGCTCATTAAATGAAGACAGGGAAGAAGGAAGACACGTGGTCGTGCCCACCAGGCACGGGTGTCACACCCCAACTGATAGCGGAAACATCGAGGCGTGATGAAAACAAGATTGCAAGAGACCTCATAACACTATTTGTGACAATATTTTCATTGATACTAAATGGTAATACATTGTTTCTGAAATAGACATACAACAAGTTTCAAATAACATAACAACATGAAACAAAATACATAAGTTTAAATCTAGGTGTGTATCTAATCCACCCTAAATATGTTTCTTCATCAGCAACAACTAGTTTCCTGCAACATGTATTAAAATAATGATCAACAAAAAGTTGGCGAGTATACAAGTTTTATACATAGCATAATAGTGAAAAAGTTGACTCATATCCAACATGGTAATTTGCATATTATGTTACTATCATACTAACATGTGCTAACTATATGTCAAACCAAAGTCTAACGCAATTGTGCTTAACATTGACACTGAAATGACAAGGTTGTAAAATAGTTTACTTAACAATACTACAAGAATACGGGTGGTCTGTTAATCCTATAGCGCTATAATTGTTAAGGGAGGCTAGCAAAGTTAATGATCATATAGATACAAGTATACATAGCAGCGATAAAAAGATTAATACAAATATCAGGTTTGAACGGATAGAGTGTGATTATAACAAGTTTAATAATGATTCGTGATTTTTGTATAAGTGTACATGTTGCACCCAAAGTGAATAAAACGGAAATGGGATCGAGTATACTCACGGTTTTGCAAAGCGTTCCTAGAAATCCGCGAGTCATTAAGTTTGGAGGATGGAACACCGAAATTACCCTACATGGGGAAACGAAGGTGTGTGAGTATTCGGGTTCGGATTTGGAATTTTAAAGTATGTAAAAGTATGCATACGAAAAATAATTATCTAGTCTTAAACACTCGTTTTTTACGGTATTGATTCCGTGTGGTTTCATGTGATTTCATGGGTCGAATTTGCCCATTAGAATCGTAACGAGAGGTTTAAAACTTAGATAATATAACATATTTCCATGACAAGTAACCATAATTCAGTTAACAAAGGGTTCGGTTAAGTATATATATTATATAGTAGATTTTATATGTCCATCATATTGTATCATAGATTTCATATAAGTCATGCATGGAGGTAAGATGATAAACATCCATTGAACCTCATTGTATGGATTCAACCAAGCACAAAGTTTACCAACTTAGTTGGTAAACCCGGTTGGTCATGAATAACAAGAATATAAACTAAACTACTAAGCCAACTAAAACTACAAACAACCAAGTGAGCAAGCTAGGTGCGTGCATCCCGAACATGGTAACGTTTAGGGACGTGTCGTAACATTGTCACTCTATTGAAAGTTGAACGAGTTTTAGTGGTATGCATGAAAACATCAAGTGAGGTGGTGAAATGAGTTTGGATAGCCAAGGCTTCCATGCTTCACACCTTTACTAAAACACAAGTCTTGCCATAAGAACTATGGTGAACTTGGATGGTTTCATCACTTGTGGTTTGTCTAAACCCTAACAAAACATAAAGTTTAGAGGTGTTTGCACCTCTTAAACTCATAAAAATCAACTCCTAACAAGTCTCATAACCTTAGGTGGTTCAAGAACAAGTAGGTACAAGATTCAAGCAAGAAAAGTAAAGTTTCATAAAAGTTTAAAGGTAATCTTCCAAAACAGAAAGTCTGGACCTCAAAATGGTGATGTTCCACCTTGGTTTACCATGGTAGACCTGTGGAAACACTCCTAGAGGTAATCCAAGATTTGTAGAGGAAGAAAAGATGAAGAAAAGATGTAAAAATGTGAGTTTGAACTCACTTTAGGACTTAGAGTATTCTGCTTTGTTTTTGAGTTTGCAACAGATTTGAGAGAGTTTTGAGAGTGTAAAGGGGTTTGGAAAGTGAAAATGAGGGTATGGAGGCTCCTATTTTTAATGGAGTGGATTAGGGTTTGAGTTAAATGAGTTAGGAGGTGAGTGGTGGTGAAAAAGGTGGAAACGAGTTCAAAATTTGCGCTTCTTGCTCAAACCATCTGACTCCCGTCGTAACCTATGGCTGCCAGCCGTAGGTTACGCTGGGCCTTGGCAAAAAATTTTTTTGGCTATCTTAAGGGATATATGCACATGAATATGAAGAATGTATATGAGTATGATTTCCGAATTTAATTTATTCATCAAGTATAATTCGGTTTCGTATAAAACGTACGTATTCGAGATTGATTAAATATCATATATCTATGTAAGAACAAGTGTGAATAAAATGTATGTTCATTATGATCAAAGTCGATTACAAGATTGGAAAATGAAATACGAACAAGATACGAATACAAGTTTCCATAAATAGAAATACGATAACACTTTCTAATTAAGGAAGGTACAAAATGCGAAGCGTTACAGTCTGCCCTACTTTAGGAAATTTTGTCCCAAAATTTATTCAAGAGTAAGAATCAATGAAAAGTGCGGATACTTGGTCTTCATATCACTCTCGAGTTCCCAAGTGAATTCAGCGCCACGTTTGCCTTCCCATCGCACTTTGACTATGGGAATGCGACTGCGCCTTAGCTGTTTGGTTACTCGGTCCATGACTTCGACCGGTTTTTCCACAAAGTGTAAGGACTCGTTGATTTGGAGATCGTCATCCGGAACTTAAAGTCCTTCTTTAGCTAGACACTTCTTGAGGTTTGAAACGTGAAACGTCAGGTGAACATTGTTGAGCTCTTGAGGTAGGTCCAGTCGATACGCTACCTTGCCAATCCTTTCGAGAATCTTGAAAGGGCCTACGAAGCGAGGAACGAATTTGCCTTTCTTACCAAATCGAATCACTCCTTTCCAAGGAGATACCTTGAGAAGTACGTGATCACCAACATTAAATTCTAAAGGCTTGCGTCTTTTTTCAGCGTAATTCTTTTGTCCGCTTCTGGCTTTGAGTAGGTTATCACGAATCTGCAAGATCTTGTACGTTGTCTCTTGTATAAGCTCGGGACCGGTGACTTGAGCTTATCCGATCTCGTGCCAACAAATAGGAGAACGACACTTACGACCATACAATGCTTCGAATGGTGCCATTTGGATACTAGCGTGATAACTGTTGTACGAGAATTCTACCAAAGGTAAGTGAGAATCCCAGTTGCCACCAAAATCGATTACACAAGAACGAAGCATATCCTCGAGGGTTTGGATAGTATGCTCAGTTTGACCGTTAGATTGAGGATAAAAAGCGGTACTAAGCTTAAGATGAGTACCGAGAGCTTTTTGAAACGTTTTCCAAAGACGCGAGGTGAATCGACCATCACGGTCAGAAATGATGTCAATGGGAATACGAGGACAAATCACTTCATTCGTGTAGATACAAGCTAATTTCTCGACTTTGTAATATTCACGAATGGGGAGGAAGTGAGCGGATTTGAACAGACGGTCGATGATAACCCAAATGCTATCATGACCAGACGAAGTTCGAGGGAGTTTGGTGATGAAATCCATAGCTATGCTCTCCCATTTCCAGATCGGAATTTCTGGTTGTTCGAGTAAGCCAGATGGGCGTTGATGTTCGACTTTTACCTTGGAACACGTGAGGCATTTCGAAACGTAAGTGGCAATATCTTTCTTCATACTGGGTCACCAGTAAGACATACGAAGGTCTTGGTGCATCTTGTCGGCGCCAGGATGAATAGAGTATCGGGATTTGTGGGCTTCTTTCATCAAGAAGTCACGGAGGTTGTCACGGTTTTGGAATCCAAGCACAATCGAGATAGTAAAGGATACCATCAGGTTTGGATATGAGTTGATCTTCAACACCACACTTCATCTCATTGTATACGTTGTTATCATTAAGGAATGAGTATTGTGCTTCGCGAATTCGATTACGAAGGTTGTTCAAGATTTGGAAACAACGGATACTATGAGTTTTACGACTAAGAGCGTCGGCCATGACATTCGCCTTACCAGGGTGGTAGCGAATTTTGCAATCGTAGTCATTGAGCAACTCCACCCATCGACGTTGACGCAAGTTGAGCTCTTTTTGGTCAAATTGGAATCTCTTATGGTCGGTGAAGACCACACACTTAGTACCATAAAGGTAGTGTCGCTATATCTTTAACGCAAAAACAATTGCACCAAGTTCAAGGTCGTGGGTAGTGTAGTTCTTTTCATCTATTTTGAGTTGCCTCGAACCGTACGCGATAACCGTCTCGTTGCATGAGTACAACCGAGACCTTGGTTAGATGCATCGCAATACATGACGAAATCGTCGTTACCGTCAGGAAGAGCGAGAATAGGAGCATTGCAAAGCATGTCCTGAGCGTTTGAAAAGACTCCTCTTGTTCGGAACCCCAAACAAAAGGTTTATCTTTTTTAGTCAAGGAAGTGAGAGGAAGGACAATCTTCGAAAAGTTGGAGATGAACTGACGGTAATAACCCGCCAGTCCAAGAAACAAATGAATTTCGGACGGAGATTTCGGTGCAATCCAGTTCTTGAAGGCTTCGGTTTCCGCGGGATCGACGTGAATGCCTTTCTCGTTCACAACGTGATCGAGAAATTGAACTTCTTTTAGCCAAAATTCACACTTGGAGAATTTTAGCCAAAATTCACACCGGGATCGACTAATGATGTCGTTATGTTATTATGATAACCTCTGAACGGCGTCCGATATTTAAAAGGACCGATTCTGCCGTCATGACATAGACCTCTGAACGACATTGAATAAAGTCTAAGGACTAAAGATATCAACATGCCAAGAATTGGCCTCTGAATGACTTTTACAGATCGTAACCATAGTATCGGATAGAGGTACTAAACGTGTTCTTATTTCTGAAAATATCCAGCATAGCGTTTAATACGCTCTCAAATCTTAGTACGGCTTACCACCTAGAATGATGGGCAAAGTGAGTGTACAATTCAAACTCTGAAAACATGCTATATGCATGTATGATACACAAGAAAATTTAGAATGCCCGTCTATTGGGCTAAAGTTGGTAGAAACCAACTCACTAGACCATAGATTGTCCTAACTAACATATTATTACGAATCTGAAATATGCTCGAATCTGCCTTGGTAGACAGAAGAGTTATAAAAGGCAAAAGCCTCAAGGATAATATATCCCTGAATAAGAGTATCTGGGCCCTAGATCTATCGACCATTTCATGTGTCGACTCTGTAGCTTTGAGCTACTAATAGAGATGAGTGGAATCCATAGTGTATTCCATACCTCTAATTAGCGAAGTGTTTAACGGATAAGCCTTTATTATGTTTCACCATGACGCTTAAACGTGAGC
Organism: Scalesia atractyloides; assembly: GCA_947069175.1. Lineage (NCBI taxonomy): Eukaryota > Viridiplantae > Streptophyta > Magnoliopsida > Asterales > Asteraceae > Scalesia > Scalesia atractyloides. The sequence goes on along the minus strand of CAMTDV010000018.1, from coordinate 30,127,515 downwards.
ATAAGGTTATTGGAAAACTTTGTCCAATATGGACCGTAAAACAAGTTTCCCTCATTAAAGTCAAATGGGATTCCCAAAGTGGCCTAGGATATATTTAAGAGGTTGAAATCCAGTACCGAAGTAACCGTATTACTCTAAACAAATCTCGAGGTCGAGATTTTCTTTAAGGGGGTGAGGATGTAACACCTTGTAAAATCATGTCCAATAATGCTTCGACACGTGTCTTTAACCTTAACGATGCTTAACGGTAGCCGGAAGGGACTACTTTTGCCAAAATTTAAAATTATAGATGTAGAAGGACTAAAAGTGTCAACATGCTGAAACTAAGCCTCTGAGTGATCTTTTAACAAACCGAGAGCTTTATAATTTTCAACATACTCTCGGGAATGTCTAATATTGATTGTGTGAGGCATATTGCCATTAAATGTTGAAATACGAGGGTTTACAACCCCAGGGACTAATCCCGGCAAACTACGAAAGTCTGCGATTCTCGTATTTTGAATACTGAAGGCGTATGGTCCCAAAAACCTTGCGCCAAGCAAGGGAACCATACCCACTATTAATTGCCAAGGAAACCTTGCGCAGGCATTTGTACCAAATAAAGACTTCACTAAACTCTGCGCCATTTATCCAAATAAGGAGATGATCATTTAACTACCTTGCGCAGGCTCGCGCAAGGTTCAAAGTTATACTTGATTAATTTCCTTGGGTGATATTTCATTCCCAGAAACCTTGCGCAACCCATAGCACAACAGAAAAAGTTTACAATTCTCTGCGCCAAGCATCTAAAAGGGGAAAATGATCATTTAACTACGTTGTGCCGCTCGCGCAAGGAAACAGTTAATCTTGAAAGACTTTTTCTTAGCAAAGAGTGTCTATCCACAAGATATGGTGCAGTAGAAAAAGGAATCTTTTCTGTTGTAATAAACTGGACACGTGGCGAGCAATAGATGGGTTACAGCTGTGAAACCTTCTAGAAGCCATTAATGCCCAATCGTAAAGAGCATCTTTCAATTATAACCGAATGCCACATGGCAGCATCTGGACGACCAGTAAGATCACGGTGATGGCATGGTTGCATCAAGTAAATAGAATGATCTCATAATGCCACGTGGCATCTCCCTGGCCTAAGATGACTAGCTGAATCCGTGTGCACTAACGGTACGACTCACATTTAACGGAATAACAAATGATTCCATTAAATCTACATCTCTCTTTTTGGCGCCTAAATCTGGCTATAAATAGGTAACTTCAGGTACAAGAAAGTCATTCCTCTCTCTCTCTTACTTCACTTAAGCTTTTCTTCAAGTACCAATACTTATTCTCACGCCGGAGGGTGGTCACGGAGAGAACCCCCTTCTCCCCGTGGCGAGGCTAACGGCGTTTTTGTTTTGTAGGTATAGTCAGAAGTAATCGCAATCATATTCCGGAAACCAAACGAAGGATTAACCATTTTATGAATGGAACTAAACCCTAGATCTGATCAGACTCCTATCTGTTAGATCTACGTGTCTTCATTGGCGCCCACCGATCTTCTATCTTATTCTCATCTTTCGTTTCGTTTCACTTAGATCTACAGCATCATGGCTGATGGATCATCGTTTCCAGGTCCTCGATCGGAGATCCGTCACGTCGGCGGTGCTCCTTAGGTCGACAGACAAATTGTTGAGGATTCATCCGAAGAAGCTGATGCTCCGTATGACCCAGATCATGCGAGCATTCCAGTAACGTCGGCAGCACCTCATGTTGATGTCGCGTCAATTCTAACACCTGGAGAGACTCCGTTGTCGTCGTTAATCAAATCTCAAACTGCTTTGAATGCTATGTATGCTCAACTATGTGCTCAAACCGAACTCCAGCTTTTCAAGCTCCGGTTAATGCTCCTCAGGTCCGTGCTTCGCCGGCACCTCGAGTGTTGAGTTACAACACACAGAACGAGGCCCGCGCGCCTTTGCATGTGTATGTAGATGGAACTGGAATGTATTCTAAAACCAGGAATGATTCTGTTCATTCTGGTAATAAAAAGTAGGGAGAAAACGTTCAACCTCGCACATCTGTTCACTCACGTTTGGGCCCGCGATTGTCACAGAAGCGGGACACCCAATACGATGAGTATGATATGACTTATGAAGAAGGTGATAGTGCAAGTGTTTTTAATCGTCTGTCTGCAGATCATGGTAGTTACAAGCCCAAAATACGTGCAACATACAATTCGAAGGCGGAGCATGATTACAATCTAGTATATCGACCAGCTGAGGCAGCTGAGCAATCTAAATTCGTAAGAGAAATAGCGTTGGCTCCGCTAGAGCGAGCAAAGTTACCATCTAATGTAGGCAAGTTTAACGGTTTAACTGATCCTGATGATCACATACGCCTCTTCACTGGCGCAAGGCTAATTGGAGGATGGACATTACCAATGTGGTGCCACCTGTTCGTACAAACTCTTAGCGGCGCCGCGCGCCTCTAGTTTGATAACTTGCCTACAGGTAAACTTTCTTCTTGGAATGATCTCAAGGAGAAGTTACTTACACACTTTAGTCAACAAAGGCGATACGTGCGAGACTCCTCAGATGTGATGAACATCTGGCGGAGGGATGATGAAAACCTTGAAGATTTTATCACGCGCTACAACAAAGAAGTTTTGGAGATTGGAGATGTTCATGAGGACCTTATCCGCACACAATTCAAATACGCGATAAGGTGCGGCGAAATGATAAAAGTACTTTCTGGAACAACTGGCCTTCCGAAGAGCTGGGATAAGTTAATGGTAGCAGCCAAGGTTTATGCGTACACGGAGCGGAATCTTAATTCTAACAGACCACCACTACCTTAGAATCGTCCTCAGGATTTGAGTAGGGGTGGCTGGAAGTTTAAAAAGGGATGGAAAGACTTCAATCAAAGCTCGTATTCTCCATACTCGCCAGTAGATGCTCGCGCAACGATTAATAATATTACCACCCAAAAACCAATTAAACAAGAGAATCATGACCGGCAGTGGACTCCTCTAACAAAATCTCCCACGGAAGTCTTGAGCACAGAGAATTACCAATTTAAGCAACCTCAGCCCATGAAGAACAAGAAGGGTCAAGACCCAAACCTCTTCTATGATTTTCACAAAGACACAGGGCACACAACTGACAATTGCATTAGCCTGCGCACAGAAATTGAGAAGGCTTTGAAAAGTGGTAAGTTAACACACTTGGTGCAATCAGTTCGAAAAGAGGACAGACAACTCACGCGCGGGGATGAGGGGCCGAGTAACAAGAAAATGAAGCAAGTTGCCATGATCCAAGGAGGCTCGTCACGCAAGCGCAGCTTTCAACGGTTTTGAAGTGAGAAATGGCGCGAGCAGCAAGTGATTTTTCCTGTTGTTCGTGGCGGGCCTCAGGAAGAAAGACCAGTTGTAATCACATGTATTTTTGGTCATTACCAGACCGATTATATGTTCATAGATCCGGGGAGTTCCATGGACATCAATTACGAGCAATGTTTCAAGCAGTTAGATCCGGAGGATAGGGCACGCCTGGAACCTGTTGACTTCCTGTTAACTGGATTCTGCAATGAGGTTGTCTTTCCTCTCGGACAGATAGTTTTTCCTGTAACTTTTTCGGATGGCAAACACTCGCGAACCATTCAAGTAAACTTTATGGTGATGCCGGCAACTTCTCACCATGATGTGTTATTAGGGCGTCGGGCGCAGCGAGACTTCAGCATGATCACGTCTGCGCCACACGCTGCTTGTGGTTTCCCAACACCAATGGATGTAGCTATCATGTTCGCGCGAAAAGAGATTATGTCTATTGAAGAACCAGTTACTAAAGCTGCTAAACCTATATCGCCAAATGAACCTGAGAAATGGGTTTTAGATAACAAATATCCGGAGCAACCAATCATCCTAGGCCCCGCGATGTCCATGACAATTCACGCAAAGCTCAAATCGTTGTTGTTATGAAATTTAGATATCTTCGCCTGGACACTCACAGACATGGTAGGGGTTCCGCACAACGTAGCAGAACACTGTTTGAATGTTTTCCCATCAGCAGAACCAGTAGTCCAGAAAAAGCGCAGCTTAGGCACTGAAAAAACGGAAGATATGAACGAACAAGTTGCTGAATTGCTAAAAGCTGGCATTTTACGCGAAGTCAAACACCAAACTTGGGTGGCGAACCCCGTTATGGTCAAAAAACATAACGGCGGATGGCGCATATGTGTTGATGTTAAAGATTTAAACAAGGCATGTCCCAAAGATTGTTATTCTCTTCTGGAGATTGACAAGAAAGTCGATTCTTTAGCATCTTTTCATTAGAAATGTTTTCTCGACTGTTATAAGGGGTACCATCAAGTGCTGATGAAACAAGAGGATGAAGACAAAACGGCTTTCCGCACGGAAAAAGGTATTTTATGTTATACAAAAATGCCTTTTGGGCTCCGCAAAGCGGGAGCCACTTATCAGCGACTTATGGATTCAGTTTTTGGAGATGACATCGGGAAAACCCTTGAAGTATATATTGATGACCTAGTCATCATGAGCCATACAGAAGAAACGATGTTAGAAGATATTCAGAAAACTTTTGATTCCTTACGGAGTGTTAATTTGAAATTAAACCCAAGCAAGTGTTCTTTTGGCATGGAAGAGGGCAAGTTCCTCGGATTCATCGTCATAAAGAACGGGTTCAAAGTTAATCCATAAAAAGTTGAAGAAATTAAAAGTATGACATCTCCAGCAAGTGTAAAGGAGATGCAGAGGTTGGTGGGGCGATTAGCTGCTCTCAATCGGTTCCTTACGAATCACGTGGCAAAATCTTACCCTTTTGTCCGTACCTTACGTAACTGCGTAAAGAAAGATAAATTTCAATGGACGCCAGCGGCGGAGAAAGCTTTCCATGACATAAAGGATTGCTTGATTCAGTTAACAACTTTGACAGCTCCGCGTAACAAAGAACCTCTGATTCATTATCTTGTTGCGTCTGAATTGGCAGTAGGAGCAGTCCTGCTTGTTGAAAGAGAGGGTGTTCAAACACCAATTTACTACATTAGCAAAATGTTGAATGACCCAGAATCTCGATACTCGATGATGGAAAAATTGGTACTTGCGCTAGTTCATGCTTCGCGCCGGCTTCGTAGGTATTTCCCAGGGCACGTCATCAATGTCTTGACAAATTACCATCTTGGTCAAATTCTTTCTAAACCAGACGTCTCAGGACGATTAGCCAAATGGGCTACCGAACTAGGCGGTCACAATATCATATACAAGCCAAGGCCAGCAATTAAAGGGCAAATTCTTGCCGATTTTATAGCAGAAGTTCCAGCAGATAAAGTGCAAGAATGCGAAGAAAATCCAAAATCCGGTTCCAATTACGGATGATAGAGAGTGGTTATTACATGCGGATGGCGCATCTAATAGTGATGGGGTCGGCGCAGGCCTTCGATTAGTCAATCCAGATAACCAAGAGTTCACTTACGCTATACGCCTGGATTTCAAAAGCACAAACAATGAGGCTGAGTATGAGGCATTTCTGGAAGGTTTGCGCCTTGCTATAAATATGGGCACGGCAAATTTAATAGCTCATGTTGATTCTCCACTACTAGCGGAACAAATCAACGGTACTTATGATGCGCGAGGCGATATTATGGCATTATACCTGGAACAAGCCAAATCTTTAATCAGTCAATTCTGACAGTTTAAAGTCATACATGTCAACAGAAGTGACAACAAGCACGCTAACGCATTGAGTAAACTAGCAGCTACAAGTTTTCAACATCTAGCAAAAGAGGTCAGGATCAAAGTGTTGAAAACCCATATGTTCCGCTAAAGCAAGTTAGCATGGTTGAAGTGGGGAGTCCATCTTAGATCTCTCCGATTATCCTGTTTTTGCAACACGGCCAACTCCCTGACAACAAGGCACGGGCGTGAAAAATACGTTGCAAAGCTTTAAATTACGAGATAACGAACGGTATTTTATACCGCAAATCATATATGGGTCCTTTGTTGAGATGTGTTGATAAACATGATGCGCAGTACTGCTCAAAGAAATCCATGAAGGATTGTGTGGCATTTAAGCAGGACCACATGGTGGTAGCTAAATTAATGGGCGCAAGGTATTACTGGCCCGAAATGTACGTAGACGCCGTCGACACATTGCGCAAATGCATGTCTTGCCAAAAACATGCACCAAAAACGTTACGCCCCAAAAATCCATTGGTTCCAGTTACAACGGCCTGGTCGTTTCAACAATGGGCCATAGATTTGGTGGTTCCTTTTCCAGATGCTCCGGGTGCAGTAAAATTCATCACAGTAGCCATCGACTATTTCACTATATGGGTGGAAGCTAAACCTTTAGCTTCAACCACAGCAATGGTCTCACGGAAATTTATCTGGGAACATATCATCTGTTGCTTTGGATTACCTCTGCGCATCGTTACGGATAATGGTACCAATTTTGCTTCCGAAGATTTCCAGCAATGGATGCGAGAGATGAACATCAAACACGTTTTTGCTTCCATTGCGCATCCACAGGCCAACGGTCAAGTAGGAAGTATCAACAAACAGATTGTCGATGGTATTAAGGCAAGAGGTTGGGTGGATGAGTTGCCAAGTATTCTATGGGCTCATCGCACCATGTCGAAAACAAGTACCGGCGAAACTCCGTTCAGCCTGGTGTATGGCACCGAGGCAGTAATACCAGCGGAAATGGGACTGCCATCTCCCCGCATGCTGGCCATGGAAAAGAATGCTAATGAGCAAGAGCGCAGACTGGATTTAGATCTTTTGGAAGAACGCAGAGAGAATGCTGCAATAAACGAAGCTAAATACAAGTCGAAATTAGAAAAATATGACAACTCCAGGGTGCGCATCTGCACGTTTCTTCCTGGAGACTTCGTCTTGCGCGATAACGAGGCGTCTAACGCCGAAAAACCTAGAAAAATTATGCCTAAATGGGAAGGGCCATACGACATTCATGAGGTTCTTGGAAAAGGCGCGTACACGCTGAAACGTCTAGACGGAACGGCAGTTCCTAGGACTTGGAACGAGCAACAACTACGTAGTTTTTACATGTAGTCTCAGAGCTCATTAGCCTTGCGCTTTCCATGAGCCTGCTTACATTAATTCTTGCTTGTAATCTTAGTGACAGTTGTAGCTTTATGCTTTATCGATGAAATAAAATACTTTCTGTCGCTACTTACATTCTTTTATATATTTCTTACAAATGCATGCAATTCCTTTGGATAAACAAAAACACATGCTCATGGGCCACAAGATAAAACAATGCTTACGCTCACACATGATATTGACTATTGTTCATTTGTCTATCCTAAACAAGTAATGGATCACATGCAAACATTGTAAACTAAATACATTATGTTCATATTAAAAGTACTTGCGCACCCGCACAACGATACATCAAAAAATATATACAACATCAAAATTCCAGCAACCTAGTTTCCTTTTCCTGCATCTTTTGTGCTCGTTTGCTTCTCCGCCACGGCAAAGATCTCTTTTAGTTGATCTACAAAGTCATCTTGTTGCAGCGCAGCATCCACTAAATCCATGATTGGGATTTGCAAGTGGTCACATTTTTCTTTCGCAGCAGTGTAGATAGCAGTAGTATTAATTCCATGAGTGGTAGCTCGGCTTGTATCCCATTTGGTCTGCAAAGCATGCGCCACATGCAACGTGCACTCTTTGTAGCCCTCAGCATGACCATCGCTGCGCGCCGCTACCATCAATTCTGCCAATCTTTCTTCTAACCCTGTAGAGTTTAAGATGGCATTTGCAATCTGTATACAAACGCATCAGTATAAGTTATGGTAATTAAACAAGACGTATATATACAAGATAGGGATAATACATCCACAATCCGATACTCGTGCAGCCAAGTGAGTTGATTCATCAGCGACTCTGCTAAGCTCTCCGCTGTGGCACGAGAAACCTCTGTACTATTAGTTTTTTGCTCATCTTTAGTTAAACGGCGGGTCAACTCGGCCTTCTCGGTTCGATGAAGTTTGATATCCTTTTTAAAAGAATCAAGATCCGCCTACAGTCGCTCCTGATCAAATAACATAGAGGTTAGCTCATCAATCTCTTTATTCTTAAGGAGGAGAGTCATTTTGGTCGCTACCTCATTCTGCTCGCTCCTCTCTCTATGTGAAAGAGCCTCCTCTACTGCGGCAACTGCATCAGCCTTCTCTTTTTTAAGTTTCTCGATTTTGTTGCGTAGAGAAATTTATTCATTATTATCACGATCACAAGCCTCTACAAAGCGCTTGCGATCTTCAACATGCTGCGCAGCAGCGGTCTCATACTTCCTTTTCCATGAAAGCGCAGACCATTCTTCGGTCTTCTTCTCATCTTCAAACTTACTCCTCTCTGCCTCAAGCTCCACCCTCATCCTTCCCAACTTCCCACTCTCTGTTCCAACTTTGAATCTTTTGGATTCAAACTCATCCCAGTCCTTATTCATGTTGCGCCACTCGCGCACAATCCGGTGCGTAACAGACGAGGCATGCGCCGTCTCCAGTAGATAAGCTTGATAAATTTGGTCATGAGATTGTTCTTCTTGGCGCTTTACCTCCGCCGGTGGATAAATTCCCTTATACCATTCCCTGCAAGCATGCAGATCGGTAAAGGTGTCACTCTGTTTCAATTTCCACACCGGCTCATGAATGGCGGAGGCCCTCTTGGTGGTGTAAGTTCGGTTGTAATAATCCCCAAGAGTATCCTCGGGACAAATAGGCGACTCCTCTTCACTATCGTCAAAAAATGAGGAAAACCCTTGGTCAGCTGTAGAGGGGCCCACTCCCTTAATTGTTGAAGCAACTTTTTCGACATGAGTGGGGGAGGCAGTCGTCTCTTGGGTAGCAGCTTTAGTCTCCGCGGAAGGGGGCAGTATCTTTTACCTGCTCGCCAGCAGGATTATCAGCAACAAATTGTTGTGGCTCTTCTTCTGGAGCCGCTTTTCAGGATTCTCTGGAATAATCAGGTCCGCATCAGAGATGGATGCGCTAGGGTCCACATCGCCTCCTTTTCAATATCGCCAGGCTTTGGCATGGAGGATGATGTGGCCGGAGCAGCCTTCACAAGTTTCTCTGCAACAAACAAACACAATGATCAACACAAAGTTTCAAGCGTAAGACAGTGCGCAGTTATTGCAACAGGATTTTCAAGAAAGTAAACATACCAGGGGAAAATTTCTTCGCAAGAGCATCTAAGTTGCTTTTCTTGCGAATGCGCGGCCGCGCAACCTTTTTCGGCAGAGAGGGTGGTGTAGTCTCAGGATCCTTCCTCTTCTTTGCGGGGCGCTTCAACGCCATTTCTGGGCTTGAAGGGATTTCCAAGGGATCGTCCGGGTTGGAAGCAGGAATGGATCTATAGGCTCCTCATTTGGCTTCCTCAAACCTACAGGCGCGAGACCCTCTAATGAGTCTGACACCACCATATATTCACACCAAGAACCAGATACGAGACGCGTACCTTTCTTGACCTCAGTTTTTGAAGCCGCGGATGTCTTGGTTTTTTGGGCATCTGTTTTGGTGGGGGCGGCGCAGCAACAGCAATTGGTTTCTTCTTCTTTTTGTAGTCAGGGCCTACGCCCAAGTTTAGAAAATCACCTACATGATAAACAAAAATAAACAAAGTGTTGCGCCATAAGTTATATTGCAATATTGCTATAATTAATATCTAATAGTAATATTGCAATGCTAACTCAGGCTTTACAACATGCTACATACTAGTAGTTGAGGAGGGCTGTGTGTTGAGATCTTCTTTCTTGGGGAGTTCAAAATTGCCCAAGATTTGATCGAACCACGACTCATCATTCTGTTCAAGAGGCACAGTTGCCATGTTCCCATTCTCTCTCTTCAAAGAAACTAAGTATACCGGCGCAACTGTATCGCAACACCCAGAAAGGAGCATCATCTATATACATTTATAACAGATGATCATAACTAGTTATATAAAAGGAATATACCAACTCCATCTTCAGTATAAATTGGCTTCTCTTAGTGTTCCTTCTTCCACAAGATGCTCATACCAGCAGCAATTAAAGCCCTCTCAGGTAAAATAATGTTGGGCACATCTTTGATGTTCTGGTACCACACTTTGTTGCTTGGAATAGCCAAAGTTTCCAGTTCTATCTCTTCTCCGGCCCGGAACGTCATCACCGTCGGGATAACCGCCGCCTTCACATAAAAGAATTTTTGCTTCCAGTCATGATACGACTTTGGAGGCACAAGCAGTAAGCGTTTGGCTTGGATTCGTTGCTGGAATGAGTAGAATCCCAGTGAACAATGCAATTGGTAAAACACTCGAAACTTCTCAACCGTTGGGATAATGTTCATCGATTGGCAAATAAACTCAAAATGCCTGATTCTAACCATTCCCATTAGATTTAACTGCGAGATGTGGAACTTGTAAAAATCAAGGATCTCCAACATAAAATGGGTCACCGGAAGCCTAAAATTTCCCTCGGCAAAATAGTCATAAAACAAAGTGATGTAACCGACCGGAGCATCCGCCGTTGTAGCACCCTCCTTAGAGTAAAATGCCCCCCGGAATTGGCGAACAAGAAATTATTAACTAAAGCATCGAATTCTTCTTTCTTCCACTTTAACGGTGGAAGTGACGATGTTGCCTGCATCTCGGTCTTCCTGGAACTGGTACCAGTAGCCATGGTTCTATGAAGGTAAATTCTTAAGAGGGAGGGAATATCAGAGAAGAAGAAAAGGAAATCTCAATGTTGAAGACGAAGAGATTTTGAAAGCATAAGGAAAAGGGCATCTGATCGTCTTCTATTTATAGGGATCGCAATTAATGTCTCGGTGAAGGTGTAACCGCCTCCATACCTTTTTCAAAACCCGAGGCACTAGCAGGGTGAGTGGGGAACAGTAACTGTCCCTCACGCGCACGTGTAAGTCACTTTTGCCGTCAGGCAATTAATATTGTATAATTGACAGCCGTTAAACAGTGCTCAAAACGTACAGCAGCACGTGTTCTCTCACCAACCCCTGACACAAGACAGCTTTTTCAAAATTCAAAATTGCCTCTCCTTATCAAGAGGTTTCCTTCTGCATGAAGTTTCCTTTTGCCTTCAGCGCAACTATTTACAAGCATACAACACACCATTTTTATTTAGTCCAGTACTCCACCTACTTGCCACTTGCGCATAGGAGCAACACTGGACTGGGGGGGCTTGAAGGGGTATGGTCCCAAAAACCTTGTGCCAATCAAGGGAACCATACCCACTATTAACTGCCAAGGAAACCTTGCGCATACATTTCTACCAAAGAAAGACTTCACTAAACTATGCGCCAGGTATCCAAAGAAGGAGATGATCATTTAACTACCTTGCGCGGGCTCGCACAAGGTTCAAAGTTAAACTTGATTAATTTTCTTGGTGATATTTCATTCCCAGAAACCTTGCGCAACCCATAGCACAACAGAAGAAGTTTACAATTCTCTGCCAAGCATCTAAAAGGGGAAAATGATCATTTAACTACCTTGCGCCGCTTGCGCAAAGAAACAACTAATCTTGAAAGACTTTTTCTTAGCAAAGAGTGTCTGTCCACGAGATATGGTGCACTAACAAAAGGAATCTTTTCTGTTGTAACAAACTGGATACGTGGCGGCAATAGATGGGTTACAGCTGTGAAACTTTCTAGAAGCCATTAATGCCCAATCGTGCAGAGCATTTTTCAGTTATAACCGAATGCCACATGGTAGCATCTGGCCGACCAGGAAGATCACGGTGATGGCATGGTTGCATCAAGTAAATAGAATGATCTCATAATGCCACGTGGCATCTCTCTGGCCTTAGATGACTATCTGAATCCGTGTGCACTAACGGTACGACTCACATTTAACGGAATAACAAAAGATTCCGTTAAATCTACATCTCTCTTTTTGGCACCTAAATCTGGCTATAAATAGGTAACTTCAGTACAAGAAAGTCATTCACTCTCACGTACTCTCTCTCTTACTTCACTTAAGCTTTTCTTCAAGTACCGATACTTATTCTCACGCCGGAGGGTGGTCACGGAGAGAACCCCCTTCTCCCCGTGGCGAGGCTAACGGCGTTTTTGTTTTGTAGGTATCGTCAGAAGTAATCGCAATCATATTTCGGAAACCAAACGAAGGATTAACCATTTCATGAACGAAACTAAACCCTAGATCTGATCAGACTCCTATCTGTTAGATCTACGTTTCTTCAAATACGGATCACATATATAAGTCCAAATACCTTGTAATCAATAAAATATTGAATTTTATTGATGAGAACATCGTTGCAAATTTGGCTCGTTTTCGCGTTCGTTAAAGCGTTTTACGCATTTTTGGGAAATGCGTAACCGTATAACCGAACGAACCGACATCCATGACATTTTTGCACAAGGTCCAAGTCACATATGCCTTAACACCTTTATTAAGCCTAGAAATTAGGTTAAAGGGGGTTAAGGGTGACAAAACGCGACGAAACAAGTCCAGGGGCCAAAGCTGCCAACAAGTGAAAGTTGTGTTCACTGAATTGGGTCCTTACAAACCGTATGAGGGGACCCTTACAGTCCGTATGATGATCTGCAGACCAGATTTTTGCTTGTTCATCAAGCATAGCCTCATAATTCGACACCTAGCTCGTTTTTTGCCACACTTCACCTGGTCTTGACACTTCATTAACACTTGTAATCATCTCCTAAGCCCTCTAAAAACTTGGAATGATCTCCTTGATCTTCTTCAAGTATAAATAGGTGATGGGTTTTGCTTGAAAACTTGCACCTTTCCTTGAAATCTTTCTATAACTCCTCTGGAGGTTCCTGAGCAATTGGGAGCTTCTCTGGAGTTTTCTTCAGTCCATAAGATCACAAGTAAGTGTTCCTTTCATGGCTAGTTCATTTTGTAGGCTTTTAAAGCCAAAAGTTAATCGTTTTCGATAAACGCTTTGACTTTTGGTCTAGACCATTATGGTCAAGCCAATGCTCGGTCCGAGCATGGCTACGTGATTGTAATTAGGTAGGTGTTAATCCCTCAAAAGGGCACCTTCTAAGAATCCGTTTGCTTGGTCAATTGACGATTCAACATATTAATCTTTTAAAAGTCAACGGGTCAGATTTCGAATATTCATAAACTGAGTTTAAAGGTGTTTAAAAATATGTTTTAACACATAAACAACTTGGTTATAATTATTAGAACTTGTTTAACCATATGCGGCTCGTCAATTCCAGTTTTAGGGTCGGTTCGCAACCGAAAGTCGCAAAGTTTGACTATTGCTTTGACTTTCGATTATGAACCGAATTAGATTAGTATGCTACTGATTTAAGGTTCCCTTATGATCGTATTATGATGTAGCATAACCTACTGAGGTTATATTACACGATCATAATAGTAATCCGAGTTTTATGCAAGTTTCCGTAATTATGCCTTACTTTGACTCTTATGCCATTTTTAATTAAAAATGAGGTTTTAATCACCAACGAACTTGCAAATGAATTAAGTACTGATATGTTAACATGTTTAACATATTTTGATGTTACAAATCTGATCATAATCTGAGTTTTCAAAGAATATCGCAAATGATGCTTTAAAGTGACCAAAATGCCCTTTCGGCACATGGAACGGTTTTAAACATAATTTCTCATACCAAACTAATTGTCTACTGATGTAATATCATAAATGGGATATTTTGGGATATCAAGACAGTTTATAAACTGAGTTTACGTACGAGTTCTTGTATTATATCCTTAAATGACGATAACGCCCTTTTGGCACTTAAATGGATTTTTAACTATGAATGTGATACAAAACCTTTTACATACTGATATGTTGTACTAAATAACATATCCTAATCATATAAACCTGGTCATAACATCAGTTTTCATAAACAATCGCAAATATAGTCATTTAACGACTTTAATGCCTTTTCGGCGCATAGTATGGTCTTAAACCATATCTACCAATCAAGACTCGATACCTACTGATTTTATAACTCATTAAAATGTTTTTACAGTAGGCAATTGTTATAAACTCAGAATCCCAAATAAGCTTTCAAAACAATGTGTGAAATGACCAAAATGACCCTACGGAGCATAGTTTGGTCTTAAACTATAAACCACACATATGTTTTATATTCTAATGATATTATATCATAAATAAAGTGTTCTCACATAATGTTTATGAACGTAACATCAGATTTTACGCAAGTTCCTTTCATACGTCGCTAAATGACCAAAACACCCTTATGAGGCATAGTTTGATTTTAAAACCTTAACGGCCATACAAGTTGATATCCTACTGATATTATAACTTTTTTAAAGTGATTTGGCATATGGAACTTATTCATGACTCATTCGGTTACCCGATATCACTTATATGCGTACGGTTAAGTTTATGTAACTAATTTACGTAATTTTACCGAAACAAGTTTAACCTTATCATTTTCACTTCAAAATCCAGAATGTACTTTGTTTACCCATATTATACAAGTCCTAGTACTTGTTGGGTTTAACGACATTCCATTCGGTATACGCTTAATCTAGCAAACTTGTTCTTAAGTATCGGGTCATATTTAAGCAGGGACTACCTTTGACCCGTACACATTTTAACAGATAATAAATCTGTTCATTCCAGACTATAGTACCCAGATAATTGGACTTGGGTCAATAATACTTAGACTTGCGGCTTTTTGCTTAATTATAATCTTATTGATTGGAAGCTAGCAAAAACGTAAATACTCTTAGCCTATTTTCTTATATAGACTTGGGACACGGTATATTAATACCGCATGGTCGGGTACGGGATCGAAGACCAATGTGTCGGGAATTTTTGTAACCCGTTTTGATTCGTATTGCTTAAATTAAACTTTGGGGTTAATGCGACCGTGTCCTGGATATCCTCGGCTCATTTAATTGCAAATGGCCACGACCTAAAGCACGGGGTGTAAGTAAACACCCGACAGATGCTAATATATAGTAAAATGTTTTGCCCATTGTGGTGGGCCTAATAAAGGCGATAGTGGCGTGTCGGTTAATCATGTCTCGGCATAGTTTCAGGCCCTAAATGTATTATTAGCATGTAAAACTGAATACAGGAGATATGGTTTATCCCAAGTTAATAAAAGATTTTACGTGCCTTGTGCATCTAAATGAGTCTTTTGAAATATTTTCAAAATGAGTCGGTTAATTGTATATACCAGCCAAAGCTGACGTATTTTCAAAAGATTAAACCGCAGGTACCGAACCTCATTATAACTAGGAATCTAGGTCGGCTAGAATGAAGTCTATGGAATTTGCAACCTTTATGCTTAAGGCTTATGATGTCTAAGTCTCTGTACATTAGATCCTGCATGTGGGCTTGTATCGAACGTTGGTAATACTTTTATATATTCAATTATTAATGAATTTGATACTTTTATTCCAATACTTCCGTTGCATATTATTATATTGTGCTAACTGTTATCCAGCCGTCATGAATATGCCCCTCCGGGCCCACCGGGAACCTACGTGGAAATCGGGGTGTGACAGGTTGGTATCAGAGCTACAGTTTGAGTGAATTAGACATTAGCCTTTTGTGTCTAATCTCAAATATCAAAAAGCAGATTCCTAAATACTGAGTCTAGACCCGAATGTAAGATTACTCCTATCGATATATATATACGGTCCTTGATTTTATGAAAATCCTAGAAATGCCGCCAAGATGATCGCGGACAAGATAAGGAATCTATGATGGACGTGGACTTGATGATCTCTACCATTGAGTAGCTTGAACTTCTATATGGTGAACTATATATACTTTAGAGACAATGAATCCGATACGAGGATGCTAAACCTCATCACCTAATATCATACCTTCTGTTTTACTTGTGATATCCTAATATCGTTTATCCAAAGTCTATTATATTCGATAGACATTCCGGTAATATCTCACCAACTGATTGAAACATCATCAACTATAATAGTCGTATCATGGCAAGGATATCGGTGCAACTTTTGCACCAAATTCTATTCTTTGATTTAATAATCTCTCATTCTAGAGAGTAAGTAGAAAAAGGAATCAGTTTTCTAATTCATGCTTAAAGCATATGATCTCGAGTCTTGTAACTTGATTGATTCAAACCCATCTGGGTATATTATATTATATATAAGTTCGGCAATTCTCGATAGCAAATTCTCCATCTGGAGTTCGACAATGATTTGATTTCATTAATTTTTAGCAAACTACGAATGTTAAACTTTAGTATGATAGAAGCGCCAT
Organism: Scalesia atractyloides; assembly: GCA_947069175.1. Classification (NCBI taxonomy): domain Eukaryota; kingdom Viridiplantae; phylum Streptophyta; class Magnoliopsida; order Asterales; family Asteraceae; genus Scalesia; species Scalesia atractyloides. Next base: position 30,111,278 of record CAMTDV010000018.1, on the reverse strand, counting down.
ATGATGATTGGCTATATCTTAGCATGTTCCATAGATTGCTTTCATGCCTAGCCAGTATGAAGGTTTAATGCATGGAACCTCTGAGATCTCCCAATGACCATATTATACTAATATCACTCATAGTAAGCATTTAATATAATTTGGTGATATCACTGCCATAAGAAAATTCATTGATTTTATGGATCCCATTTTATGATTTTCTTCAATTTGAAGGTTACAATTTTTCTCCTACCTTATCAAAAGGATCTTCTTAATGGATTACCTCATCCAACTGACAAGATCACATTACTTTGGCAAACATAAAATTGGTAGTTAAGAAGAATAGCCTTCTACCATGATAGTTAAGGAAGATTATCCCTTCTATCCAGAGGTGGTGAACTATGTTCAAGCCTCCAAGCCTATATGGTCAAAGCGACCGTGGCTATATTGTGTAGATAAAACAATTACTCTAAGTTAACATTCAAGTAATGTTAACATTCCGGACAATGTGACTTAAGGAATCACACTAGCCGTCAAAGTATTTGGACTACGTCCAAGTCTAACAAGCCTTATGATCGAATAGATCATGGCTAGCATCATCAGTGAGATGATTATAGCATCCATTAGTAATGACGTCCCTACGGGCCATTATTATTTAAACATCCATTAGTGATGTATAGCTTATGAGCTATTGTTATTAAAAACATCCATTGGTGATGTAATGCCTACGGGCTATGATTAAACATCCATTAGTGATGTATCCCAAATATCCCAATGTGGAGAAAGGGCCTGTAATTAAACACTGTACTTTATTGAGGTGTTTCCCGAATATCCCAATGTGGAGAAAGGTTTGTATTTAAAGCACTGTACTATATTGAGGTGCAACCCCGAATATCCCAATGTGAAGAAATGGTCTGTAATTAAATGTTGTACTTTATTGAGGCATTATCCTGAATATCCCAATGTGGAGAAAGGGTTTGTATTTAAAAGCGATGTACTATATTGTGGCGCATCTCGAATATCTCAATGTGGAGAAAGGGCCTGTAATTAAACATTGTACTTTTGAGGTGTTTCCCGAATATCCCAATGTGGAGAAAGGTTTGTACTTAAAGCATTGTACTATATTGAGGTGCAACCCCGAATATCCCAATGTGGAGAAAGTGTCTGTAATTAAATGTTGTACTTTATTGAGGCACTATCCTGAATATCCCAATGTGGAGAAAGGGTTTGTATTTAAAAGCGTTGTTCTATATTGAAACGCATACCGAATATCCCAATGTGGAGAAAGGGGTTATAATTAAACGTTGTACTTTATTGAGGTATATTTCAACTCTTCGAATAAGGGGAAAGATCTTATTTAAACGTCAACTGCGACGTATTCCCATATCTCTAATTAAGGAGAGGGACTTATATCTAAAACGTCAATTAAGACGTATTCTCACATCTCCCAATAAGGAGAGGGACTTATATTTAAATGTCAACTGAGACGTACCTCAAATCTCCAACTATTCCCAATTATGTGGAAGGAGAGAAATCATAGTACTGCATTGTCAGTCAGATGAGGACGGTTGTTATCATATGACTTCCTGTCTATACGGTGATGAACTATGTTCAAGCCTTATTATCTATATGATCGAATGAGATCTTGACTAACAATATCATCAAATCGGATGATTGTGATTTAACATCCATCAGTGATGAATTGCCAATGTGCTATATATTATTGTCCATCGTGACAAATGACAGCTGTAGTCTTATGACTCTCTGTCCAGAGGTAATAGACTATGTCCAAACCTCGAAGCCTTGAGATCCAATGAGATCATGGCTCATATATTTTATGTCCGGTGTGACAAATCAGAGGTAATAGGCTATGTCCAAACCTCGAAACCTTATGATCAGATGAGATCACGGTTTATATATCTTATGTCCAATATGACGAGCCAATGCGCCGTATTTCATGTGAAACATCCGTCAAAAACCGGATTTACCAAACCCGCTCCGTTTATTAACCGAACAAACAGTTAAAAATTTCGTTGTGTATTTATTGCTCAAATTAATTTTAAACGGTACATAATTAATAAGTATATTAGAATATAAAATTTATATTTGAAAATGTATTAAAAATAGCGAATTAAAAATGAAATGCTGAAACACGGATTCGAACCCGGGTCAGCCAAGTCAGCCGAGTCAACCAAGTCTTAACTCCCACACGCTCAACCACTCCGCCACTTGTGTTGTTTGTGTACATATTGAAACAATTAATACATAACATAAATCTCGAATTCAAACTGACGCGCCCAAAACGCAGTCGTCGGAAATCCCGACGATTTCGCCGAGATTGGACGGTTTTCTTCTGATTTAACCGAAGCATTAACATTAACATCAGTTATAACCGATGTCCAGTCCGCGACATCCGTCATAACCGCCGGAGAAATTATTGACCGACGAATTAAGTCGGTAATCGGACTAAATTCATCGATGTTCTTCCCTATAAATACACCCACAAGCTTCTGATAACTTTTTCGCTCACAATCACACAAATTTTCGACGTAATTTCACTCGCCGGAAAATATCTGCAAGTCGCCGGAAAACCGAGACTTCCATCTACACGGTAATTACTTCGATTTTTCTGTTTCATTCCATTATTGGGCAAAATTCTAATATCAATCCCCCACCCAGAATCCTTTCCAGACGACGTTGCCGGATTATCTGTTTCGCCGGAAAACTTCTGAAATTTCAGAAACCTGCTGTTAACCGGTATGATCATTTCAACTTACTGATAATCGTTGCCCAGTGGTTCCATTTCACATCTAATCCCTCCAAATTGTTGACTAATCCTATCAGCCGAAGCTCACCAAAACAGAGCCGACGATCTTACCGGACTTCTGAAGAAAGACGAATAGTTCGGTACAATCAATCCTCAAACCTTTTTCTGTTCCTTACATTACGATGGCTCATAATGTTCGTTAAGTTAATTTAACAAATAACAGTCAGTTAATCGATGTCTGTGTTTTGAACGAAGAAGATGAAGTTGGGTATGTTATAAGATTAATTAAAATCGATATATTGAACGGGTTAGACACACAGTCCAGCGGTGGACTGTGTGCAAACAATATGCATAACGTCTCGAGTTCGATCCTGGTAACACACATTCGCTGTAATAAAATGCCTTTTTTTATTAAACTGAACCGGGTTAACTCAGTAAGATGTTAAATATAATAATAACCAGAATATTTACCAAGTTAGACACACAGTCCAGCGGTGGACTGTGTGTCAAACTAAACCACAGGTCCCGGGTTCGAGACCTGTGGCGAGCACCGAGCAATACATTAAAATCGTTTTTAAAATAAATGATTTTCGGATAAATTCAATTAGTATATAAATATAATTAAAAACAGAAATATTTCGGGTTAGACACGTAGCTCAGTTGGTAGAACTGCGTGCACGCGAACGGGAGGTCTCGGGTTCGAGTCCTGCCCGGCGCATACAGTTACACAATAAAACCGGTCAACAAGTCAACGGTCAACAAGACAACAAGTCAATGGTCAAAAAGTCAACATTTTTTTATTTATTTATTTATTTTATTTAAAAATCAATTAAAAATACTTAAAATAACATTTTTAGAGTTAGAAAATAGCCTTAAACTCACAAAAATATATCCAATAATCCTACTAAAAATTGATTAACAAAATCCGCTTATTTACCGAACTATTATGTTATTATCTAGGTTAGTTTCACTCGTGGTTAAATCCAACTTCGTGCGCATTCAACATCATCAACCGAACGCACCCAATGTGAGTGAATCTTACAACTCCCCTTTTTAATTACACGTTTTGGGGTGTATCATGTGTCACTTAAACTAATTCGTTTATTCAAACTTGTGCCATACCATATTATGATTTAAACTTAGCATGTAAATATTGTTTGTAGTTATGTATTACATATTGTCTAGTTGTATGCAAATCATTCATTAGGCCCATCAGTTCGTAGAACAACGCGTGCCTTAAAACTCATTCATTAGGCCCATCAGTTCCTTGTGGGAGACGAGTTGAGCAACGCGTGCCTCAAAACAAACTATTATTGTATGTGTGTGCATTATTTAATAACTAAGTGTTTTGTGAATAAGTTTACATCTATATTTACTCATATGTGGTTATGCACTTTATTTTATATCAATTCAATAAACTTGTTCAAATGTTTTTCATAGGATTCACTCGCCAACTTTTTGTTGACCCAAAAACCATTTTTACACATGATACAGGTGAACAGGATGAAGCAAGGAAAACATAGGAAATGCCTTAGAAGAAAATAATGAAGTCTAGAATGATGCGTAGGACATGATGTAATTATGATTGTATATTTCCCTTTAAATTGTAATAAGAAATATGAAACGTTATAATAAATGTCATGAGCTTTGATGATAACCCAATCATGCCCCGATCACCTTTTCCGCTGCGGGTCGGGGTGTGACAGATTAGTATCAGAGCCACTCCTGTGCCGTTCGGGATGTTGGGGCAAAACCTCATCGAGGACGATGAGTCCCTTAGGGGGGGATTGTAACACCTAATGGCAACCTCCCAAATGTGGGGCAAAAAAACCTCATCGAGGATAATGGCAACCTCCTACATGTTGGGGCAAAACCTCATCGAGGATGATGAGTCCCTTAGGGGGGTGATTATAACACCTAATGGCATACCTCCCAACATCGTCCGTGGACAGGAGAGATTCCTGGTTCATAACTAATGCCCTACCTCTAAAATCACCAACGCGTTTTGGGCTTAATGCTAGTGGATGAGAGGAGAACTCCACAGTTAAGCGTGCTCAAGTGGGAGTAGTACTAGGATGGGTGACCTCCTGGGAAGTCTCCACCAGGGCAACAAAAAAACAAAGCCGTGAGTTCCTGGATGGGCCATCCATCAGGGGCAAAGCGGACAATATTGGTGATAACGAGGGGCAGGGGTGTTACAGATTGGTATCAGAGCCATGACTATAGGGATATAGGATAGGTTATTAGACCCTTAGAGCCTATACTATAGTTGACTAGATTTTAATTGTTTATGTGGTTACATGCAAACTTATGACATTTATTTGTTTCATATTTATTACATACACAAATGCATGCAAACATTTCCAATATTACATTTTGTGATACATAGTGAATTATACTTACAGTCAAACATACATACTTACATACACATTCATCATACATATTTCAATGTTCATATATTCAAATCATCTTCATACTTTCGTTATTCAAAGATTTTGTCGCATTTTTTTTCATTTTTCAAATCTCATCAAAGTGAGTTCTGCGACGGGCATGTAGTAACTGTAAGGGTACAAGTACCGGTAGTCGGAACGTCCTGTCTAGGTTGGCATTCGTATAAATCCAATATCACGGACCAGTTTGCCTACCTGGGGACTAACGATGAGAGTACAAAGGACCTATTAGGCCAAAGCATGCCACACCAAACGTCGTTCGAACTAACCCCACTTTGAGGTGTCACCGTGTCCACACCTGGACACATTCCGAATATCATACGTTACATACTTATTTCTCGATTTTCTCCGGGTTTTAGTGTACATAACCAGGCTAACACATGAGAACCATATGAAAAACCTGGTATTCATGGGGGCCCACATGATTACGAAGGTGAAGTATGGCGGCATGCAAAGCCCAATTACGATTTATTATTTTATATTTATTTTATAAATGTTCATTCCTAAATACGACACCTGATCCCTAAAGCATCCAACTCATACTCTTGATATGTATTCCTTGTAGATGTCTTCTAGTCTCGCTCGTAGGAAGATGAGAGCAGGAAAAGCCCGCGAGCGCATGACTGCCCAAATCGCTCAACAAATGGCTGCCGTAATACCCAACATTATAATTCAAGTCCAACAACCCCTTACCGCAAATCCTGTCAATCAAGAAGATCATAATGTTATCAACCCTCCCCCAAATACCACTAAATGCACCTACAAGTATTTCAAATCCTGCGACCCTCCAAAATACGAAGGGACTGAAGGTGTCACCGCTCTCCTCCATTGGTTTGAAGAAATGGAGAACACTTTTCTAAATTGCGATTGCCCCGATGATCGCAAAGTGCGATATGCTACTAGTCGTTTATTTGGAATAGCACTTACTTGGTGGAATACAGAGAAGGCCAAATGAGGTGTTTAAGATGCTATGACTTTGACTTGGGAAGAGTTGAAGGAAAACCGGACAAGACGGTTTTGCCCAAGGAGCGAAATCAAGAAATTAGAGGATGAGTTCTATTCGTTGAAACAAAAGGAAGGCGACCACACCACGTACAACAAAAGATTCCTCGAGTTAAATCAAATGGTTCCCAACTTGTTCACATCCCCTCTACCGTTTGATCGAACACTACATTCGAGGTCTTCCTTCAAAAATTCAAGACTCTGTAATAAGTACCACACCTGCAACCTTGGAAGCAGCAATGGAGTTAGCTACAGAGCTCACCGATAACCGCATCCGGAACAAAGACTTCAAGGAGGAGAAGAAGAAGGATAAAGCATCGACTGAAACCACAAACTCCACCCAAACCGAATTCCCTTCTCAACCCATTTTTAAGAGAAAACGGGATGGGCAACTTTTCGCTGTCTCCCAACGCAACCAGCCAGCCTCACAAGCCATACCCATCCAAGCTATCCCAATCACTCAAGTAGCACCCAACTCAACTTACCCAAATAAGAAACCATACCTTGGACCTCACCCTCGATGTAACACCTGTTTTTATCACCATCCATTTACCTTACCTTGTCGACTATGTGCGAATTGTGGACGCTATGGTCATTTGAGCAAGGTTTGCCGCACCTCTCAAAACCAAATCTCTCCCCCAACTCAAAACATGATTCAAACCTATCAACAACCCCAATACCCCATGTTCCCATATGTTCGAACTTGTTTCAATTGTGGCGACCCTACCCACTTTAGAAACACGTGCCCTCGATTGGTTAACATCATAAACGCCCAAGCTCAAGCAAACCCAGTTAACCAAGCAAATCAAGGAAACCTAATCACTAGGCCACCAGCAAGAGGAAGAGTTTTCAACATCAACGCCAGTCCTGTTGAAGATAATGACGGCCCAAACGAAACCACCCAACTAGTCCCCTTCACCAAAAATCAAGATTCAACTCCAACCGCTTAGTTTTTATGTTTTCTTTATGTTATCTCAATTTTCCCGTATCCCAGTTATAAATTGGAATCTTATCCAAGGATCTTAACGCGAATTACTATTTCAGTTTGTTTATGTTTTAAAGTCACATAGAACCAATCATAACTTACGGATAAAGCCAATGAAAATTTGACAAGAATATGGTGGATACGCCGCTGGTACTTCCGATATATAAGTATTCTTGTCAAAGGATCAGAGGCATTATCTGGCGGTTATGAGAAGTTCCATGTAGAATTTAGTATTGTCTTGATTGAAGGTTGTTTTGTACTCACTGACTTAGCATTTATAGTATCTCATCATTTAAAAAAATTGGATTGTGTTCCATTTCTACATAGACTAACCTCTCCATCATAACAAACGAGAGAGGTACTGTCATCATTCAAACATGTATGCTATCAGAATTAAGACTCAAGCTATGGTTGATTGTGTTTATTTATGTATTAGAGTCACATAGAACTAATCATAACTTGCGGATAAAGCCAATGAAAATTTGACAAGAATATGGTGGATACGCCGCTGGTACTTCCTATATATAAGTATTCTTGCCAAAGGATCAAAGGCATTGTCAGGCGGTTATGAGAAGTTCCATGTAGGATTTAGTAATGTCTTGGTCGAAGTTTGTTTTATACTCACTGATTTAGTATTTTACATCATCATACATCTCAACGTATTTCAATTTCATCATTTAAAGAAGTTGAGCTATGTCTCACTTCCACAAGGACTAACCTCTCCATCATAACAAACGAGAGAGGTACTGTCATCATTCAAACATGTATACTATCAGAATTAAGACTCAAGCTTTGGTTTTTGTGTTTGTTTATGTTTTAGAGTCACATAGGACTAATCATAACTTACTGATAAAACCAATGAAAATTTGACGAGAATATGGTGGATACGCCGCTGGTACTTCCTATATATAAGTATTCTTGTCAAAGGATCAGAGGCATTATCAGGCGGTTTTGAGAAGTTCCATGTAGGATTTAGTATTGTCTTGGTTGAAATTTGTGTTACATTCACTAATTTAACATTCATATCATTTAAAGGAATTGGATTGTGTTCCATTTCTATATAGACTAACCTCTCCATCATAACAAACGAGAGAGGAACTGTCATCATTCAAACATGTATACTATCAGAATTAAGACTCAAGCTTTGATTGTTGTGTTTGTTTATGTTTTAGAGTCACATAGAACTAATCATAACTTACTGATAAAACCAATGAAAATTTGACAAGAATATGGTGGATACGCCGCTGGTACTTCCTATATATAAGTATTCTTGTCAAAGGATCAGAGGCATTATCAGGCGGTTATGAGAAGTTCCATGTAGGATTTAGTATTGTCTTGGTTGAAATTTGTGTTATACTCACCGATTTAGCATTCATATCATCTCATTATTTAAAGAAATTGGATTGTGTCACCATTCAAACATGTATACTATCAGAATTAGGACTCAGACATTAGTTGTTGTGTTTATTTATGTTCTAGAGTCACATCATAGAACCAATCATAATTTACTGATAAAACCAATGAAAATTGACAAGAATATGGTGGATACGCCGCTGGTACTTCCTATATATAAGTATTCTTGTCAAAGGATCAAAGGCATTGTCAGGCGGTTATGAGAAGTTCCATGTAGGTTTTAGTATTAGAAGTTTTGTTTTAGGATATAACCTTGTCTTTCCAAACATATCAAAACTCTTACGCATGATATCATACTCAGTGAATCAACTCTGCTTATCAATATTTTTACCGTAGGCAACAAAAAGCGATTCCCGTAGCAGAGTACTCAACCCTTAAAGGAACTTTACCGCCTCAAACAAAAATTTAAACTCTTACTCCTTTTTTTTCTAAGTATGTAATTGTCAAATTAAACACCATCCTTTTTAGACAAATATGCCACTACTTAAATTTCGGGACGGAATTTCTAAAAGTAGGGGATACTGTAACATCCGTCAAAAACCGGATTTACCAAACCCGCTCCGTTTATTAACCGAACAATCAGTTAAAAATTTCGTTGCGTATTTATTGCTCAAATTAATTTTAAACGGTACATAATTAATAAGTATATTAGAATATAAAATTTATATTTGAAAATGTATTAAAAATAGCGAATTAAAAATGAAATGCTGAAACAGGGATTCGAACCCGGGTCAGCCAAGTCAGCCGAGTCAACCAAGTCTTAACTCCCACACGCTCAACCACTCTGTCGCTTGTGTTGTTTGTGTACATATTGAAACAATTAATACATAACATAAATCTCGAATTCAAACTGACGCGCCCAAAACGCAGTCGTCGGAAATCCCGACAATTTCGCCGAGATTGGACGGTTTCTTCTGATTTAACCGAAGCATTAACATTAACATCAGTTATAACCGATGTCCAGTCCGCGACATCCGTCATAACCGCCGAAGAAATTATTGACCGACGAATTAAGTCGGTAATCGGACTAAATTCATCGATGTTCTTCCCTATAAATACACCCACAAGCTTCTGATAACTTTTGCGCTCACAATCACACAAATTCTCGACGTAATTTCACTCGCCGGAAAATATCTGCAAGTCGTCGGAAAACCGAGACTTCCATCCACACGGTAATTACTTCGATTTTTCTGTTTCATTCCATTATTGGGCAAAATTCTAATATCAATCCCCCACCCAGAATCCTTTCCAGACGACGTTGCCGGATTATCTGTTTCGCCGGAAAACTTCTGAAATTTCAGAAACCTGCTGTTAACCGGTATGATCATTTCAACTTACTGATAATCGTTGCCCAGTGGTTCCATTTCACATCTAATCCCTCCAAATTGTTGACTAATCCTATCAGCCGAAGCTCACCAAAACAGAGCCGACGATCTTGCCGGACTTCTGAAGAAAGACGAACAGTTCGGTACAATCAATCCTCAAACCTTTTTCTGTTCCTTACATTACGATGGCTCATAATGTTCGTTAAGTTAATTTAACAAATAACAGTCAGTTAATCGATGTCTGTGTTTTGAACGAAGAAGATGAAGTTGGGTATGTTATAAGAGTAATTAAAATCGATATATTGAACGGGTTAGACACACAGTCCAGCGGTGGACTGTGTGCAAACAATATGTATAACGTCTCGAGTTCGATCCTGGTCACACACATTCGCTGTAATAAAATGCTTTTTTTTATTAAACTGAACCGGGTTAACTCAGTAAGATGTTAAATATAATAATAACCAGAATATTTACCAAGTTAGACACACAGTCCAGCGGTGGACTGTGTATCAAAATAAACCACAGGTCCCGGGTTCGAGACCTGTGGCGAGCACCGAGCGATACATTAAAATCGTTTTTAAAATAAATGATTTTCAGATTGATTCAATTAGTATATAAATATAATTAAAAACAGAAATATTTCGGGTTAGACACGTAGCTCAGTTGGTAGAGCTGCGTGCACGCGAACGGGAGGTCTCGGGTTCGAGTCCTGCCCGGCGCATACAGTTACACAATAAAACCGGTCAACAAGTCAACAAGTCAACGGTCAATGGTCAAAAAGTCAACATTTTTTTTATTTTTATTTATTTATTTTATTTAAAAATCAATTAAAAATACTTAAAATAACTTTTTTAGAGTTAGAAAATAGCCTTAAACTCACAAAAATATATCCAATAATCCTACTAAAATTTGATTAATAAAATCCGCTTATTTACCGAACCATTATGTTATTATCTAGGTTAGTTTCACTCGTGGTTAAATCCAACTTCGTGCGCATTCAACATCATCAACCGAACGCACCCAATGTGAGTGAATCTTACAACTCCCCTTTTTAAATACACGTTTTGGGGTGTATCATGTGTCACTTAAACTAATTCGTTTATTCAAACTTGTGTCATACCATATTATGATTTAAACTTAGCATGTAAATATTGTTTGTAGTTATGTATTACATATTGTCTAGTTGTATGCAAATCATGCATTAGGCCCATCAGTTCGTAGAACAACGCGTGCCTTAAAACTCATTCATTAGGCCCATCAGTTCCTAGTGGGAGACGAGTTGAGCAACGCGTGCCTCAAAACAAACTATTATTGTATGTGTGTGCATTATTTAATAACTAAGTGTTTTGTGAATAAGTTTACATCTATATTTACTCATATGTGGTTATGCACTTTATTTTATATCAATTCAATAAACTTGTTCAAATGTTTTTCATAGGATTCACTCGCCAACTTTTTTTTGACCCAAAAACCATTTTTACACATGATACAGGTGAACAGGATGAAGCAAGGAAAACATAGGAAATGCCTTAGAAGAAAATAATGAAGTCTAGAATGATGCGTAGGACATGATGTAATTATGATTGTATATTTGCCTTTAAATTGTAATAATAAATATGAAACGTTATAATAAATGTCATGAGCTTTGATGATAACCCAATCATGCCCCGATCACCTTTTCCGCTGCGGGTCGGGGTGTGACATCATGTACTTAGTGACAGGCCAATGTGTCATATTTTATGTCCAATGTGACGGGACTTTGTGCCATATCTTTAAGGTCTTTGTGACAAGGCCTATGTTGTAACACCCCGACCGTGTAAAAACAACAAACTACGGCGGAAATGTCGGGAGTCACGTTAACAGATTGTTTCAACAACACGTGATAATTAAAGATACGTTTTATTGAATATTAACATGATTACATTGTTATATTGTCCTGAGGTTTACTCAATTAAACAAACATAGTAATTATCTTTCCAGTTTTAAAGCACTAAAGTCCATGTCCATTCCTACATGAGCATGCATCAGTATCATCAAGCATTGATCCCTGAAACATATGTGAAAAACGAGTCAGCATAAAAGTCGGCAAGTACATAGGTTTTGTGAGTATGTCAAGTTCATGGCTTTGTATATATTGAATATGTAATATGACTACTAGAGTCATAAGTGAAAACCTTGTTTTAAAAGTATTTGATATTACAATAGAGTTAACCGATTAAAACATGTGTTTTAAAATTTATATAATCTGGTAGCCATGAACCTTGACTCAAAACATGTTTTGTAAATCCGAGTTGTAAATCGTATTGAAATAACTTGTATGGTTTATATCTTTAATTGAAATCGTTGCGTATCATCGTTTGAAAACATATGTTCAAGTGATGCAAATAAGCCACGAAGGTAATACGTATTGGAAGTACCAGTGGCGTATCCACCATGCTTTTATTACATTACACACGTTCCGTTATCCAAATCACTTACATTAAACAAATTGTCCATTGTTCGTGTCATAAACCGTTCGTCCATTGTTTGTGTCATAAACCAAATCGTTCATTGTCCTTGTCATAAACCAAATTGTTTATAGTTTTTAATTGTGAAAAACTTTTGGTCGTTTCGGTGAATACATTCAAACCTGTGTTAACTCGTCTATACCACCAAATGGTATTAAATTGCAATAACAAACCACCAAAGGGTTTGTTAAAGTAAACAGTTTCGGTCGTTCCCTAAACTACCCACCAAATTCCCGTGAATAGCCTAGTAACGGGATTGTCAGTCCTATGGTACCATAACTTACTACTGGTCGGCTTGGCCATAGCTAATGAATGTCATGCGTGTCATATATACAACGCACCAACAAGTTCATTCACATTATTGAAATCGTATTGTTATATAACCTATAGCATTTGTAATTTGAAAGCGTGAAAATAACTTGCACATATGAGTCACCCCAAAACATTTGCAAAACATAAAAGAGGGTAACTATGTACTCACTTGTGATTGCAAAGTATTCTTGAATCAAAGATCAAACAAGCTCAAAAGTCCGAGAAATCAAGCATGTCCTAAAATCGGATAACTATGTAAATGTCGAGATTTTAATCAGCGGATCGGATAGAATGAGGTCTTGTAAACCAAATGAGTGTTGGGACTCATATGAAATGGTTTAACAAGGTCTACATTCTGATTTGAAAAGGTTCCTAAGTGTTTTTGACCCATAATGGCTCGTTAAGGTAGTTTACGCTACTTTAAAGTGTCATTTGCGTAAATACATGTTCGGATGGTTAGATATATGTTATGATAAGTCTAATATGCCAAAACATGTTTGATTAAGTTGTAACATCAGTTTATATGTCAAAACATTGGTCATATATGCTTAAAGTTGATTTATGCGCAAAAAGGGCATATCGGTAATATATAAAGACATAACTAGCGACATAGCATAACACTAACCAAACGACGTGACCATAAGGTATAACCTCAGAGGATTATTCCCTATACAACCATGGTCACAATTATGTGTTTGGTCAGATCCTAAGATCGACCAAACGGTTCGGATTCGAAATTCAAAGTGATGGTCAAGACCGCTCGACTTACGACCCTAAATAAGCACTAAACTAAAAGTGACCAGTTAGACATGTTTTGACATGTCTAACTAAGTTATAAAAGTGTTTTAGTATCAAAACAAATTGTTTTGATACCCAAAAATAGTTTCGTCATATAATGCACACTTTGCACATTATTGACCGAAACTTTGACTCGTCACTACGACTAGTAACGTGGTAAATCAATTGGCATGATCGCTATGGATCATAACCATCGTGATTACGATCACGTGGCAAAGTTCAATTGAACTTTGTCTTGACCACTTAATGGTCAAAGCTGAAAATCAAACAGTACACTGTTTGACTTTTAGCTTGAAACAGCAAAAAAAATAACAAGACTAGGATAGATCACTTACTTGTGTTGAAGAACACCCAAAAGCCCCAAGAGTGAACCAGAAAAGTCAGGTAGGAGGCCTCCAACAATGTGGTAGCCTCCACTTTGAGTGTTTGAGATAAGAAGATATGAATGAGGAAGTTGGAGTGAATGATCAAGGGCCTATTTATAGTTGAGTTGAAGCTACAAGGTCATTACAAGTGTCCATGAGTCATCAAGGGGTTTGATTAGTGTCTGAACACTTGCCAAATGCAGAAGAAAGGGTGGCAATTTCGTATGCTTGGTCATCAAGAGAGTTAACCAGCTGCTGCCAACAAAACAGTTGATCTGGGGCCTCATACGGACCGCATGGGATTGTGGATGAGGTCCGCATGGCCTCTAGCTGACAGCAAGTTTCAAAATTTGGCAGAACAGGCCCCTACACATGTTTCGTCGCGTTTTGGCACTTCTAACACCCGTTAACCTAATTTTTAAGCTCTATAAGGATGTTAAAGCATAGGGAACTTGAAATAAGTCCAAAATGTCACGGGTGTCAGTTCGTTTGGTCGTACGGTTGCGGTTTTTGGTTAATTACGACGAAAATCATAACGATCGTGCAAATGACCGCAAATGCGCAACGAATGATATTTTTGCATTCCAATCACTAAATACAAGTTATTAATTATTACAAAAATTTTTGGATGTGCGTACATGTCTCGGATTAAGAAATACGCGTAACAGCATAGTTTCGTGGAATTTGCATAATAGCCCCTGAGGTTGCATAAGCATGTTTGCCATATCGAAGCCCTCGAAACTTATTTCTAAGCTATGTTAAGGGTATTTAGGGTATGTTTAGCTTATGACCTTGTTCCAGAGTGTGCATCGCTATGAGAATCGGCAGACTTTCGTAGCTTGTCGTAAATAGTCCCTGTGTTCGAATAGGCTTGTTTTAGACATACCAAACCCTTCAAAACTTATTTCTAAGTTATGCAAAGGATATTTTGGGTGTGTTAATCTTGTGTCATTGTTCCGGAGTGTACGTTACATTGAACTGATTACGTTTGACAGTTTGCGATTTCGTTTCCAGAAGTTATTCGAGAGTTTGTTATCGTGTAATAATTGAATATGTGCAATTGTCATGGTAAATAAACAAAACTCATAAATAAATTACAAAATTTCATTGATTGGTAAACAAAACTCATAAATAAATTACAAAATTTCATTGATTGGTAAACTTGTTCATAATTGTTACAGATTCATAATGCCACCAATGTCACATATGTGACACATCATAAATGTCCTTTAAGACAAGCCAATGAGCTATATAGTTAAGCCCATTACCAACAGAGGTAAAGTGGCTAGTGAACTCTGATGTGTGTGTGTAATATATATAAGGATCATTTCAGAACTCTAAATAATTGCAGAACTTACAGAACTCCTAATAGACAATCATTCTACTAATATGTTTTTTTCATTTAACATTGTTTAAGGGTATTTTTATCATTTATTATGATTCTATGTGTGTTAAGAGTCGTTTTATCATTTTTTTCATATATAATTTTATAATTACATATACGTAAACTGGTTCATTTACACATATGTAAACTAGTTCCTTTACATATATGTAAATTAGTTATTACACGTAAATAATTTAGATTTTTATGTATGTAATCATAAAAATACATATAATATATCCTTAAATAATGTTAAATATAAAAATATATGAATAAATAATTGTTTGTTTGCAGTTCAGAAAGTTCTGTAATATTCAGAGTTCTGCAATGAACTCAACCCTATATATATATATATATATATATATATATATGCAAAATCCGATGCAAATGAATAAATTGCTTATAAAAGTTCTTGAAATCTTACTGATGGCTACATAATTTTTCAGTTAAGCTTATGGCAAGCATAAATATTGGCGAAACAAGCAAGAAAAACAGTGGTGACGACTTGGAGCACCAAAACCGTAAGGATGAAGAGAATAATCTTCGATCCATAATTTCCGAGGAAGTCGGTAAAGCCCTGGCTGGAATTATAGCCACATTGAAAGGGCGAGAGCCATCAGTACATAAAGGGAACTCTGTTTCTAAACCCCGTTCCAATACTCATAAGACTGAAAGGTCTCATTGCTCCTCAACTAAGAATGAGCGAAGTATAAAGAGTATCAAGAAAACTGAGTCGTGTGACTCTAAAAAGGGGTGAACTTATAAATACTTTGTTTCTTGTAAACCCCGTGACTTTACAGGTGGAGATGGAGCTATTGATACTCTAAAGTGGTTGGATGAAATGGAAACTGTTATTGATATAAGCGGTTGTATCACCAAGGACATAGTTAAATATGTGTCCCAATCCTTCAAGGAGGATGTTCTAATTTGGTGGAAGGCACTGATTCAGTCCACCGGCAAGGATCCATTGTACAACCTGAGTTGGTCTAAATTCGTGGAACTGATCCGCGGGACTTACTGCCCACCTCACGAGGTCTAGAAAGTCAAATCTGACTTTCTAAAGCTGGCCATGAAAGGTCTCGAGTGTCGAGCCTATGTAACTGAGTATATTTCTTTATCGAGACTCATTCCTTATTTAATCACCCCCGAGTCTAAACGCATTGCCCGGTTTATTGGAGGGCTTGCACCTGAAATCAAGGGGATGGTTACATCCTCCCAACCTATGTTTTTTGGATCCGCAGTGGAATTAGTTTTATCTCTCATTAAAGATGATAAAAGAGTAAGAGCGGTTAAGGCCGAGAGTGAACACAGGCGGAAACGTGAAGATACCCCAAGAAAGGATTTCAAAAAGAGTAAGACTGGCCCGAATCATCACCGATCCAAGCCGAATGAGGCAAAATCCAAATGTAAAACCTGCGGGAAGAAACACTTTGGAAGGTGCTTACATGAACAGACCAAGGGATGTGCCATCTGTAAGCAGACAGACCATAAGTCCCATGAATGCAAAGATATAAAAGACGCCATCTGCTATGGGTGTGGCAAGAAAGGGCATATAAAGACCCGCTGCCCAAAAATGGCGACTAACAGAAAGAACAAGGGCCACTGAATGCGGGAAAAGCAATTCAAGACATAAATATCATTACAGATCTCTTTTCCGTAAATGATGTAGTTGAAAGAACCTTGTTTTAAATTCCGAAGCTAGCTAAAGCTTTGTTAAACTCTGAATCTAATAAATTCTGGACTTGCCCATTTGAGGCTTAAGTACTAATTTTAAAATCAAGTGGCCAGAATGAATGGTTTCACATGAGATATTTTCTTCAGGAATCTTTTGTCCTTACTAATCCTTTATCTATAAATCTTGCAGGAATCCATATGGTTTTAGACATGGATTGGTAAAATTAAATACCAAATCCATATTGTCAGCTGTAAGAAGCTTATCGAAATAAAAAAAATCCCCATCAGGTGATATACTCACCATAAGGTCAATGCTTCTTGTCAATTGAAGAAAAAAATAATTATAATTTCCGACAAGTTAAGCTATAAAAAGACAATATTAAACCTCCTTTATGGAGTGCTGTTGATATAACATTTCATAAAATTCGTGACCGGTAATATACCAACACACGTCCGTACTCTTGATTATGCCACATGTTGGACGAGAGGGACTAATCTTGTCGTCATGTCGTTATTACGACCGCTGAATGACAATTAATTTAATAAAAGTATTAATTTTGTCGTCATGTCGTTATTACGACCGCTGAACGACAATTGATTAAATTAAAAGTACTGATCTTGTCGTCATGTCATTATTATGACCACTGAACGACAATTGATTAAAAGTACAATCTCGTCGTCATGTCATTATTCTGACCGCTGAACGACAACTGATTAAATTAAAATACTAATCTTGTAGTCATGTCATTATAGGACCGCTGAACAACAAGTGATATAATCAAAATACTGATCTTGTTGTTATGTCATTTTTATGACCAATGAACTACAATTGATTTTAAACAGAGGACTAATGATGTCGTTATGTTATTATTATAACCTCTGAATGGCGTCTGATATTTAAAAGGACCGATTCTGCCGTCATGACATAGACCTCTGAACGACATTGAATAAAGTATAAGGACTATAGATATCAACATGCCAAGAATTGGCCTCTGAATGACTTTTACAGATCGTAACCATAGTATCGATAGAGGTACTAAAGGTATTCTTATTTCTGAAAATATCCAGCATAGCGTTTAATACGTTCTCAAATCTTAGTACGGCTTACCACCTAGAATGATGGGCAAAGTGAGAGTACAATTCAAACTCTGGAAACATGCTATATGCATGTATGATACACAAGAAAATGTAGAATGCCCGTCTATTGGGCTAAAGTTGGTAGAAACCAACTAACAGGACCATAGATTGTCCTAACTAACATATTATATCGAATCTGAAATATGCTCGAATCTGCCTTGGTAGGCAGAAGAGTTATAAAAGGCAAAAGCCTCAAGGATAATATATCCCTGAATAAGGGCATCTGGGCCCTAGATCTATCGACCATTTAATGTGTCGACTCTGTAGCTTTGAGCTACTAATAGAGATGAGTGGAATCCATAGTGTATTCCGAACCTCTAATTAGCAAGGTGTTTAGCGGATAAGCGTTTATCATGTTTCGCCATGACGTTTAAACGTGAGCATAGGTTATTGGAAAACCTTGTCCAATATGGACCGTAAAAATCTAAAGGCTTCGTGGAAAACAAGTTTCCCTCGTTAAAGTCAAATGGGATTCCCAATGTGGCCTAGGATACATTTAAGAGGTTGAAATCCAGTACGGAAGTAACCGTATTACTCAAAACAAATCTCGAGGTTGAGATTTCCTTTAAGGGGGTGAGGATGTAATACCTCGTAAAATCGTGTCCAATAATGCTTCGACACGTGTCCCTAACCTTAATGATGCTTAACGGTAGCCGGAAGGGACTACTTGCCAAAATTTAAAATTTTGGATATAGAAGGACTAAAAGTGTCAACATGCTGAAACTAAGCCTTTGAGTGACCTTTTAACAAACCGAGAGCTTTATAATATTCAATCATGCTCTCAGAAATTTCTAATACTGATTATGTGAGGTAATTGCTATTAAATGTTGAAATACGAGGGTTTACAACCCTAGGGACTAATCCCGGTAAACTACGGAAGTCTACCGATTCTCTTATTTTGAAAACGGATCCCATATATTGTGACAACTGTGAAAAAATCCCGGTAAACTTTGATTGGTACAAGTCCGTGGTAACCGGACGTGATATGTATATCATGATACTTGTTGTGATTATGTGTAACGATACGAATTCTGGAACATGTGACACCGACTATAATGGGAGTATATGCACAGTAATTACCAAAAACATTACATTGACGCTATGCGTCACCTACATGGCAAGCCAAAGTCGTGAATGGATTGACGACTCTGGGAACACGTCATGGTTGGCATGACACTATTAAGGGCCAACGATGTGAGGTTGGTGTCCTTAGCCTTTAACAACGTGTTAAACGGGGACTTGACGTTAACAGTGCATTAAACCTTCAATCATGATTATTAGGCCAACGGTAGGGCCCTATAAGATTCTGAGTTCACGAAACATCTTAGCTACGAGCCATAGACTATGACATAAAATTAGAAACAAATCGGAGCTCGGGCACGCAAAACGAGGCAGTCCCGGTTAGGGAAACGCCTTTGCGTTAGGAGCAATGAAAGACAAACCAAACATGCAAGGAACGGTCAATCTAGCCTAAAAACAATTAAACAGACCCAATATGAGGCTTTTATGATTAAAACGTAACCAGGCTCGGGTTTCGAGACGGTTATGCTCGATTTTTAAAACCGAGTCTTTTGACACTAAGAACGCGAAAAACGGAGTCCGTTTCGCAAATGATAAACACGTCTGAGGCCCGAAAACAAACCTAAATGCGTCACTGAAGATAAACATCATCTTTTAACATGAAAAGACGAAGCACGACAAAGCGCGGGTGGGGTAGGGGCACCCACCTATGCCCCCCCCCCCTTTTATATATATATTTTTTTTCTTTTTTTCATTATTTTCTTCAAAGTTCTTCTTCTTCATAGCTGATTTCAACTTAATCTCAACCAAATCAAAGGTACTTGGCAAGTTTCTAATGGTTTTGATGATTATTTCTTGATTAAACATGTATTATAACCGAAAAACCCTTTTTAATCCATGTTTATAGATGATTTAACACTGGTTCTTGGCTGAATAAGAACACCTTTTGAATTCCCTGGTGTTCTATGGCAGCCATGATCACAAATCTTTGGGTTTTGATACCCTAATCAACACCTATTCGACCAAAATCACGTAACTATTCGATTAACCGAAAAACTATGAAACAAGGCTTGATTGACATGGGTTATGGCATGGTTGGATTGTTCTTGGTATATAGGTACTGAATATGGCTCACACCCACTTATGGACACAAGAAAGACACTTGGAATCGAAGGAATCGCTAGGTATATCACCAGAAACTCGAATCTAGAATAGGCAGAATATTGTTTGGACCATAACTTGGTCTGTGGGTATTGGATTGAGCTGAAATTAGGTGTGTTGATGTATGGTCTTGACAGAAAGGTCCATGTAAAATTGTAGAATTTTTGGAATTTTCTACGATTTTTGGTGAAATTTTGACTGTTTTACCAAACAAAATTTGGAACAAATACCAAACGAAGTCAATAAATCACCAAAATTTACATGAACACTAAGGAACATATGGAAAAGGTTCTGGGATGTTTCGGAGTCCATTGGTTGAGTTTTGATTCGGACTAAAAATCCCCGTTTTAATGAGTTTTCGATAGTCGGAAACGCACTGAAACAAAATCAGAAATATCCCAAATTTTTACAGGGAGTTTCTGGGAAGGTAAGGAAGTTCGTGGAATATTTTGGGAATTTTTGGACATCGGATGATAAACAAGGTGAATTATTCGGGTAAATACTATTTTACAAATGATTTATTTGAGAAGTTGAAATAGCTTTATAAATTCCCAAAATAATTTTATTGGAATCTGTATATTTTTACTAAGTTCTAAAAAAATGTCCAAGATTTTATGAACTATGTAGATTAAATGGGATTTTTTTGACTTTTAAAACGCTTATTTTAACTAAATTCGGCAGTTTTCCGGACAACGAACTTGCCGAAACTGGGAACGAACCAAAACCTATTTTGACTATAATTGGAACACCGGGAGTATTTTGGGAGGTTCCGAGGTAAGAGGAACACTCTGGGTGTGCTCCACCACCGTTCGGGAGAATCCCTAACGACGAGAATGGAAACTCAAATTTGAACAACCTAAACACTCCCCAAACACCCAAACTCCCTTAATGAAAAGTTAATCTTTCTTAAATCACAACACGTTGGCACTATTGGTATTCCCGTACCATTATCCGAACATGTCAAACAACCGACTTTAGCTGGCACGCGAACCGGTGGCCGGGAGCCAAATGTGAAACTAAGCATACCGTAACATCCATCACCACACCAGGATACTATATGTACAATATGAACTGAAAATACCCACTTGGACCCGAGTTATAGGCATTATCGACCTAGCGACTGATATTAGTAATTACTTGCATGAGTGATGTTAAAGCCGAACCAGCTTACATATACTCCTATTGCTACCTGTGATGCTACTATCCGGTGAGTTTCACTTCCCCACTTTTGAATGGTTATACTGTTTTCTGGGGAATTGCATGTTAAAAACTGTGTTGAATACACCAATTTCAGAGTGAGTTTTACTCTCCCACTTGTAAATTGTTTCACTGTTTCCTGTAATTACTTGCATGTTACGAAACTGTGTAATTGCACCAACTTGTGAGATGTGAAGCATCTAACACACGAACTACCTCCCCTCTACAAGTGATTAGCGTAAGCCGTGGGCAGTGGATAGTACTATTGGTTTGACAAACCCAGTTGCTCCAGGCAGTGTCTAGGTGACACTGTGTGTCGGTGACTAGGCAACTACACGCGTCCTGAACCCAGTTATGTTGTCAGACATAACTGCAGGGGAACATTGACTTTATATGACTTAGTGCTGGGATGACGTGCCTGTCTTGACACGGCCCAGTGGGGAAGTGTCTGCGGTGACATGACCCGGTGCGATGATGTCTCTGTCCGACACGGAGTAACTATGACAGGTCAAGGTTTCACTTGTGTCCTCGTGTAATTCCATCTGTGACTGTGACCAGTGCAATTAAACTTGTGAATCCATATTGTTACACAACAACTAAACCAGTGGAACTCACGCAGCGTTTAGCTGACCCCCTATTTATAACTAACATGCATTTCAGGTAACTTGAGACTGATGTGATCCATGTATGTTGTTCAAAACGTGTTTGTAGGCGAATCCTGATATAGATGCATGCAGCTTAGAAGAATTATGTGCTTCATGGGAACACACAGTTGTAACATACATGTAGTATGTAATCAACATTTTGTAAGTAATAAAATGTAGTGTCTTTATAAACAATGTGCTTGTACCAGAGGTATCTGTTGCATCTCGTATTTTTTCTTCCGCTGCAAGTTGGGGTGTGACATATATAAGTCCAAATACCTTGTAATCAATAAAATATTGAATTTCATTGATGAGAATGAAAAGGTGTCCATCGTTGCGAAATATGGATCGTTTTCGCTTTTATTAAAGCGTATTACGCATTTTTGCGAAACGCGTAACCGTATAACCGAACGAACCGACATCCATGACATTTCTGGACAAGTCCAAGTCACATATGCCTTAACACCTTTATTAAGCCTAGAAATTAGGTTAAAAGGGCTTACGGGTGACAAAACGCGACGACACAAGTCCAGGGGCCAAAGCTTCCAACAAGTGAAAGTTGTGTTCACTGAACTGGGTCCTTACTGACCGTATGAGGGGACCCTTACAGTCCGTAAGATGATCTGCAGACCATATTTTTGCTTGTTCATCAAGCATAGCCTCATAATTCGACACCTAGCTCGTTTTTGCCACACTTCACCTGGTCTTGACGCTTCATTAACACTTGTAATCATCTCCTAAGCCCTCTAAACACTTGGAATGGTCTCCTTGATCTTCTTCAAGTATAAATAGGTGATGGGTTTTGCTTGAAAACTTGTACCTTTCCTTGAAATCTTTCTATAAATTTCCTCTGGAGGTTCCTGAGCAATTGGGAGCTTCTCTTGAGTTTTCTTCAGTCCATAAGATCACAAGTAAGTGTTCCTTTCATGGCTAGTTCATTTTGTAGGCTTTTAAAGCCGAAAGTCAATCGTTTTCGATAAACGCTTTGACTTTCGGTCTAGACCATTATGGTCAAGCCAATGCTCGGTCCGAGCATGGCTATATGATCGTAATTAGGTAGGTGTAAATCCCTCAAAAGGGCACCTCCTAAGAATCACGTTTGCTTGGTCATTGACGAGTCAACATATTAATCTTTTAAAAGTCAACGGGTCAGATTTCGAAATATTCATAAACTGAGTTTAAAGGTGTTTAAAAATAGGTTTTAACACATAAACAACTTGGTTATAATTATTGGAACATGTTTAACCATATTCGGCTCGTCAATTCCAGTTTTAGGGTCGGTTCGCAACCGAAAGTCGCAAAGTTTGACTATTGCTTTGACTTTCGATTATGAACCGAATTAGATTAGTATACTACTGATTTAAGGTTCCCTTATGATCTTATTATAATGTAGCATAACCAACTGAGGTTATAATACATGATCATAATAGTAATCCGAGTTTTATGCAAGTTTCCGTAATTATGCCTTACTTTGACTATTATGCCCTTTTTAATAAAAATGAGGTTTTAATCACCAACGAACTTGCAAATGAATTAAGTACTGATATGTTAACATGTTTAACATATTTTGATGTTACAAATCTGATCATAATCTGAGTTTTCAAAGAATATCGGAAATGATGCTTTAAAGTGACCGAAATGCCCTTTCGGCGCATGGAACTGTTTTAAACATAATTTCTCATACAAAACTAATTCTCTGCTGATTTAATATCATAAATGGGATATTTTGGGATATCAAGACAGTTTATAAACTGAGTTTACGTACGAGTTCTTGTATTATATCCTTAAATGACGATAACGCCCTTTTGGCACTTAAATGGATTTTTAACTATGAATGTGATACAAAACCTTTTACATACTGATATTTTGTACTAAATAACATATCCTAATCATATAAACCTGGTCATAACATCAGTTTTCATAAACAATCGCAAATGTCGTCATTTAACGACTTTAACGCCTTTTCAGCGCATAGTATGGTCTTAAACTATATCTACCAATCAAGACTCGATACCTACTGATTTTATAACTCATTTAAAATGTTTTTACAGTAGGCAATTGTTATAAACTTAGAATCCCAAATAAGCTTTCAAAACGCTGTGTGAAATGACCAAAATGCCCCTACGGAGCATAGTTTGGTCTTAAACTATAAACCACACATATGTTTTATATCCCAATGATATTATATCATAAACAAAGTGTTTTCACAGAATGTTTATGATCGTAACATCATATTTTACGCAAGTTCCTTTTATACGTCGCTAAATGACCAAAACGCCCTTGTGAGGCATAGTTTGATTTTAAAACCTTAACGGCCAAGTTGATAACCTACTGATATTATAACTTGTTTAAAGTGTATTGGCATATGGAACTTGTTCACGACTCATTCGGTTACCCGATATCGCTTATATGCGTACGGTTAAGTTTATGTAACTAATTTACGTAATTTTACCGAAACGGGTTTAACCTTATCATTTTCACTTCAAAATCCAGAATGTACTTTGTTTACCCATATTATACAAGTCCTAGTACTTGTTGAGTTTAAGCGACATTCCATTCGGTATACACTTAATCTAGCAAACCTATTCTTAAGTATCGGGTCATATTTAAGCAGGGACTACCTTTGACCCGTACACATTCTAACAGATAATAAATCTGTTCATTCCAGACTATAGTACCCAGATAATTGGACTTGGGTCAATAATACTTAGACTTGCGGCTTTTTGCTTAATTATAATCTTATTGATTGGAAGCTAGCAATAGGTAAATACTCTTAGCCTATTTTCTTATACAGACTTGGGACACGGTATATTAATACCGCATGGTCGGGTACGGGTTCGAAGACCAATGTGTCGGGAATTTTTGTAACCCGTTTTGATTCGTATTGCTTAATATTAAACTTTGGGGGTTAATGCGACCGTGTCCTGGATATCCTCGGCTCATTTAATTGCAAATGGCCACGACCTAAAGCACGGGGTGTAAGTAAACACCCGACAGATGCTAATATATAGTTAAATGTTTTGCCCATTGTGGCGAGCCTAATAAAGGCGATAGTGGCGTGTCGGTTAATCATGTCTCGGCATAGTTTCAGGCCCTAAATGTATTATTAGCATGTAAAACTGAATACAGGAGATATGGTTTATCCCAAGTTAATAAAAGATTTTACGTGTCTTGTGCATCTAAATGAGTCTTTTGAAATATTTTAAAAATGAGTCGGTTAATTGTATTTACCAGCGAAAGCTGACGTATTTTCAAAAGGTTAAACCGCAGGTGCCGAACCTCATTATAACTGGGAATCTGGGTCGGCTAGAATGAAGTCTATGGAATTTGCAACCTTTATGCTTAAGGCTTATGATGTCTAAATCTCTGTTCATTAGATCCTGCATGTGGGCTTGTATCGAACGTTTGTAATACTTTTATATATTCAATTATTAATGAATTCGATACTTTTATTCCAATACTTCCGTTGCATATTATTATATTGTGCTAACTGCTATCGTGACATCACGAATATGCCCCTCCGGGCCCACCGGGAACCTACGTGGAAATCGAGGTGTGACAGGTTGGTATCAGAGCTACAGTTTGAGTGAATTAGACACTAGCCTTTTGTGTCTAATCTCAAATATCAAAAAGCAGATTCCTAAATACTAAGTCTAGACCCGAACGTAAGATTACTCCTATCGATATATATATACGGTCCTTGATTTTATGAAAATCCTGGAAATGCCGCCAAGATGATCGCGGACAAGATAAGGAATCTATGATGGTCGTGGACTTGATGATCTCTACCATTGAGTAGCTTGAACTTCTATATGGTGAACTAGATATACTTTAGAGACAATGAATTCGATACGAGGATGCTAAACCTCGTCACCTAATATAATACCTTCTGTTTTACTTATGATATCCTAATTTTGTTTATCCAAAGTCTATTATATTCGATAGACATTCCGGTAATATCTCACCAGCTGATTGAAACATCATCAACTATAATAGTCGTATCATGGCAAGGATATCAGTGCAACTTTTGCACCAAATTCTATTCTTTGATTTAATAATCTCTCATTCTAGAGAGTAAGTAGAAAAAGGAATCACTTTTCTAATTCATGCTTAAAGCATATGATCTCGAGTCTTGTAACTCGATTGATTCAAACCCATCTGGGTATATTATATTATATATAAGTTCGGCAATTCTCGCCAGCAAATTCTCCATCTGGAGTTCGACAATGATTTGATTTCATTGATTTTTAGCAAACTACGAATGTTAAACTTTAGTAAGATAGAAGCACCATATGATGATTAGCTATATCTTAGCATGTCCCATAGATTGCTTTCATGCCTAGCCAGTATGAAGGTTTAATGCATGGAACCTCTGAGATCTCCCAATGACCATATTGTACTAATATCACTGATAGTAAGCATCTAATATAATTTGGCGGTATCACTGCCATAAGAAAAATCATTGATTTTATGGATCCCATTTTATGATTTTCTTCAATATGAAGGTTACAATTTTTTCTCCTACCTTATCAAAAGGATCTTCTTAATGGATTACGTCAGCCAAGTAACAAGATCACATTACTTTGGCAAACATAAAATTGGTAGTTAAGAAGAATAGCCTTCTACCATGATAGTTAAGGAAGATTATCCCTTCTATCCAGAGGTGGTGAACTATGTTCAAGCCACCAAGAATATATGGTCAATGCGACCATGGCTATATTGTGTAACCGATAAAACAATTACTCTAAGTTAACATTCACGTAATGTTAACATTCCTGACAATGTGACTTAAGGAATCACACTAGCCGTCAAAGTATTTGGACTACGTCCAAGTCTAACAAGCCTTATGATCGAATAGATCATGGCTAGCATCATCAGTGAGATGATTATAGCATCCATCAGTGATGACGTGCCTACGGGCCATTGTTATTTAAACATCCATTAGTGATGTATAGCTTATGAGCTATTGTTATTAAAAACATCTATTGGTGATGTAATGCCTACGGGCTATGATTAAACATCCATTAGTGATGTATCCCGAATATCCTAATGTGGAGAAAGGGCCTGTAATTAAACACTGTACTTTATTGAGGTGTTTCCCGAATATCCCAATGTGGAGAAAGGTTTGTATTTAAAGCACTGTACTATATTGAGGTGCAACCCGAATATCCCAATGTGGAGAAAGGGTCTGTAATTAAATGTTGTAATTTATTGAGGCATTATCCTGAATATCCCAATGTGGAGAAAGGGTTTGTATTTAAAAGTGTTGTACTATATTGAGGTGCATCCTGAATATCCCAATGTGGAGAAAGGGCCTGTAATTAAACATTGTACTTTATTGAGGTGTTTCCCGAATATCCCAATGTGGAGAAAGGTTTGTACTTAAAGCACTGTACTATATTGAGGTGCAACCCCGAATGTCCCAATGTGGAGGAAGGGTCTGTAATTAAATGTTGTACTTTATTGAGGCATTATCCTGAATATCCCAATGTGGAGAAAGGGTTTGTATTTAAAAGCGTTGTACTATATTGCGACGCATCCAGATATCCCAATGTGGAGAAAGGGGTTATGATTAAACGTTGTACTTTATTGAGGCATATTTCAACTCTTCGAATAAGGAGAAAGATTTTATTTAAACGTCAACCGTGACGTATTCCCATATCTCTAATTAAGGAGAGGGATTTATATCTAAAACATCAATTAAGACGTATTCTCACATCTCCCAATAAGGAGAGGGACTTATATTTAAATGTCAACTGAGACATACCTCAAATCTCCAACTATTCCCAATTATGTGGAAGGAGAGAAACCATAGTACTGCATTGTCAGTCAGATGAGGACGGTTGTGATCATATGACTTCCTGTCTATACGGTGATGAACTATGTTCAAGCCTTATTATCTATAAGATCGAATGAGATCTTGACTAACAATATCATCAAATCTGATGATTGTGATTTAACATCCATCAGTGATGAATTGCCAATGTGCTATATATTATTGTCCATCGTGACAAATGACAGCTGTAGTCTTATGACTCTCTGTCCAGAGGTAATAGGTTATATCCAAATCTCGAAGCCTTGAGATCCAATGAGATCATGGCTCATATATTTTATGTCCGGTGTGACAAATCAGAGGTAATAGGCTATGTCCAAACCTCGAAACCTTATGATCAGATGAGATCACGGTTTATATATCTTATGTCCAATATGACGAGCCAATGCGCCATATTTCATGTCCTTAGACAGGCCAATGTGCCATATTTTATGTCCAATGTGATGGGCCTTTGTGCGATATCTTTAAGGTCTTTGTGACAAGGCCTATGTTATAACACCCTGACCATGTAAAAACAATAAACTGCGGCGGAAACGTCAGGGAGTCACGTTAACAGATTGTTTCAACAACACGTGATAATTAAAGTTACGTTTTATTGAATATTAACATGATTAAATTGTTATATTGTCCTGAGGTTTACACAACTAAACAAACATAGTAATTATCTTTCCAGTTTTAAAGCACTAAAGTCCATGTCCATTCCTACGTGAGCATGCATCAGTATCATCAAGCATTGTCCCTGAAACATATGTGAAAAACGAGTCAGTATAAAAGCCGGAGAGTACATAGGTTTTGTGAGTATGTCAAGTTCATGGCTTTGTATATACTGCAATATGCAATCTGACTACTAGAGTCATAAGTGAAAACCTTATTTTAAAAGTATTTGATATTGCAATAGAGTTAACCGATTAAAACATGTGGTTTAAAATTTATATAATTTGGTAGCCATGAACCTTGACTCAAAACATTTGTTTTGTGAATCCGAGTTGTAAATCGTATTGAAATAACTTGTATGGTTTATATCTTTTTTGAAATCGCTGCGTGTCATCGTTTGAAAACATATGTTCAAGTGATGCAAATAAGCCACGAAGGTAATACGATATAGGAAGTACCAGCGCCATCTCACCATGCTTTTATTACATTACACACGTTCCGTTATCTAAATCACTTACCATAAACAAATTGTCCATTGTTCGTGTCATAAACCATTCGTCCATTGTTTGTGTCATAAACTAAATCGTTCATTGTCCTTGTCATAAACCAAATTGTTTATTGTTTTTAATTGTGAAAAACTTTTGGTCGTTTCGGTGAATACATTCAAACCTGTGTTGACTCGTCTATACCACCAAATGGTATTAAATTGCAATAACAAACCACCAAAGGGTTTGTTAAAGTAAACAGTTTCGGTCGTTCCCAAAACTAACCACCAAATTCCCGTGAATAGCCTAGTAACGGGATTGTCAGTCTTATGGTACCATAACTTACTACAGGTCGGCTTGGCCATAGATAATGAATGTCATTCGTGTCATATATACAACGCACCAACAAGTTCGTTCACATTATTGAAATCGTATTGTTACATAAACTATAACATTTGTAATTTGAAAACGTGAAAATAACTTGCACATATGAGTCACCCAAAAACATTTGCAAAACATAAAAGAGGGGAACTATGTACTCACTTGTGATTGCAAAGTATTCTTGAATCAAAGATCAAACAAGCTCAAAAGTCCGAGAAATCAAGCGTGTCCTAAAATCGGATAACTATGTAAATGTCGAGACTTTAATCGGCGGATCGGATAGAATGAGGTCTTGTAAACCAAATGAGTGTTGGGACTCATATGAAATGGTTTAACAAGGTCTACATTCTGATTTGAAAAGGTTCCTAAGTTTTTTTGACCCATAATGGCTCGTTAAGGTAGTTTACGCTACTTTAACGTGTCATTTGCGTAAATACGTGTTCGATTGGTTAGATATGTGTTATAATAAGTCTAATATGCCAAAACATGTTTGATTAAGTTGTAACATAAGTTTATATGTCAAAACATTGGTCATATATGCTTAAAGTTGATTTATGCGCAAAAAGGGCATTTCAGTAATTTATAAAGGCATAACTAGCGACATAGCATAACACTAACCAAACGACGTGACCATAAGGTATAACCTCAGACAGTTATTCCCAATCCAACCATGGTCACAATTATGTGTTTGGTCGGATCCTAAGATCGACCAAACGGTTCGGATTCGAAAGACAAAGCGATGGTCAAGACCGCTCGATTTACGACCCTAAATAAGCACCAAGCTAAAAGTGACGAGTTAGACATGTTTGGACATGTCTAACTAAGTTATAAAAGTGTTTTGGTATCAAAACAAAGTGTTTTGATACCCGAAAATAGTTTCGTCATATAATGCGCACTTTGCACATTATTGAGCGAAACTTTGACTCGTCACTACGACTAGTAACGTGGTAAATCAGTAGGCATGATCGCTATGGATCATAACCATCGTGATTACGATCACGTTGCAAAGTTCAATTGAAAAAGTACACTGTTTGACTTTTAGCTTGAAACAGCTAAAAGAAATAACAAGACTAGGATAGAGCACTTACTTGTGTTGAAGAACACCCAAAAGCCCCAAGAGTGAACCAGAAAAGTCAGGTAGGAGGCCTTCAACAATGTGGTAGCCTCCACTTAGAGTGTTTTAGATAAGAAGATATGAGTGAGCAAGTTGGAGTGAATGATCAAGGGACTATTTATAGTTGAGTTGAAGCTACAAGGTCATTACAAGTGTCCATGAGTCATCAACGGGTTTGATTAGTGTCATAACACTTGCCAAATGCAGAAGAAAGGGTGGCAATTTCGTATGCTTGGTCATCAAGAGAGTTAACCAGCTGCTGCCAACAAAACAGCTGATCTGGGGGCCTCATGCAGACTGCATGGGATTGTGGATGAGGTCCGCATGGCCTCTAGCTGACAGCAAGTTTCAAAATTTGGCAGAACAGGTCCCTACACATGTTTCGTCGCGTTTTGGCACTTCTAACACCCGTTAACCTGATTTTTAAGCTCTATAAGGATGTTAAAGCATAGAGAACTTGAAATAAGTCCAAAAATGTCCCGGGTGTCAGTTCGTTTGGTCGTACGGTTGCGGTTTTTGGTTAATTACGACGAAAATCGTAACGATCGCGCAAATGACCGTAAATGCGCAACGAATGATATTTTTGCATTCCAACCACTAAACTACAAGATTTTAATGATTACAAAAATTTTTGGATGTACGTACATGTCTTGGATTAAGAAATACGCGTAACGGCATAGTTTCGCAGAATTTGCAAAATAGCCCCTGAAGTTGCATAAGCATGTTTTTGCCATATCGAAGCCCTCGAAACTTATTTCCTAAGCTATGTTAAGGGTATTTAGGGTATGTTTAGCACCTGTTTCGGAGTGTGCATCGCTATGAGAATCGGCAGACTTTTGTAGTTTGTCGTAAATAGTCCATGTGTTCGAATAGGCTTGTTTTTTACATACCATTATTTCAAAGTTATGCAAAGGATATTTTGGATGTGTTAAGCTTGTGTCATTTTTCTGGAGTGTACGTTATGTTAAACTGATTACGTTTGCGTAACAGTTTGTGATTTCGTTTCCAGAAGTTATTCGAGAGTTTGTTATCGTGTAATAATTGAATATGTGCAATTGTCATGATAAATAAACAAAGCTCATAAATAAATTACAAAATTTCATTGATTGGTAAACAAAACTCATAAATAAATTAAAAAATTTCATTGATTGGTAAACTTGTTCATAATTGTTACAGATTCATAATACCACCAATGTCACATATGTGCCACATCTTAAATGTCCTTTGAGACAAGCCAATAAGCTATATAGTTAAGCCCATTACCAACTGTGGTAAAGTGGCTAGTGAACTCTGATATATATATATATATATATATATATATGCAAAATCTGATGCAAATGAATAAATTGCTTATAAAAGTTCTTGAAATCTTAGTGATGGCTACATAATGTTTCAGTTAAGCTTATGGCAAGCCTAAATATTGGCGAAACAAGTAAGAAAAACGGTGGTGATGACTTGGAGCACCAAAACCATAAGGATGAAAAGAATCATCTTCGATCCATAATTTACGAGGAAGTCGGTAAAGCCCTGGCTGGAATTATAGCCACATTGAAAGGGCGAGAGCCATCAGTACATAAAGGGAACTCTGTTTCTAAACCCCGTTCCAATACTCATAAGACTGAAAGGTCTCATTGCTCCTCAACTAAGAATGAGCGAAGTATAAAGAGTATCAAGAAAACTGAGTCGTGTGACTCTAAAAAGGGGTGTACTTATAAATACTTTGTTTCTTGTAAACCCCGTGACTTTACGGATGGAGATGGAGCTATTGATGCTCTAAAGTGGTTGGATGAAATGGAAACTGTTATTGATATAAGCGGTTGTATCACCAAGGACATAGTTAAATATGTGTCCCAATCCTTCAAGGAGGATGTTCTAATTTGGTGGAAGGCACTGATTCAGTCCACTGGCAAGGATGCATTGTACAGCCTGGGTTGTTCTAAATTCGTGGAACTGATCCGCGAGACTTACTGCCCACCTCACGAGGTGGAGAAAGTCAAATCTGACTTTCTGAAGCTGACCATGAAAGGTCTCGAGTTTCGAGCCTATGTAACTGAGTATAATTCTTTAGCGAGACTCATTCCTTATTTAATCACCCCCGAGTGTAAACGCATTGCCCGGTTTATTGGAGGGCTTGCACCTGAAATCAAGGGGATGGTTACATCCTCCAAACCTATGTTTTTTGGATCGCGGTGGAATTAGCTTTATCTCTCACTGAATATGAGAAAAGAGTAAGAGCGGTTAAGGCCGAGAGTGAACACAGGCGGAAACGTGAAGATACCCTAAAAAAGGATTTCAAAAAGAGTAAGATTGGCCCGAATCATCATCGATCCAAGCCGAATGAGGCAAAATCCAAATGTAAAACCTGCGGGAAAAAACACTTTGGAAGATGCTTACATGAACAGACCAAGGGATGTGCCATCTATAAGCAGACGGACCATAAGTCCCATGAATGCAAAGATATAAAAGAAGCCATCTGCTATGGGTGTGGCAAGAAAGGGCATATAAAGACCCGCTACCCAAAGATGGCGACTGACAGAAAGAACAAGGGCCACTGAATGCGAGTAAAGCAATTCAAGACATAAATATCATTACAGATCTCTTTTTCGTAAATTATGTTTGAAAGAACCTTGTTTTAAATTCCGAAGCTAGCTAAAGCTAACTCTGAATCTAATAAATTCTGAACTTGCCCATTTGAGGCTTAAGTACTAATTTTAAAATCAAGTGGCCAGAATGAATGGTTTCACATGAGATATTTTCTTCAGGAATCTTTTGTCCTTAATAATCCTTTATCTATAAATCTTGCAGGAATCGATATGGTTTTAGACATGGATTGGTAAAATTAAATACCAAATCCATATTGTCAGTTGTAAGAAGCTTATCGAAATAAAAAAAATCCCCATCAGGTGATATACTCACCATAAGGTCAATGCTTCTTGTCAATTGAGGAAAAAAATAATTATAATTTCTGACAAGTTAAGCTATAAAAAGACAACATTAAACCTCCTTTATGGAGTGCTGTTCATATAACATTTCGTAAAATTCGTGACCGGTAATATACCAACACACGTTCGTACTCTTGATTATGCCACATGTTGGGCGAGAGGGACTAATCTTGTCGTCATGTCGTTATTACGACCGCTGAAGATGAGAAAAGAGTAAGAGCGGTTAAGGCCGAGAGTGATCACAGGCGGAAACGTGAAGAAACCCCAAAAAAGGATTTCAAAAAGAGTAAGACTGGCCCGAATCATCACCGATCCAAGCCGAATGAGGCAAAATCCAAACGTAAAACCTGCGGGAAAAAACACTTTGGAAGATGCTTACATGAACAGACCAAGGGATGTGCCATCTGTAAGCAAACGGACCATAAGTCCCATGAATGCAAAGATATAAAAGACGCCATCTGCTATGGGTGTGGCAAGAAAGGGCATATAAAGACCCGCTACCCAAAGATAGCGACTGACAGAAAGAACAAGGGCCACTGAATGCGAGTAAAGCAATTCAAGACATAAATATCATTACAGATCTCTTTTTCGTAAATTATGTAGTTGAAAGAACCTTGTTTTAAATTCCGAAGCTAGCTAAAGCTTCGTTAAACTCTGAATCTAATAAATTCTGAACTTACCCATTTGAGGCTTAAGTACTAATTTTAAAATCAAGTGGCCAGAATGAATGGTTTCACATGAGATATTTTCTTCAGGAATCTTTTGTCCTTAATAATCCTTTATCTATAAATCTTGCGGAAATCGATATGGTTTTAGACATGGATTGGTAAAATTAAATACCAAATCCATATTGTCAGCTGTAAGAAGCTTATCGAAATAAAAAAAAATCCCCATCAGGTGATATACTCACCATAAGGTCAATGCTTCTTGTCAATTGAGGAAAAAAAATAATTATAATTTCTGACAAGTTAAGCTATAAAAAGACAACATTAAACCTCCTTTAGGAGTGCTGTTGATATAACATTTCGTAAAATTCGTGACCGGTAATATACCAACACACATCTGTACTCTTGATTATGCCACATGTTGGGCGAGAGGGACTAATCTTGTCGTCATGTCATTATTACAACCGTTGAACGACAATTGATTTAATAAAAGTAAATTTTGTCTTCATGTCGTTATTACGACCGCTGAACGACAATTGATTAAATTAAAAGTACTAATCTTGTCGTCATGTCATTATTATGACCACTGAACGACAATTGATTAAAAGTACAATCTCGTCGTCATGTCATTATTATGACCGCTGAACGACAACTGATTAAATTAAAATACTAATCATGTCGTCATGTCATTATAGGACCGCTGAACAACAAGTGATATAATCAAAATACTGATCTTGTTGTTATGTCATTTTTATGACCGATGAACGACAATTGATTTTAAACAGATGACTAATGCTGTCTTTATGTTATTATGATAGCCTCTGAACGGAGTCCGAAATTTAAAAGGACAGATTCTGCCGTCATGACATAGACCTCTGAACGACATTGAATAAAGTATAAGGACTAAAGATATCAACATGCCAAGAATTGGCCTCTGAATGACTTTTACAGATCGTAACCATAGTATCGGATAGAGGTACTAAAGGTATTCTTATTTCTGAAAATATCCAGCATAGCGTTTAATACGCTCTCAAATCTTAGTACCACTTACCACCTAGAATGATGGGCAAAGTGAGAGTACAATTCAAACTCTGGAAACATGCTATATGCATGTATGATACACAAGAAAATGTAGAATGCCCGTCTATTGGGCTAAAGTTGGTAGAAACCAACTCACAGGACCATAGATTGTCCTAACTAACATATTAATGCTCGAATCTGCCTTGGCAGGCAGAAGAGTTATAAAAGGCAAAAGCCTCAAGGATAATATATCCCTGAATAAGGGCATCTGGGCCCTAGATCAATCAACCATTTAATGTGTCGACTCTGTAGCTTTGAGCTACTAATAGAGATGAGTGGAATCCATAGTGTATTCCATACCTCTAATTAGCAAAGTGTTTAGTGGATAAGACTTTATCATGTTTCGCCATGACGTTTAAACGTGAGCATAAGGTTATTGCAAAACAAGTTTCCATCGTTCAAGTCAAATGGGATTCCCAATGTGGCCTAGGATACATTTAAGAGGTTGAAATCCAGTACGGAAGTAACCGTGTTACTCTAAACAAATCTCGAGGTTGAGATTTCCTTTAAGGGGGTGAGGATGTAACACCTCGTAAAATCGTGTCCAATAATGCTTCGACACGTGTCCCTAACCTTAACGATGCCTAACGGTAACCGGAAGGGACTACTTTTGCAAAAATTTAAAATTTTGGATATAAAAGGACTAAAAGTGTCAACAAGCTGAAACTAAGCCTCTGAGTGACCTTTTAACAAACCGAGAGCTTTATAATATTCAATCATACTCTCGGGAATGTCTAATATTGATTATGTGAGACATATTGCCATTAAATGTTGAAATACGAGGGTTTACAACCCTAGGGACTAATCCCGGTAAACTACGGAAGTCTACCAATTCTCGTATTTTGAATACGGATCACATACATTGTGACAACTGTGAAAAAATCCCGGTAAACTTTGATTTGTACAAGTCCGTGGTAACCGGACGTGATATGTATATCATGATATTTGTTGTGATTATGTGTAATGATACGAATTCTGGAACATGTGACACCGACTATAATGGGAGTATATGCACAGTAATTACCAAAACATTACATTGACGCTATGCGTCACCTAAATGGCAAGACAAAGTTGTGAATGGATTGACGACTCTGGGAACACGTCATGGTTGGCATGACACTATTAAGGGCCAACGATATGAGGTTGGTGTCCTTAGCCTTTAACAACGTGTTAAACGGGACTTGACGTTAACAGCGCATTAAACCTTCAATCATGATTATTAGGCCAACGGTAGGGCCCTTTAAGATTCTGAGTTCACGAAACATCTTAGCTACGAACCATAGACTATGACATAAAATTAGAAACAAATCGGAGCTCGGGCACGCAAAACGAGGCAGTCCCGGTTAGGGAAACGCCTTTGCGTTAGGAGCAATGAAAGACAAACCAAACATGCAAGGAACGGTCAATCAAGCCTAAAGACACTTAAACTAACCCAATACGAGGCTTTTATGATTAAAACGTAACCGGGCTCGGGTTTCGAGACGGTTATGCTCGATTTTTAAACCCGAGTCTTTTGACACTAAGAACGCGAAAAACGGAATCCGTTTCGCAAATTATAAACACGTCTGAGACCCGAAAACAAACCTAAACGCGTCACCGAAGATAAACATCATCTTTTAACACGAAAAGACGAAGCACGACAAAGCACGGCTGGGGTAGGGGCACCCCACCAATGCCCCCCCCCCCCTTTATATATATATTTTTTTTTTCTTTTTTTCATTATTTTCTTCAAAACTTCTTCTTCTTCCATGGAAATTATGCTCAAGTTCTTCTTCTTCATAGCTGATTTCAACTTAATCTCAACCAAATCAAAGGTACTTGGCAAGTTCCTAATGGTGTTGATGATTATTTCTTGATTAAACATGTATTATAACCGAAAAAACCTTTTTAATCCATGTTTATAGATGATTTAACACTGGTTCTTGGCTGAATAAGAACACCTTTTGAATTCCCTGGTGTTCTATGGCAGCCATGATCACAAATCTTTGGGTTTTGATACCCTAATCAACACCTATTCGACCAAAATCACGTAACTATTCGATTAACCGAAAAACTATGAAACAAGGCTTGATTGACATGGGTTATGGCATGGTTGGATTGTTCTTGGTATATAGGTACTGAATATGGCTCACACCCACTTCTGGACACAAGAAAGACACTTGGAATCGAAGGAATCGCTAGGTATATCACCAGAAACTCGAATCTAGAATAGGCAGAATATTGTTTGGACCATAACTTGGTCCGTGGGTATTGGATTGAGCTGAAATTAGGTGTGTTGATGTATGGTCTTGACAGGAAGGTCCATGTAAAATTGTAGAATTTTTGGAATTTTCTACGATTTTTGGTGAAATTTTGACTGTTTTACCAAACAAAATTTGGAACAAATACCAAACGAAGTCAATAAATCACCAAAATTTACATGAACACTAAGGAACATATGGAAAAGGTTCTGGGATGTTTCGGAGTCCATTGGTTGAGTTTTGATTCGGACTAAAAATCCCCGTTTTAATGAGTTTTCGATAGTCGGAAACGCACTGAAACAAAATCAGAAATATCCCAAATTTTTACAGGGAGTTTCTGGGAAGGTAAGGAAGTTCGTGGAATATTTTGGGAATTTTTGGACATCGGATGATAAACAAGGTGAATTATTCGGGTAAATACTATTTTACAAATGATTTATTTGAGAAGTTGAAATAGCTTTATAAATTCCCAAAATAATTTTATTGGAATCTGTATATTTTTACTAAGTTCTAAAAAAATGTCCAAGATTTTATGAACTATGTAGATTAAATGGGATTTTTTTGACTTTTAAAACGCTTATTTTAACTAAATTCGGCAGTTTTCCGGACAACGAACTTGCCGAAACTGGGAACGAACCAAAACCTATTTTGACTATAATTGGAACACCGGGAGTATTTTGGGAGGTTCCGAGGTAAGCGGAACACTCTGGGTGTGCTCCACCACCGTTCGGGAGAATCCCTAACGACGAGAATGGAAACTCAAATTTGAGCAACCTAAACACTCCCCAAACACCCAAACTCCCTTAATGAAAAGTTAATCTTTCTTAAATCACAACACGTTGGCACTATTGGTATTCCCGTACCATTATCCGAACATGTCAAACAACCGACTTTAGCTGGCACGCGAACCGGTGGCCGGGAGCCAAATGTGAAACTAAGCATACCGCAACATCCATCACCACACCAGGATACTATATGTACAATATGAACTGAAACTACCCACTTGGACCCGAGTTATAGGCATTACCGACCTAGCGACTGATATTAGTAATTACTTGCATGAGTGATGTTAAAGCCGAACCAGCTTACATATACTCCTATTGCTACCTGTGATGCTACTATCCGGTGAGTTTCACTTCCCCACTTTTGAATGGTTATACTGTTTTCTGGGGAATTGCATGTTAAAAACTGTGTTGAATACACCAATTTCAAAGTGAGTTTTACTCTCCCACTTGTAAATTGTTTCACTGTTTCCTGTAATTACTTGCATGTTACGAAACTGTGTAATTGCACCAACTTGTGAGATGTGAAGCATCTAACACACGAACTACCTCCCCTCTACAAGTGATTAGCGTAAGCCGTGGGCAGTGGATAGTACTATTGGTTTGACAAACCCAGTTGCTCCAGGCAGTGTCTAGGTGACACTGTGTGTCGGTGACTAGGCAACTGCACGCGTCCTGAACCCAGTTATGTTGTCAGACATAACTGCAGGGGAACATTGACTTTATATGACTTAGTGCTGGGATGACGTGCCTGTCTTGACACGGCCCAGTGGGGAAGTGTCTGCGGTGACATGACCCGGTGCGATGATGTGTCTGTCCGACACGGAGTGACTATGACAGGTCAAGGTTTCACTTGTGTCCTCGTGTAATTCCATCTGTGACTGTGACCAGTGCAATTAAACTTGTGAATCCATATTGTTACACAACAACTAAACCAGTGGAACTCACGCAGCGTTTAGCTGACCCCCTATTTATGACTTTCGATTATAAACCGAATTAGATTAGTATGCTACTGATTTAAGGTTCCCTTATGATCGTATTATAATGTAGCATAACCTACTGAGGTTATATTACACGATCATAATAGTAATCCGAGTTTTATGCAAGTTTCCGTAATTATGCCTTACTTTGACTATTATGCCCTTTTTAATAAATTTTAATCACCAACGAACTTGCAAATGAATTAAGTACTGATATGTTAATATGTTTAACATATTTTGATGTTACAAATCTAATCATAATATGAGTTTTCAAAGAATATCGCAAATGATGCTTTAAAGTGACCGAAATGCCCTTTCGACGCATGGAACTGTTTTAAACATAATTTTTCATACCAAAATAATTGTCTACTGATTTAATATCATAAATGGGATATTGTGGGATATCAAGACAGTTTATAAACTGAGTTTACGTACGAGTTCTTGTATTATATCCTTAAATGACGATAACGCCCTTTTGGCACTTAAATGGATTTTTAACTATGAATGTGATACAAAACCTTTTACATACTGATATGTTGTACTAAATAACATATCCTAATCATATAAACCTATTCATAACATCAGTTTTCATAAACAATCGCAAATATCGTAATTTAACGACTTTAACGCCTTTTCGGCGCATAGTATGGTCTTAAACCATATC
Organism: Scalesia atractyloides; assembly: GCA_947069175.1. NCBI lineage: Eukaryota > Viridiplantae > Streptophyta > Magnoliopsida > Asterales > Asteraceae > Scalesia > Scalesia atractyloides. Next base: position 30,071,341 of record CAMTDV010000018.1, on the reverse strand, counting down.
TACCAATCAAGACTCGATAGCTACTAATTTTATAACTCATTTAAAATGTTTTTACAGTAGGCAATTGTTATAAACTCAGAATCCCAAATAAGCTTTCAAAACGATGTGTGAAATGACCAAAATACCCCTACGGAGCATAGTTTGGTCTTAAACTATAAACCACACATATGTTTTATATCCAAATGATATTATATCATAAACAAAGTGTTTTCACAGAATGTTTATGATCGTAACATCAGATTTTATGCAAATTCCTTTTATCCGTCGCTAAATGACCAAAACGCCCTTATGAGGCATAGTTTGATTTTAAAACCTTAACGGCCATACAAGTTGATATCCTACTGATATTATAACTTGTTTAAAGTGTATTGGCATATGGAACTTGTTCATGACTCATTCAGTTACCCGATATCGCTTATATGCGTACGGTTAAGTTTATGTAACTAATTTACGTAATTTTACCGAAACGGGTTTAACCTTATCATTTTCACTTCAAAATCCAGAATGTACTTTGTTTACCCATATTATACAAGTCCTAGTACTTGATGGGTTTAAACGACATTCCATTCGGTATACACTTAATCTAGCAAACCGATTCTTAAGTATCGGGTCATATTTAAGCAGGGACTACCTTTGACCCGTACACATTCTAACAGATAATAAATCTGTTCATTCCAGACTATAGTACCCAGTTAATCGGAATTGGGTCAATAATACTTAGACTTGCAGCTTTTTGCTTAATTATAATCTTATTGATTGGAAGCTAGCAAAAAGGTAAATACTCTTAGCCTATTTTCTTATACAGACTTGGGATACAGTATATTAATACCGAATGGTCAGGTACGGGATCGAAGACCAATGTGTCGGGAATTTTAGTAACCCGTTTTGATTTATATTGCTTAATATTAAACTTTGGTGGTTAATGCGACCGTGTCCTGGATATCCTCGGCTCATTTAATTGCAAATGGCCACGACCTAAAGCACGGGGTGTAAGTAAACACCCGACAGATGCTAATTTATAGTAAAATGTTTTGCCCATTGTGGCGGGCCTAAATAAAGGCGATAGTGGCGTGTCGGTTAATCATGCCTCGGCATAGTTCCGGGCCCTAAATGTATTATTAGCATGTAAAACTGAATACATGAGATATAGTTTATCCCAAGTTAATAAAAGATTTTACGTGCCTTGTGCACCTAAATGAGTCTTTTGAAATATTTTCAAAATGAGTTGGTTAATTGTATTTACCAGCGAAAGCTGGCGTATTTTCAAAAGATTGAACCGCAGGTACCGAACCTTATTATAACTAGGAATTCGGGTCGGCTAGAATGAAGTCTATGGAATTTGCAACCTTTATGCTTAAGGCTTATGATGTCTAAAGCTCTGTTCATTAGATCCTGCCTGTGGGCTTGTATCGAACGTTTGTAATACTTTTATATATTCAAATATTAATGAATTCGATACTTTTATTCCAATACTTTCGCTGCATATTATTATATTGTGATAACTGTTATCCAGCAGTCACGAATATGCCCCTCCGGGCCCACCGAGAACCAACGTGGAAATCAGGGTGTGACAAAAAGCGGTTTAGGGGATGTCCTCTTGAGCACTCGGAGTTGGTGATAGCAAGAACGAAGATCGATTTTGGAAAAACACGTTGCGCCTTGAAGTTGATCGAAAAGGTCGTCGATACGAGGAAGAGGATAGCAGTTTTTAACGGTGAGTTTGTTGAGCTCACGATAATCGATGCACATTCAAAATGAACCATTTTTCTTCTTGACGAAAAGGACCGGAGCGCCCCAAGGAGAAGTGACGGGGTGCATGAAGCTTTTTTCAAGTAATTTTTGAAGTTGGCTTGACAGCTCTTGCATCTCTGTAGGTGCGAGACGATAAAGAAATTTAGCAATGGGAGTAGCACCGAGAATAGGTCAACACAAAAGTCAACTGAACGAGGAGGAGAAGGACCAGGTAGGTCTTGGGGAAGACATCAGGAAAAGCGCACACCACCGGAACATCACTTACGTCTTTTCCCTTGCCCTTTTCTTCCATAACGTGGGCTAAAAAGACAAAGTACTCATTACGTAAGTACTTGTTCGGTTGGATGTATGACATGAGTTTGAGACCTTTCGAAGGCTTTTTGCCGTAGACGTTTAAAGTGTCACCGAACGGAAGAGGAAGTCGAACGAACTTTTCGTGACAAGCAATTTCAGCATGGTTCTTACGAAGCCAATCCATGCCTACTATGATATCAAAACTACCTAATTGCATGGGTATAAGGTCGATAGAAAACTCGTGATCGTTAAGGGTGAGTATGCAATTGTGGAGGACGAACTTAACCGTGATAGACTTGCCATTGGCAACTTCGACGGTAAACGATTTTGGAAGTTTAAAGTGTGTACATTTTAACATTGGTTCGATTTCTACCGATACAAAACTCTTATCCGCACCAGTATCAAATAGTAAAGAAGCATATAAACCATCAACAAGGAACGTACCATTTACGACTTCATTGTTGTGTTGCTCCTGATTTGCATTGATATTGACTGCGCGCCCACAAGGTTGTTGTTGTTGTTGTGCTTGATCGTTTTGTGGGCATTAGGGTCGAAAGTGAGTTGGATCACCATATTTGAAGCAGGCTTAAACATTTTTGGTAGGATCTTGACGGTTTTGGTTTTGAGGGGGTTGTTGCACTTGGTTGCCTTGTGGTGCTGGGCCATTTCAGCATGCGGCAGCTATATGCCCAAACCGATTGCAATTCGTGCAATGGCGGCATGCGATGTTGGTTGGGTGATGGTAATGACAAGTGGTACACTTGGGATGAGTCCCAATGTATGGTTTTCAAAAGGGTTCTTGGGGATTGGGGGATTTAGGTTGGCAACTGGAGTGATAGCTTGCAACTCTGGTTTTGAAACTTTCATTTCTTACCAAGTGATTCTATCTTGTCTATTCGTTTCTTCCATTATTTTAGTTACTTATTTAGTTTACTTATTAAAATCATTTCTCTAAAAATTTGATTAGATTAGACGTAGACGATATTCCGGTATTAAAAGCTCTTGTGTCCTTGGACGACCTCGGTATCTTGCCATCACTATACTACGCCAATGATGGGTTCACTTGCCCTAGAATGATGTAGAGAGTGATAGTGTTATATCGTGTTTTATAAATATAAAGCTTGAATAAACGAGTGAAAAAGCCCTTAAAAACATATCTAAAAATCATACTCACACTCCACCACGTCAATATGCTTGTAAGATTATTTATATAAGATTTTACATACCGGACCTTGAAACTTTCAATTTATGTGGCCTATCAAGAGCGTCTCGTAGGACTCTACTATCACCCGCCGACCCTTCCCAACTCGGTAACACAAATACAAATTCCATATCTGGTGAACACACACACCTAACACGTTTGTAGCAATCTCTCCCTTTCTTATTTTGTATTTAGGCTTCTTTTCGTTAGGCACTAAACACTCAATGTAAACAAACAACATACAAAAAAGTATTATTATACATTTCTAATTTCTAACCTAATTATACCATAAAAAGTAATAATGACTACATAATAGCTTGAACCATTTCCACATTTGGTCAGTAGAATTCTCGGGAATAGGCTCGGGTTTCTTAAACAAACGCGCATGCAATCTAATCACTTCATTACAAACTCGAGAAACACATCTACTAATTGTGTCTCCTGAATGATGAAAACGACATCTTGAGATTATGAGTGATTATGTGAAGGAAGATGGCTACTTACTCATCAACGTCCATATTCCTATTTAGTTTTAACCCTCCATAATTTTTAAGCATCTCACACAACTTTATAAAACACGCTCGATTCATCCTAACTTAGGTTATAGCCATCTGGTCACTCTAGTAAACATGTCTAAACATTATCGAATATCGATCTAGTTTTGATGAGCGACGTCGAATACGTCGTTTATCATTACGTATTTGATCATAAACATGTACATTGAAAGTACAAGCAAAGATAGCGTTGTAACAAGTTGGTTCCACCATAGCAAAATCAATGTCCTTCTCTTTTGTTAACGGTTAGGAGTTGTTCAACTAAGTCGGTTCATTTCCTAATAATAATCCACCCGAAATCGATAGCTAATGTATTAAGTTTTCTTTATCAAGACCAGTAATTTCAACTTTCCTTAACGAATGAATAAGAAGATAAGCTCATTAAAATATGAAAAAACTTAATGCATCGTGCATGGGTTACAATTTGGCAATGAATACAAAAAATGGCAATCAAGTCGAGTTAAATTAAAGGAGCCCATAATATATTTCAAATATGAGCTAAGCTTTACAATATTAATATGTATATCTATTAGTATATACTATAAGTCCAAAATCAGCAATATCGAAAAAACAAGTTGCAAATAACATCAAAGAAACTAGGATAAATATTTATAAATAAAATCTAGCATAAATATGCTACTTATCATGTTCCAATGTGGCAAAATTCAACCTATAACTCTGTCTAGATTCGAAATCAGCTGAGTTTATATCTACCGTCATCACGGAAAACTAAAGCCTATGCCCATAGGCACGAACCGAACGAACACGAACATAAGTATGTTTGTAACATTCGTCGAAAAACGGGTTCCAAAACCGGCTCTGTTTAAAAATTTTAGACTTTATTTAAAAGTTTCGTTACGCATTTTTTCATTTTATAAAATGTAATTTTCATGATTAATAAATAAATTAGATAATTAATTGATTAAATAAAAGAATAAAAATAATACTAATATTTAAGATTTTGAAATATATAAAAAAAATATAGAAACAGGGGTGACCGGGTTTCGAACCCGAGTCCCCATCGAATCCACAAACTCACACACAGTCTACACTACTGCACCACACGCACATGTTGTGAAGAAATTTAATCAAATAAAACTTAAAGTCTCACCCGCGTACTATCTGATTTCAACCGGAACTGAACCCGCCCAAACAGCTTCAAAAATCTCGGATTCTGGTTTGATCGCGAGAATTTTGTGAATAATTGATGATACAATGTCAGTTATAACCGGCACCCATATTCAATTCAAAACGAAACTGACCCAAAACATATGATTAATTGAGATTGAAACCGAAATCAATTATTGGTTTTAAAGATCCAAAACCGAAGCCGTTTCTCTGCGACCAATATATATCGATCTATCACTTGCTTAAACTCGCACAATCACAAGTCAAACGCTCTGCTCAAACACTCTGTTCTTGACGGAAAACAATTTTCTGTTCGCCGGAATCTTTGCTGAAACCGTCGGAGTTAGTCCACGGAAAACTGGGCCCCTGTTTTCGCTATGAATTCTTAATCTTTTCTGTCAGTTCTATTCGATTCATTTGTTTAATCTAAAACAACAGATCAGTGAAATCAAATGTTCAACAAATCTGTTTCCAGTTCTGAGTTGATGAAGAAGATGAATATCGAGTTGTTTATGTATATAATTAAAATCAGTATTCTAATCGGGTTAGACATACAGTCCAGTGGTGGACTGTGTGCACATTAATCATACGCGTCCCGAGTTCGAACCCTGCAACACCGTTCTCCCTGAAGTAAAAACTTTTTAAAACCAAACCATGTTGGTTTTCAACAAGTTGTTAAATTTAATAAGAATTCTAAATATAACGGGTTAAACACCCTGCCCAACGGGTTGGGCCGGGTGCAAACCAAGTCAGGGTCGCAAGTTCGAATCCGGTTCCTTGCAATGTCTCTGAAATTAACCCAACCTTTTTAAATGAATAAAAATATGTTAAACCGTAGTAAGTATATAAAACTAATTAAATCTGGATATATTTCGGGTTAGACACGTAGCTCAGTTGGTAGAGCTGCGTGCACGTATACGGGAGGTCACGAGATCGAATCCTACACGCTGCCTATAATAAATGAGTCAGACCGGCCGTTGACCAGTCAACCCTAGGAAAAAGGGTAATTTTTTAATTAAAAATCCTTTTTATTTTCTTTGAAAATTAGTTAAAAATACCTCAAAATAAGGTTTTAAAGCCTAAAAATTTGCATTAAATTCACAAAAATAAATCTAAAAATCTCATTAAGAGACTAATTAAAAATATTAATTTCAAATGAAATTTATTTATTTATCGAATTCCCTACGTTATTATTTAGGTTAGTTTTCACTCGTCGGTTGAATCATAAATTCGTGCGCATTCATCATTATCAAGGAACGCACGCACTGTGAGTGAATTCTTACAAATTCCCCTTTTTATTCATGTTTTGGGGTGTATCATGTGTCGCTTTAATTATTTTCTTTATTCAAACTTGTGCTATTACCATTATATGATCTAAACTTGTGATGTAAATATTGTTTGTTGTGATGTGTGTTTACATTTTGTCAAGTTGCGTGCAAATCATTCATTAGGCCCATCAGTTCCTCGTTGGAGACGAGTTGAACATCGCGTGCCTCGTTAGATCGGCTCCGTTTGATTGAGCCTTGATCTCATTGTTCATCATTTGGTGTGTGCGTGTGCATTATTTTGATATTATGTGTTTTGTGATTAAATTTACATTTACGTTTACTCATATGTGGTTATGCACCTTTTTATAACCAATATAATAAATTCGTTCAAATGTTTTCATAAGATTCACTCGCCAACTTTTGTTGACCCAAAAACCCTATTTTTTACACATGATACAGGTGGACAGGTTGAAGCAAGGAACACATAGGAAATTGCCTTAGAAGAAAAATAATGAAGTCATAAAGAAATGTACTTGAACATGTTGTACTCGTATGTTTATTGTAATTTCTTCTTTAAAAAGAAATAATAAATATGAAACTTTATAGTAAATGTCATGAGCTTTGATGAAAACCCAATCATGCCCCGACTACCATTTCCGCTGCGGGTCAGGGTGTGACAATGTTCGTGTTTGTTCATTTAACTTGAACCGAACATGAACACGAACACGCACATATAATCGAACAAATTTTTTTGTTCGTGTTCGTTCATTAAGAAACCAGGCATGTTCGTGTTCCTTTATGTTCGTTCGTTTAAAGCCTAAATGAACAGTTCACGAACATAAACGAACACAAACGAACATAAACAAAAAAAAATTAACTTAACGTATTTGAATAAACATAAACAAACATAAATTAACACGATTGAACAAACATAAACGAATACAAATGAACGTAATTGAACAAATATGAGCAACCACAATTTAACATTGGTAAACACAAACAAACAAGCCTAATATATTATAGTTCTGAAACACATCTAGATTAGGGTTGATAGATACATAAATTAAGTTGTTTTTTATATAGTGATCAGATCTAAGAAAAATTTTAAAATTTTATTTTTTATTACTAGAAAACTTAATTACTAATTAGTTATATTTATCTAATGAGTTAGAAAACCTAATATTTATATAATTATAACTATTTATGTATTTACTAAAATTTAAGCGATCATAAACGAACGTTCACGAACATAAACGAACGAACACAAGGTGTGTTCATGTTCGTTCGTTTAATTAAAAGAACAAACTTTATTGTTGTTCGTTCGTTTATTAAATAAAGGAACATAAACAAACTTTCCGCCGAACAGGTCCACAAACAGTTCATAAACGTTCGGTTCATTTACAGGCCTACCTATGCATATTTGCAGTTAATGATAGGTCTTGAAAGAACCTTACTAAGCAGTTCAGTAAAAAAAAAATTATCAATGCTAGCTGCAACAAAAAAGACATTACAAAAGTTGACTATCAGGCCTATATTGCAAGTTGCAACAATCAGTTACCATTTTGATAATTTTAATAAACCATATCTTGTATGAATGTAGCAATTCATAATATCTGTAAGAAACAATTATTACAAGTAATTTTCCAAACTATCTTTGAATGTAGCAATTGATGTTAATTGTGAAGTATAACATAATATAAACTTGTATAATTGGAAAAAAAAATCCACCTATTTACAATCTAGTATAGCGAATCTACCTAAATGCTTCCGAGATCTTAACAAAATCAATCAGATTCGATAGCAGAATCAACATATAATCGATAGATTAGTAACCTGTGTTGTGCACTCATTCCGGCCTAAAGATGGCGGCGGTTTGCTCCGACGGTTGAGCTTACGTTGTTTTGCTCTAACGGTTGAGACGACGTTGGTTCACTCCGACAGTTGAGACGACGGCGGTTCACTCCGACGGTTGAGACAACGGCGATTCGCTTCGGCAGAGAACTTGCGGGTTTGTGTTAAGAATGATCTGAAACAACATTATGTAATTTCAAGGGTTACAAGGCTATTTTGGTAAACTGACATGAAATCCCACTTTTTTAAAACATTCCTACCAAGTTTGGAAGGATTTCAAATCTCGTGTTTTGAAGGATTCGATGGGATTTTGATTTAATTCCAATTCCATTTGTTGTTGAAACAGACAACATAAGGAATGGAATTCATATTCCAATTCCACCCACATGCCATTCCATTCTGCGAAACGAACGCTACCTTCGAGTGACAATGGTTTCTTTTTTTAAACGACAAAGCAACGTTTAGGGGGAATGGATTTGGTGATAGAATGATGAATTAGGGTTTGGGTGGGTATATATTGGGGGAAATGTGAAGGGTGGAAGAAATGACAGACTTGCCCTCATGTGACATGCCATCACATGATTGGCCACATGATTGGTCGGGGCTAGGTACTACCCTATAGTGCCCTCCCCCTAATGAATATAACATGTGTACACATGTAAACTTTAGGAGGAACTTAATGCATTAATATAGCTATACACGTTATCTTATGTAACAAGAACACTAACTTATAAAGAAAGTCATACATTCCATATACTGTCTATTTGAAAATAAATCTACATATGCAATAATGTGTATCAATGAAAGAAAATTAGGTATCCAAGCATGTCGATTTAGAGCTTCATGTATACAGAAAAGAGCAAAGTATACATAATGTGAAAGAACATTTTGTGTTTTCATTATTATCTTTCCAAACCTAGAAGTTCTAGTACAATTAATATAAACAGTCATCGGTCACTTTACTATAATCGTGATTAATTTTAATAATGTGTGAGCTTATCTAGAGACACGAACATGGACAAACTAAGTAACAATATGTATCAACTTCAATACCATTAATTGAGTTTTTAAATTTCTCTGTGTAATCGTAACAATATGTGCCAAGTTCAACACATCTCGATAAGGATGAGAATGGTACACGTTCGATACACAACCGGTACCGAAAAAAGAGAAAATTGGTACCAATGCCAGTACCAAATATACCAATTTGATACCGATATTTACCGGTGTTTTAGCCGTAAATACCCATATCAAAAAATGAATGCCGGTATCAAATGCTCGTCCCTATATCTCGATACATAGGCTATTATCACTTGGAGTAAAAAGAACACGCTATTATCACTTGGAGTAAAAAGAACACGTAATCCTAAACTCGTGACCCCACTCATGAACACTTAAACAAGTCAAAAGCAGAGAGATGAAGATCTGCAACAATCAACGATCCACCGTCAACTCCCCATACCACACGATGATCCCATCTCAACCGTCCATCTCACCACTCATATTCCCCCAGTCCGACGTGGATATTAATTAACTGCTTTTGAATTCCGTGTTTCAAATCCGAACACTCTCTCTCAACAAACCCCCAAAAAGTTCCCCCTTTCTATCGCACCTCAAAAACCTTCAAGTCAGCCCTAATTTCTGTAAGTTTTCTCAATTCGATGTGATTTTAATCATTAATATGCACCTGCAGTTGATATGTTTTGATTTTGATTAGTGCGAATTGGATTGCTGTAGCTAGGGTTTCGTTTTCGGTGCTTAAGTAGCTGTCTGTGTTATGTGTATGCGTATTTTGGTGTGAAATCGTTGTGTATGTAGATCTGCAAATCGATGCATGCTTAATTTAGTTAAAGTGCACGTTTTCGGTGGTTAACTAGCTGTTTATGTTGTGTGTGTGTGTGTTTAGGTGTGAAATCGTTGTGTTTGCGGTTTGTGATTATGTGTATGTAGATTTTGAAATTCGATGCATGCGTAGTTTAGTTAAAATGCAAGTTTTCGATTGGTTTGTGATGTTAACGGTTTTGTTTTCAGCGATTAACTAGCTTTCTATGTTATGTGTGAGTATATAGGTGTGAAATCATTGTGTTTGCAGTTTGTGATATATGTATGGAGGTCCTGCTATGGATTGCTGAAGTTTGATGCACGTGCAATTTAGTTAACGTGCCCATTTTCGATTGGTTTAAGATATAGTTGTGTTTGGTTTCACTTTGCGAGCTGTGGTTTGTTACTTTTTGTATGTGGAGAGTTTCAGTTAGTTAAAGCTGGCTGCCTGTAATTAATGTTAGTGAGTTTGTTAAGATATTGCCTTTTAGGATTTGCATACTTTTTTTGTCGGTTGTGCGTCATTGCATGTGTATGATATTAGTGAATTTTGTTAAAAGGTGATATCTTTTAGAATTTTACTTAACTTTTTCACTGGTCAAGTGTTGGTGTTTACTTAATTGTTTGTAAATAATTGTCCAGTTATGGGGGAGGAAGATGCAACGACTGAGGTTGCAGAGACGGTGGCAAACGGAACTGCCGTTCCGGATAAAGTAGCCAAAGACGCGAGCGAGAAAAAAGAGGAGGCAAAGGAAGATGTAAAGGTTGATGAGAATGATAAAACCAAAGAGGTTGAAGTTGACAAGGTTGATGATGAGGTAAGCAAAGATGCCAAAGACGAAGAGGAGGTAAAAGACATCAAGGAAGATAAAGAAGAGAAAGGAAACGAAGAACCCAACACCGAGGCAATGGAAGTTGATAAGAAAGTTCCAGATGAAGAAACTGAGAAAGGAAATGAAGAACTCAAGACCGAGGCAATGGAAGTTGATGACAAGAAAGTTGCAGATGAAGAAACCGAGAATAAGAATACAGAAGCTGCTGATTCTAAAGAGGAAGAAGAGAATAAAAAAGAAGAGAATCACGAAGAGGAGAATCAAGAAGAAGAGAACCAAGAAGAAGGGGATGAGGAAGAGACCCCGAAGGAAAAGGGGGCGAAAAAAGGTGCAAAAACGAAACGAGGTGAAGAAAAAAGCAAGAGTAAGACGAAGGCATCAGGAGAGAAAAAACCTAAGGAAAAAAAAGAGAAGGAACCAACAACTCCCGCTGCTCCTACAACTGAGAGGCCGGTACGGGAACGGAAATCCGTAGAGCGATTGGTTGCCGTCATTGACAAAGACACGACCAAGGAATTCCATATCGCGAAGGTGGTTTTTTGAATTTTGATTTTTGAATTTCAGGACTGTGTCATTAATGTCCGTCTTTAATGCCGAGACGAGAATCTTCCTATTTTGACCGATTTTAATTGTTATAATGGTATGCAGGGACGTGGTACAGCACTGAAGGATATTCCAAATGGTAAAATCTTAAGCAGTCCTTTTCCTTTATTGGAGTTTTCGTTTTCTTTTTGCATGACATCCCTGATTTGCCACTGAAGGATTTTTTTTTAAATGATAGAATGCTAAAAAATAGAACGTTTCATAATACTATTAATTTTTGCTGTTTAGTAATACTATGAATTTGTAACCTTGATTTGTTTTAATTGTTTTGTGTATTTTGTCATCATTGGAGGCCATTTTGACATTTGATCACTACTCAAAACGCTTTGGTCAAAACATGCGCTGAGTCAAACATTGCATTTTTTTGGCTAAGGGAGTAGAACATAAGAAAAAGGACTTTATTGTGATTAATATCGACATACACCTGTTAACAAGTTAAAATATTATCTATAGATAATTTTTAAATAACAAACACCTCGCATATGGTGCGCTCGGCTCTTGGGATCAAAACGTATCGGAGCGCATCTCGCATTTAAAAACCAAGATGTGTATTTGAATTCAAGAAGAGTAAAAAAAAACATAATTAACCGAACCTTGGTCACTAGGTGAAGAGAAGACTTTTTTACTGTCTATTATTTACTTGATTGCATTTCTTATTTTTTATTTAAACTCTGTATAACTTTTCAGTTGCATTCAAGTTATCAAAGAGGAAGCTGAATGATGACACACTAAAACTGCTCCATCCCATTTTATTTGGAAGAAGAGGAAAGGTAACTAAACTTCAACTCATTAATGTACAATAATTATTATCAATTTTATTCTCTTTGATATGATTTTTGGTGATGCTTATTGCTTAAAGCGTATGATGATGATATAGACTCTTATCTATGGAGTTATGATCAAAATTTATTATAGTATTTCACCTGCATAAGTGTTGAGATCACGCAGATAAAATAGTTAGTAATATGTGTCCTAGTTATCGATAGCGAAGATAGCGCTCGCAATCGCGCGCTTCGTAGCGGAGCTCCCATGTCTCGCAATCTATTAAGTAGCGACTCCATAGCGTGATTATAGCAGATTCCGAAGACAAATCCCGGCTGGAAACCTGCAATTTCTGCCGGAAACTTGGAAGAAGAAGAGCGGCTGCGCTTTTGTTATGTTTGAGCCTTTTTAGGGTTAAATAAGTTTATGGATTTTAACATTTAATCCCTCTATCTTTTATTAAGTTACATTTAGTCCCTAAAACTTGTAAAATTTACATAAAATGTAAAATTAGTTTGTGTATTTTAACATTTAGACACCCCCTCTTTTCACTAGCTTACATTTGGTCCTTAAACTTATCAATTTATACATAAAAAGGTATAAAATCAACATTATATATATAAAAATATTATAGATAGCATTTTTTTATTTCTTAAATTTTTAACTACCTTATCGCTAAATACGAAATAGCGGGCGCTATTTCATCGCTATCGCTACGTAGCATATAGGTACGCTGTCGCTATTCACTGTGGATAACTATGATATGTATACATATTTGTACATTAATGTGACACTAACTAATACATTACTTTGGGTTCAAATTGCAGGCCTTGCAGGTCAAGAGTAATATCTTGCGGTTTTCTGGCTTTGTCTGGCCTGAGAATGAGGTAATAGCCCTTTCATCTGTAGTAGAATGTTGACTCTTTTTTCTCACTGGTGTTCGGAAACATGAGTGAAGTAAAGGCTAAATTCATAAAAAAAGTCATATGGTATGACAATCATGCACTTCCTGAAAAAGAATATAAACGGAACAATAATATTACTAAGCTAGATTGATTAATATTTAAGATATATTAGCAAGTTAGCATATTACTTCAACACACAAATATGGATGATCAATCTGTTAAAAAGCTAATTTTGATAGGGATACATTTATTGGCTGTGATGCACGTATAATCATTGCTAATATTAGTTGGAGTAACAAGTATTTATTATTATTTCAGGAAAAGCAAAAATTAAAAGTTAAGGAAAAGCTTGACAAGTATAATAAAGAGAAGCTCTTGGAGTTCTGTGATATATTTGACATAACAGTCACCAGAGCTACCGGAAAGAAGGTTTGCTAGTTATTTTATGTTTCTTATATTAATTTTTAGTCTGGGTATTTCTTTATCAAATAGCCGCTGATGAAACTCTTAGAGAATGTATACTTGTGTTAAAAAACCAGTGACACTTTCATTTTAGAGTAAAGTACACGGATGGTCCCTGTGGTTTACCAAAATTTTGGATTTGGTTTCTAACTTTCTAAACGTACACAAATGGTCCCTGTGGGTTGCACTTTGTAACACATTTAGTGATATATTTGAGATAGCGTTCCAAAGTGCAAACCACAGGGACCATCCGTGTACTTTTGGAAAGCTAGGGACCAAATCCAAAATCTTGGTAAACCACAGGGACCATCCCCATACTTCACTCTTCATTTTATGTGGCTTCGCACCAATCATGTAACAACTTTTTTAAACATAAACCTTCTCTTGAGTATAATTCATCTGGTCCTGCAAATTACGATTACCAATCCTGCGAATCTCTTTTTTGTGAACATGGTATCACATTACGTATGGTCTGCAACAGGAGGATATCCTGGTGAAGCTGATAGATTTTATGTTGACTCCTCATGCCACAACTAGTGAGTTGCTTGCAGAGAAAGAACAGGTTTGTGTTTAAGCTTTTAACTTTTACTCTTATTTATTTTTACTGTTGCAACTTCCCTCTCATATAACATGTTACTCAGTTGACCAAAGGCAAAAAGCGTAAGAGGGATAGCAAGAAAAACTCATCGACCTCTGAGGCTACACCTTCAAAAACCTCATCTAAGGTACCTCTGTTTTTCCTATAAAATACAGGCTAGTAAATCCCAAATAGGCCGGATAATTTTTTTTAGCTAAAAATGCAAACGATTAAGCGGGCTGAAGGGGCAAACAGGTTAAAAGCCGATCGTGCTATTCAAAGAACTGAGTATATTATTGTAGTAATATTGTTCTTGTAATAGATTTTCAAGGCCTTAGTTATCTACTAATTTTTTTTAGGTAAAAGCGTTTTTAGAATAAAGTACACGGATGGTCCCAGTGGTTTACCAAAATTTTGGATTTGGTCCCTAGATTTCTAAAAGTACACAGATGCTCCCTATGGTTTGCACTTTGTAACACATTTAGTCCCCAACTTTTTCCAGAAGTACATGGATGGCCCCTATAGTTTGCACTTTGTAACACATTTAGTCCCTAACTTGGACATGCTAAAACATTTAGATTTGTTGGTTGGGGACTAAATGCGTTACAAAGTGCGATTCAAAAAACTTGGTTATCATTGTACTAGTATTGTTCGTGTAATAGACATTTGATGCATTAGTTATCTTTTAATTTTTTTTAGACGAAAGTGTTTTTGGGTCAATTCATTCCGACCCATACTCGAAATCAACATATTACCACCTTGTACTTAGGGGTGAGCCGAAAACTGAAAAAACCGAACCGAAACCAAAAAACTGATTTAACCGAACCGAAAAAACCCAACCGAAATTTACGGTTCGGTTACGGTTTTGCATTTTGTGAAGACCGAAAAAACCAAACCGGATAACCTAAAAGTCATTTTTTGAATGTTTGTTATATATTGATTTAGGAATTAAGTTTTATTCTTGATTGTTAAGCATTTATTTATAATAAAAACATTAACATGTTTATATATATTTGAAATGATTTATTCATTGCCTACAAGAAATAACAAAATTTAACATAAAAATTAAATGATTTTCAAAGTATTATAATAGAAAGTAATTTCAAAAACCTCGGAGAAACATAAAAATAGATTAGGAGTTAGTTTTATGTTATTAATTAAAAAGGTTAAACATAATAACTTAAATGTAAACATCTAAGAAAGATTGTTAAATGTTGGATTATACTTTTTATTTTTAAATCTTACGTAATTTTGTTCCAAGGACTGAAAAACCGAAAAACCAAACTGTTGCTAAAACCGAAAACCGAACCAAACCGAACCGTGCACACCCCTACTTGTAACCATGTTTTGAAGGTGATGGTTGGTGGGCTATTGTATTTGTGCTTTAACAATCTTATATCTTAATTTGTTTCAGAAGAAGCAGAAAAGTAAAAGAACTTCTGAAGAGCGTAAGAAGAAGAAAGCAGATGAAACAGACGATTCAGAAGAAGAGAGCGACGACGAAGAAAAAGAGAACGAAGAAGATGAAGATGTGAGCGGTGCTTCTGAGAAGTCAGAGGATGAGAAATCAGAGGATACTGCAAGTGAAGAAGAAGAACCTGTGTCTGAACCTGAACCTGAATCTGAAGAAGACAGTAGCAAGAAGCGCAAAAGAGGTTCAAACAAATCTAAATCATCTAAAAAGGAATCGGGTGCGAAAGCTAAAGAGAAGAAAGTAGTTACTACACCCAAAAAGAGTGGCTCGGGTAAAAAGAAGACACCGGTTGCACCGTCTACAAGTGGTTCTAAGGCTAAGGATCAAAGTGATTTGGGTCCCAAGACTTTCTCAAGGAAGAGCAAGAAGATAGATGCGGTTGAAGAAAAGCATGCAACTCCAAAGAAAGCTGCTCCAAAAGAGAAAGCTGGTACTTGTTTCTATTTTCACTTCTAGCGTAATTACGTGGGGGTGTTTTGTTTTCTTAATTTTTGGAAGAATTATATACTTGTTCATTTTATCCTGATAAATACCTTTCTAAAAAGGGAAAAAGACCTCGAAAGAGAAAGAGAAGCCTAAATCCGAAAAGCTTAAGATAAGCGATGATGACCTCAGAACTGCAATATGTGAGATCCTTAAAGAAGTTGACTTCAATACGGTGAGACTGTTTCCATTTGTTGCATGAAAAACATGATTGGTCAGTAAACCTCTCCATGAGATAAAATGATTTGCCCACCATTTCTGGGCTCAAATAAACCTATTCACACTTTCTAGTACGATAAGACCTACATGTATTTGATCTCAACCCTATATATATAATCTGGCAATTCTCTTTGTTTTTTTACACTTTTGCATACTGAAATGCCTCGTTAATCTCTGTTTCACAGGCAACCTTTACTGATATTCTGAAGCAGCTTGGTAAGCATTCTTCAGTTCTCATTTGTTAGTAGAGATGACAGTTTCGACCCATCTACTTATAAATGGGTTGGTCTGGTTATGGTTTTTATTTCCAACGGGTTCAACTGGTAAAAATTTAGAAAAAAATTAGCTTAAAAGGAACCGGCCCAGAGTACATTGAATGCTTTAAATTTTCTAGATCATTTTGTTTATAGGAATTCTATATTTATGGCAGATGTATTATCCATACAAAAATTTTCAGTGTCAATTTGACCTGTGTAAAAGTACACATTTTGACTAACACTTGTTTAATATCTAACTTCAGCCAAGCGGTTCAATACAGATCTGACATCAAGAAAGGCGTCCATAAAGATGATGATCCAGGAAGAGCTTACTAAGCTAGCGGATGAAGCAGATGAGGAGGATGAAGAAGAAGAGGAACCTGAAAAACAGGAAGCATCGGGTCAAAAGGTCAAGGCCTGAGCTGTCTTGCACTTAAAAAATGAAAAATAATTTGGCAAAGGGTTTGATTTGTGATGTAAGAATGTAACTTAATGTTAGTTATTGCAGTAGGGTTTCTACTGTAGATTAGATGGGTAGAAGTGCAGTGGTAAGTTAATACTGATTGTTATGCATAATACATGACATGACCAGAGTATAAAATATAGGGAAATTTGTCATAATTTGACCCATTCATGGTTTTTAACATTTTGATTTTAGACTCAAGAGAGTCTTTGTTGTACTGAATATGTTTCATGCAGTTGATTGCACATCGTGTTTTATGTTTTGTACCATGCATTAAAAAGAAACGATGTTTTTGACGAGTAGGGAGTTGTGTGAATGTGATCTTTCTTACTATAGAAAGTTGGTTGTCGTGGATATGGAAACTAGAGCTAGCAAAACATGTTGTGTTATGTTAAACAGGTTGAAATGTTTATTAAGATTAGTGAATTCAAACAAGAAACGTGTAACTAAATGTGTTCTTTTCTTAGACCTCAACATTGATGTGTTTAATAAAAGAGTTTCGCACTTGCACCACACGTGTAACATGTTTAAGGGTAACTTGTTTAATAACAGGGCACAACATGTTCAATACGGTTAATTATAAGCAGTTAAGACTTCAATAGTACAACATGTTTAACATGATTATTGAAACAATCCTCAAAACAAGTTAAAAATTATAAAATAACTAACACGATAGAATAAAAAAAGGTACCAAAAGGTACAATTATATTTATACGTAATTTATAAAACTACAATACTATTGTTTTGATATAGTGGTCATAAACGTCTCTTGTCGACCAATTAACCTATTTAAAAACGATCATAAACAGGTTAAGTGGGTGGAACCAATGCCGACAAAACTTTTATCATGCCAACGTGTCGACTTGTTTATGACCAAATCTCGTTTACCCGAAACACCAACTTGTTTAACTACGTGTCAAGTAATGTTATTAGGTCTATCTCATAATTCGCCAGCCTTATAACCTTTTTTTTGAGACTTGCTCAATATTAATATTAAATTAGCTACCACACCACTTATACAGAACCCGCCGGACCTGAGCGAAATGGCTGGTTTGACAGGGTTAAAGAGTAACACGGTTTGGTTTATACTTTGAAAATCAGGTTTCATGGTTTGGTTTACAGTTTGAAACCAACTGGGTAAACCAAACCAGTCAAAATATTAACAAAAATTATTTTTTGAATCTATATTTCATATCCTTTTTCTCTCTACTAAAAAGGGTAAAACGTTCATTCTTATTTTTTCAAAACAATGAAAATTAAAACGATCTGTTTAAGCTCATCCAAAAACCGTAGTTACTTGTTCAGCCAAGAAATACCTTCAAAACCAATGGAACCGGGGGCTTGGTTTCATTTTGCTGTTTGTAACGCATACCGCAGTAAAATTGTCAGCATTCTGACAGCTACATTTACATAATACAACCACAGCAAGCAAGTTAAAAGCATGATAACCAACAGTCACATTAACCATCTAACTATTATATACATGAACTTCCGTTCACCAAATGTACATCCTGAGGTTTCAATATGAACATCTATTGAATTCAAGCGGTTAGCTCAGCCTAGTCGCTACTCTCTACGAGCCACAATCGGCTCAGCATACATGTACAACAAAATAATAAAAAACTACAACAAAAAATAAGAAGAATACAACAAAAGAAAAATAGCCAAGAAAGAGGTTAATCCTCCAAAACATGGTGCAAAAATCCTAATACATCTCACATTCAAACACAGTAGTAGGTTCTAAGTTGAATCACCACAGAAACATCAGCCACAACATAGTTTAAAGTTACATGATAATTTCAAACAAACTTTAATTGATAAAATCTGTAAATCAAGTCGCTCGGATTATCATTATCATCATCATCATCATCATCTAAATCTGTAGCTCAAACCCTAGGTCTCTTTCGCAACTCATCAGTAAACCCCTGAACAGCTTCACTTCCCTACCAATGTAGGAAATTATCAAAAGCAGCATTAAATATAAATTTATTTCCCATCTATCAATGTTCAAATACATTTGGAACAACAAATGCTGGGCTAAAAGTAGATTTTGTATATCAGAGAAAAAACATAGTAAATGAAGATATCATCTATATATTAGCAAATAAAGTATAGAGTTGGAAAATTACTTTTAACAAAGATAACTCAGATTCATCAACTTGATAAACAATTCAGAGAGAATCCAACTGAGTGCAAAACAAAACCGCAATTGAGAAAGCTCGAGTTTCACAGATTTCGAGACGTGATTCCTTACAAAGCCGTACAACACCGCACAGTCATTCGGCAGTTACACGCCGCTTCTTCCCATAGTCAGCATCCCTAGATCTAGACCTATGCTCATCCTCTTGAGCCAACCGTGATTTCCCGTGCGCACGCGAGGACCGCCCCCGGTCCCACTCATCATCATACTCTGGTTCAACCTCCCTATACCTGTGATGATCAGCATATCTGTCCCTTTCATCCCTGTGGCGGTCCCTACCACGCTCCCGATCACGTGATCGTTCACGATCCCGGTCCCTGTCTCGGTCGCGCGACCGTTCATGGTCCCGGTCACGTGATCGTTCACGCTCCCGCTCGTCTCGGTGCCTTCTTTCAGGCCACTCTTCTTCACGAACATCTTTTTCATATCCGACTTCACGGTCTCTATCTTCTCTATGTCTTCTGTCTTTATCTTTTGCGGGATTAGGCCAATCTCCTCTATCATGGCTACCTTCACCGAACTGTTGATCAGACGCAGCTTCTTCACCATAGCTCGACTCACCTACTCTGCCACCCTGCTCATCACCACCCCATCCGGGCATATTCAGGTCGGGCCACATTCCCATGTTCCCGTCCGCACCACTTGCTGGCATCATACCCATTCCGTTCATCGGCATTCCTCGCCCGAAAAATGCAGGGTTAACATGGGGTGCTAACCCAGGTAATGCAGGTGGGAAAGAAGGCATCATACCTGAAAACGGCGGTGTCGGTGCCCCGGGGAAACCGCCATACCCTCCCATTCGGCCCATTGGACCTCCAAAAGACGGATCAAACCCTTGGCCCATCATCGATTGCGGATGCATCATAGGCGGTGGTCCAAATCCATTCCCGCCGTTCATCATACCACGCCCACCTCTACCGGGCCCGCGACCCGCCATACCTTGTGCATTACCTCTACCCCAATTCCCTCTTCCGTACCCTCTGTTGTTGTTGTTGTCACCACCACCTTGAAAGTTACCGCCAGCTGGCAAATTGTTTCCGCCTGTTTTACCCGGAACATCTCCGGGACCCCTCTTCGCTTGAGCCACATTAGACTGAGCCATCTGTTGGTTTCTGTTCACTTGTGCCTCTCCCATTCTTTTAACACTAAATGGAGAAGCAAACGCAACAACACACGGACGACCGTTGAACACATGCCCGTTCATACCCTCTTTACAAGCTGCGGCAGCCGATGGATCGTAAAACTCGACTTGACAATACCCTTTCGATTTCCCACTAGCTTTCTCATCAAAGAACTTCCCTCCTTCACGTTACCGTACTTGCAAAGCTCAGACTCGAGCTCCGCATCCGTTGTCCACCAATGCAAATCTCCAACGAAAAGAATCGTTCCGCCGCCCCCACCTCCCATGTTCACGCCACCACCACCAACGTTCATTCCACCGCCACCTCCACCATTACCATAAACATTCCCACTACCCGGTCTTGCTAAATCATCACCACCAGCATTACCTAAACTCCCTATATGTGGCTGCTGCTGCTGTTGTTTCATCCCTAAGTTTGGCATGCTATTGTTAACCTCATTTCGACTCTCGTTTTCGCCTAATTTAACCGAAGACTGCCCTAATTCAACTCTAGGTTCACCAAAAACATCATCTTTGCTCCCTATCATCTCATGTTTTACTCCTAACTCAACTCTAGGTTCACTAAAAACCTCATTTTTATTCTCAAACTTCCTATCATCCACCACCGGTTGATTAACCGGCTCCTCAACTTGCTCATTTTTCTTAACAGACTGAAGAAAACCTTCACCGACATTAACATCATTATACAAATCCTCATAATCATCATCATCTTCTTCGCCTAAAAAACCCTCATCCACGACGGCGGAGATCGCTTCGTTCCGGTGAAACTGCTCGGTCGGATCTCCGCCGGCGTCGGTTTGATCCATGCCTCCTAATTCTCCTAAATTTTCCTAAATTTCTAGGGGTTTTTTCGGTTCTAGGGTTTTTTGGGTTCTAGGGTTTATGCGAATTAACAAGAAGTTATTATTATCATCTAATAATGAAATTGAAAGAGAATAAGATAGTGAGATGTTACCAGAATGTTCAAGAACTTGAAAGCATTGCTTTGTGTGTAGAAGAGATGTGGATCGACTGAGGGAAAAGAAAAAACCTAGTTTTATTTGATTTTGAGTAACCTCCCGTTTTAATCCCTGTGGTTTGATCATTTTAATGATTTTGTTCTAATCCTTTAAAAATAGCCATTTTACTCCATGATCTATGAAGCTTATCTTTATTTCACTCTCCGCCCCTAACGTCATCCAATTTAACTGTTAAATCCTAGTCACATGCATCTCACATGAGGGCATTTTAGTCTTTTCCATCCTCCTTATGTTTTTATTAATTATTAATTGTATGTATATATTTACATATTACCCTTATCCTTGTTATATGTATATATTATATTTACATAAATTTAACAATAGAAAACATTTACTTCAATACCTGCATCTATCTCTTTATACCGTAACCACCACCCAGACCATCAAAACCACCCCCAACCCATCGAACAACAACCACTACCCCTTCCACCATCTCCACCCGACAACTACCACCACCCTCCACCGACCACCACTACCGTCACGTTGTACCAGCCCCACCCGACAACCACCTCGCAACAGCCCACCCAACCACCACCTCCACCTTTTCGCCACCATCTCTAACAATTTTCACCGCCATCAAGTGCAGCTCAGCAGATCTGAGCGGATCTAAGCAGATCTATGAAGAACTGAACTGATTGTGAAGGGTTTCAATTTCCAGCGGCGATGGTGGAGGATTTCTCTGGCGATAGGGATAGAGAGGTGGTAGATCTAGGGTTTTGTGGTTGCTCAAAAGACGGTGAGGGAGGGGGTGATACAGAGGTGGTGGTGGAGGTGAGAGAGAGGTGACAAAGAGTTAGAGCTTGGTGGTGGCAGTGACTGACGGCGACTGGTTCAAGGAGGTGGTCGGGTAGGGTTGGTGGTGGTGGTCCGATGGATGGTGGGTATTCCTATTTTGGCACATAGGCTTGTACAGATCCAGTCGGTAATCATATCAAAATATTTGCCAGACGTTGTCAAGATTAATAGTGTTTGCGTTGCTTATTAACTTTGTACAGATCCAGACGGTAATCATTTCTCAAAGTTGGTTCAAGGTGGCGGTCAGGTGGTGGCCGTGCACGGTGGCGGTGAGGTGGTGATGGTGGTTGTTGGTAGTGGAACATGTGTACTCTGCATAACCAAATGTTGGCTAGGTGGGGTTGAGAGAGATGAATGAGTGCAGAGAGGGTAGAGAGAGAAGAGATGGAGGATAGAGAGGGAAGAGATATTGTTTTGTTATATTTTATTATTATAAAGAATATAAACTTTTATTTGTTGTTTTACTAAAATATCCTTAGTTTTTATTTGAAGTTACCAAAATACCCTTTCAGTTAATAAACAATTTAGATGGAGTTAGAGGCGGGGAGTAAAATCAAGAAGGGCTTCATAGATCAGGGAGCAAACTGGCTATTTTTAAAGGATTGGGGCAAAACCATTAAAGTGACCAAACCACAGGGAGCAAAATAGAAAATGAGGTGTTGGAGGGTGTATTTATTGGCTTGGAATGGTTAGGGAGTGAGTGAGGACGGGTTGTTTTTGGTTTTTGTTTAACGAGACGGTTTGGATGATTCAGTTTGAGCTTGGCTTGTATAACGTTTGAGATTAAAGATAAGAAATATTGTATCGAATACTGGGTATTGTATCGATATGCTATTGGTACTGACCGAATATATATGGCACCATAATGATTTTTTGAGTTTAGCTTAATTTCAGTATTAGAACTATGCGGCACAATACTAGTTCAGGAATATTAACAATATTGTACCATACTGGTACCGACCAAACACATACAGTGCGGCATTCGATTTTGGTTTTAGCTAAAAAATTCGTATATGTACTATGCGATAAGGTACTAGTTTCAGTCTCTTTTCTTCCTTACTTAAACACGTCCTCATTGCAGCATGCTAAACACTAAAACAAATTAACGTTTTGAATCTTTGTAATAGAAAATTGCAATTTTTAAATAAAGCTTCTATGCCTCAGTGGGCATTGAACCCTGGAAAAATTGACGTTGAATAAGTCTGGAATTTTAACGATCTGTATATGCGTGCTTAGATGACTTGTACATCATCATGTGCAACTCCGTTTAGAACGAAACTTACATCAAAATATAGATAATAAATAAGCACATCGCAACAGAATAGTTGAAATTTATAAAAATCATACTTTAAAAGTTACAAACGAAAACAAAATAAATGAAAAACTTATGAGTAAGACACATGTCAACGTGGTGTTAGAAAAAAAGGTTAGATCAAACGGTGTGGGCGTGGATCAGCGGCATTTATGTCTTTCCACGCCGCACACACCACACCGCACCCGGCGTTGTACACGGCGTTGAGAGAAGGGCTTAGAGAATTCTACCGGCATTGAGTTAATATGTGTGCACATGTGTCATGTTGTCATTGAGTGTTGGAATTAGCCGTTTACCTCAACGGCTAATAAAAATAAAATCAAAAATTTTCAAACAATTTACTCTAATATAAACACAGAATTTTTTACACAATATTCCCATTCAATCTAAAACTACCATCTCACATGCCACAACACTCTCGCACACAACGTTGCGCAATGCCGGTTATTCCATGGATCTTAGAAGAGGACATCACGTTATGCGAATCTTGGGTCGCGGTCCGTGAGAACCAAGGGCCTCCGTTAAACACGTCTCCGTTTGGGAACGAGTTCATCAAGAATTTTGTACTCGTAGGGGTCATGCCATTCGACCCAAACATGCACTTCATTCACGTTTTTGGATGACTCATGTTGAATGTATGAGATTTGAAGCGGTTCTCAACAACGTGGACAACGACGATGATGAGATAAACGAAGACGACATCATCTAAGCAGTCTCCTCAAGTATTCTAACATTTACGGGTATGACTTCGGACACTTCGAGGCGTGGGAACTAATTTTTAATTTTTAAGTTTATATTGTTTTTTTTTAATATTATGCAATATGTAATATCTTTAATTTTTTATGTTATGTTATCTCTTTAATTTTCAATGTTATATGGTTAATTAGTATTAATTGGTTTTTATTTAAATTTAATATATTTAATGTAATTTTTAAATATATATTAATAATAAAAAGTGTGTGTCACGTGTCGAATAGCCCCCATCTTCCACGTCCTTCCCACACCCTCATTTTTTTCCACCACACCACTTTTTCTGACGCGCGCTGACATGTCCTTCACATATTCACATATTGAAAAACACTCATTTTTTAAGTCCATTCGGACCGTGTGGTCTTAGAGAAAACATTGAGAAAAGTGTAACCTTTAAATGTTAACTTTTATTAAAGTGGAGGAAAACGTATTACAAGTTTTCTAGGGGCTATAGTATAACATTCAAAAATAAAAACAAGCTTCATATGCTTATGCTTGTAAATACTATTTATTTACACAATATGAATTAGCGACATAAACATGCATCTCTTTTTGTACTTTCTGTAGTATTGTTTGTACGATGGTATTAATTGAAATCGTGGGATGGTTTTCTGAAATGATGGGTAGGTTTTTGGCTTCTTTTCACACGCGTTTTATTGTGTGTTTTAATTTTTACTTTGTTGCCACGTAGGCAGGGCAGTCCTCGAGATATAATAAAAAAAATTTGGACCTCGTGCGAAACAAAATATTTGGGCCCTCTCCTTGTAATTGTTATTGATTGAATTTTAGTTTCGTTCGGCATGTTACCATACGTGTACTCGAGATAAATAATAAATATTATGCCCAAGAGGTTTTTATAAGCACAAATAAAATGTAATATGCTAAAGTTGTAAAACATTTTTATGTTTTACTCCTAAATTTTATTATAAGATTATCAAAGTATTATGTAACTCCTAAATTTTATTAGAAGATTATCAAAGTATTATGTAACTAAAAAGACAATAGAAATTAAAATAATAGATATAAACATATATGTGCAACATGTTTGTATATGATGTTCTTTTATTTTATTCGCTTTAAGTATTGATATTGCTTTTTCATCATTTGACCAAGTTATACACAAAGTTTTAGTGTAGAAAAGATAAAAGGACAAAAGAAATTGTTGGAAAGGGAACGGAGGGTTCGAACTTGAACCAATACTTTATTGTTTCTATATTGAACCAACACCGAAGGCACATCCTATATTTGTTTCGGAAATAAATCCATTTGACATTTATCTTTCTGGAGAGCTTAAAAAAGGGAAAAATGGGAGAATGCAGAATCGAACCGGAGACCACGGATAAAGTTGAACGCTAACAACTGAGATATAGTAGGTTAAGTGATAAAATATTTTTAGTTTTTTTAATATATAAACTTTTTAGAAACTTTTCGGGCCCTCTGACAGTTTGGGCCTCGGGCCGTAGCCCGACTTGGCCGGCCCAATAGCCGGCTTTGCACGTAGGGTTTACCTTTACACCTCACAAATGTCTGAAGCCTGTATGTATATACATTTTTTCCTTACATAATATGAATTAGCAACATACACCTCACAAATGTCTGAAGCCTATATGTATATACACACCACCCACCAGGCGCACGGCGGCGAGGATGTCGGTTATGTTTTTGATGACACCATTGTCGTCCGCCAAAGGCGGTAAAAGCCGAAAGTTCAGGCAACGACGGTTGTATAATTTCCCATACTGTGGTCAGTTGACAGCGGTGTAGCCCTTTGAGACGATGACGGAAGAAAATGGTTGTGCTCTTGGTTTCCGACCATGGTGGTGGTGAAGAGAAAGATAAGTTTTAGATCGTCATTCGTCAGCTTAATATGCCAGCGGTTTAGCCAGATTTGCTCTGTCGCCGCCGCTTATCGTCTCCATGACGTGGTGATCAGATGAACATCATGTGTATCTGGTTGCCGGCGTTGCAGTATCTCATTGCCCGAGAGAATTTAGAGATTGTTAAGAGTCGGAGTTTTAAGAGGGAGAGAAAGTTTAGACAAAGAGGACTGGGATTGGTCTCCAACGATTTATCTTCGTCGGAGAAAAAGACTCAAAGGGGTTATGCGCTGGTGAGGCATAATTTTTTCACGTTTCTGCTATGATGGTGGTGCACAATTGTACAAGAGTATCATGGTGATGCAGGAAGTGTAGAGTTGTATACAAAGGGTAGGCAGAGAGTAGGAGAGACTTAATTAAACAAAACCTAAAAAAGTTTCAATTCAGGGCATGTTTATGTTTGGGATTGCTTATTGAAACTACTTATTAACTTATATAAGTTAAAAAAGTGCTTGTTTAAGTGACTTTTGCCTCTTCTTATGACTTTTTGAAAGTGTTAAAAAAGAGTTTTGAGAAGATAGGAGATTGTGACTTTTGCAAACTTCTTGTAACTTTTTGAAAAAGTCAATTAAGGAGGTTTGAAAAGAAATCCCAAACACCTCTCAATATAAAGATTGGTAAAATATGGTTACTTTTTGAATTCCTATGTCAGTCTTTTATCACTCCAGCTTTCTTTTCTTTACATCTTCTATTGTTATAAAGGTTAAAATACCTTTTAATCTCACATGTTTAAGGATTAAACGATAATGAACTTAAATGTTAAGATTCTTTAAAACTAAATATTTCTTTAACATGTTCATATCAAATGAACTCCGCCTCCACCTTTCTCTCTCTATTTGACACACTTGTCATTCCAAATGAAGTTTATTTTTATGTAATAACTGTAAAGTTTGAATAGAATCTGTGGGCAAATCCAGAATACAAAAGGGTCGTATTATTGGCATACATGCATTCTTAAATCGACACCTTCAATACGGGTCGTATAGGCCTATACGGGTCGATTGCCTTTTCAATTTCCAATAAAAACTGTGTGTCAGATCTTGTCTATTTGACTAGTCCTATACGGGTCGTATTGGTTATTTCTTTTTACAATTTTTTTATACATTTGTTCATGGTTTAAACAAAGTTTTCTAAAAAAATGTTTATTTTTTTAATAAAAACTTTCTTATTTTTTTAAGAATAACATGTGCAATGTAGTATGGTATAGTTGATAGGGAAGACCATGTTCATGTTCGTTCGTTAAAGAAATTAGCATGTTTACAAACTGTTCACGAACGCATACCGAACATAAGTTTATGTTCGTGTTCGTTCATTAAGAAAATTCAGTTGTTCACGAACAGTTCGTGAACACTTGTCTCGTCTCGAACACAAACGAACGCAAACAAATAAAAACGAACGCAAATGAACATTTAACTTGAAAATAAAAACATTCTTATCCTTTATATAAGTAGTTAAATACAAGCATCAAATGATAAATCAAAACACAAGAAGTCTACTACACCACCAAACGATAAATCAAGTTTAACTAACTTAGACATAATTATCCATAAAAATGTTTCAAGTTTTCAATATGTTTAGTTAAAGGTTTATTATTATTGTTATTTTTAATATAATCAAACGAACACAAACGAATGTAACTGAACAGATTACCGAACGTTCACGAACGCAGTCGAACGAACGAGACCTGTGTTCGTGTTCGTTCGCTAAGCTTACCGAATGAATTTTTTATTCGTGTTCGTTAAGCTAAGCAAATGAACATAAACGAACTTCCCACAGAACGGTTCACAAATTGTTCGCTGAACGTTCGGTTCGTTTACAGCCCTAATAGTTGGGGTATAGGTGGGTTGTGAGAGTTCAGTCAGTATGATTGCTGATGTTTTTAAGTATCCGGGGATTGTTGGGTTGTTTGCAAGTTCAGAATATGCTTGAAGTTTTATTATAAATCGTGTTAAACCGAAATCGAATAAGAGTTCTTACAAAGGACCTGGTTCGGTTGTGAAGAATGTTCTAGAAATTGAAGGAAAAGGAAGGTTGTAGCAATTTAAGATTAACTAGGAACATTGAAGTCGGTATGTGTTCAGAGCAAATATGTCCATACATGTATTTAATTCACTCACATCATTACAATTTGCAATGATGTGGGGAATTAAACGCATGTACGTGACAATAGTAGATGTTGCGCGCTTGGCCCTGATGATTTTCTTGGATAATTTCTGGATAGCAGTTTAAGTACTTATTATTCTCCCTGCTATTTTCCATGTAGAATCTGCTTCCTGAATCTGAACTTAAAAGTTAACTTTGACATACGAGTTGAAATTAATTAAGTAGTTCCTTATATAGCAAAGTATATTCAGGTGCTAGAGTTAGACTTATTATTATTCGGAATGTTTCGAATCATCGCAAAAGTTGAATGTTCATCCGGATTAAGCGGAATAATTTCTCTAGTATTGACACGAAAGTGCTGCTTTGTGAAGAAACAAAAAGACTTATCGGGTTCTTCTACTAGTGGGTTTTATGAGTCTGAGAGAGAATAAATTTCTTGCACGAATGATTGTAAGGAGAAGCATTCGGATTCAACAACCTTCCCCAAATAACAACCTACAACAACCTTCCTTGCCTTCGGTTTTCCATCATTCTTCACCAAGAAAGGTTTATCACATTTGAATCTGAAAGTTAATTATGACAAATCGATGTCAGCAATCTTTTTACTTTGAAACAAATCCCATTTTTTGTCACACCCCGACCGCAGCGGAATAAGAGTCGGCGCATAATTGGGTTATCACCAAAGCTCATGATATTTACTAATATGTTTCATATTTATTAAATTCAAAATTACATCCTCAATATTCCAAACATGTTCATACAATTACAAAGAAAGATAATCAACTAAACATTCCAAAATCTAAACCGGTTTATTCTTCTAAGCCATCCTATATGTTTCTTGCTGCAGCTGGATCACCTGTATCATGTGTAAAAATGGGGGTTTTTGGGTCAACATAAGTTGGCGAGTGAACCTTGTTAGAAAACATTTATTATTGATTTCTTGTTATATTTATTATGGAAAATTGTGCAATAATCATATGTGAGCAAATGTAAATAATCATACAATAACAATAATCAACAACAAACAATAACATACATTAACAAACCAACTTGCATGAATATATAACATGAATGATACTGTATATGTTGGCAACGTCACGCTCATAGGTAATGCGGAACGGACGGCCTATGATAAATGTCTGTGCGATCAAGGCTCAATCAAACGGAGCCGATCGTATGTTGGCAACGCCTCGTTCACGATCATATGTAATGGAACAGCTCAACGCTCATATGTAATGGGGAGCGGCGGCCTATGATAATGTATGTACTGAAAATGATAAATTTAATCTAAACAATAACCACACAGACAGTTGATACATATTGATTACACATTTGATCATGGACATGATGGATGCACAATTGCTTAAATGTAAATAATGATAAGACACATGATACACCCCAAAAACGTGATTAAAACGGGGAATTTGTAAAGATTCACTCACATTGGGTGCGTTCGGTTGAGGATGATGAATGCACACGAGTTTAAAGGATTGATCGACGAGAATTAACTAACCTAAATAATAACGAAAAGGTATGGTAAATGAGTGGATTTTATTAATAATTTTAATAAGGTTTTTAGATATATTTTTGTGAGTTTAAGGCTATTTTCTAACTTTAAAAACATTATTTTTAAGTATTTTTAATTGATTTTTAAATTAAATAAATAAATAAAAATATATAAAAAATGTTGACTTTTGAGTTGACCATTGACCGTTGACCGTGACTGTGACTGTTGACTGTTTGACCGGTTCGCTAGTGTGCAAGTATGCGCCGGGTAAGGCTCGAACCCGAGACCTCCCGTACGCGCGCACGCAGCTCTACCAACTGAGCTACGTGTCTAACCCGAAATATTTCTGTTTTTAATTATATTTATACACTATTTAATTTAATCAGAAATCTTTTATTTTTTAAAAAGGACTCAATTACATCTGACCGGTGTACGCAACAGGTCTCGAACCCGGGACCTGTGGTTTAGTGTTGCACACAGTCCACCGCTGGACTGTGTGTCTAACCTGGTTAATATACTGATTTTTATTAAACTTAACATCTCTCTGAGAGTTGATCCGGTTCAGTTAAAAAGGAAACATCTTTATTACAGAGAATGAGATTGTGTCAAGGATCGAACTCGCGACGTGTGATAAATGTTTGCACACAGTCCACCGCTGGACTGTATGTCTAACCCGAGATATAATCCAATTTATATTAAACTTATATACAAACTAACTTCATCTTCTTCGTTACAATATCACAGACAACGATTACCCTACTGATCTTGTTTAATTCGATTGACAAACATTTAAGTGATTAAAATGAAATGGACAGGGAAGATTTTGGGAGTAAACATACCTGAAAAATGATCTTTCTCAGAACTCCGGCGAAGTCGTCCGCTCTGATTTTATGAACTTCGTCTGAGCGGACCAATTAACAGTTTTGATTAGCTAGTTGTGGAATTGAAGTACCGAACAAGAGTTATCAGAAGGTTTAAAGGTTTATACCGTTTCACAGCGAAATCTAGAAATTTTCAGAAGTTTTCCGGCGAGTGATGATTATCCGATATCGTCGCTTGGAACTGATTCTGATTGAAGGGTTTGAGTTAGTAAAGCCTAACAACTGATAGAAGATGGAAGATTTGAGAAACTTACTGTTTTGATGGAAGACACGGTTTTCCGGCGAAAGTCCGGCGAGTCCAAAAAGCGATTCCGACGATCAGAAATTAGAGTAAAAGTGAAATTAGAAGTTCTGTGAATGTTATTGAGTCGCGAGATGGTGATTTTGTTGAAGTAATTCAAGAAGTGAATGTTTTCGGTTATAAAAACCGAACATCACATGAATTCAAGTTCATTAACGACTGAATTGATTAAGAATATCGGTTTATCGGTTATAAACAAGAATCCACGAGCACTCAACAGTCCTGGACGTTTGGAAGCCGATATCGGTTTCAGTTTGGCGCAACAGGTTGATTCACGGTTGTACATATGTTTTAATTGTTTCCTAGTTTTCACAAAGACATCAAGTGGCGGATTGGTTGGATGTGTGTGAGTTAAGTTGCTAGACTTCCCGGCTGACCCGGGTTCGAATCCCGGCAGCCTGTTTTTCTTTTTATTTATTTTTACTTTTTAACATTTGTAGCTTATAAATTCAAATTTGTTTATTAATTATGTATCGTTTAAAATTATAATAAGTCATAAATACGCGACGAAAATTTTAAAACTTGATATCCGATTACAAACGAAGCGGGTTTGGAAAACCCGTTTTTTGACAAATGTTACATTTTTTCTTTTTTCTGTACCCATCCCTGCGTTGATAGCTTCCGTCCTCTAGTTGACTTTTCCCCGTCTCCGCTAGTTGAACTATATTCCATCCAACATATGACACATTAAAAACGCTTCTTTAGACAAGTTGGCTTCCAATGCTCACACAGGGTGATAACCAACACTGATCTGGAATTAGAATACGTGGTTTTATTAAGAATATATATTCCGTAACCAATGTTGCCATGTCACACCCCAACCGATGGCGGAATCATCGGGGCGGACGAAAAGTAGATTGCTTGAGAACTCATAATGCTAAACTTTGTGACAATAATTTAAGATAATAAAAAATTTCGTTTCATTTCATTCAAATTCGATTACATCGATTCGAAACAAGTACAACATTTAAAGATCAAAGTACAACTTGATGAAAGTACAAGTACAACAATTAAATTAAGATTGGGTTTCTAAATTCATCCTACTAGATTCCCTGATCATCATTGTCATCAACCTGCAATACATGTTAAAGTATAGTTCAATGCCCAAAGCATTGGCGAGCATACAAGTTTGAAATAATAATATAAAGTAAACGTTTTAACAAATCCTCATGAAAATATGTCAACTTGAAACCGATTAGCTAAACTATCATGCAATTATACTTGTCAACCTAAAGCATTCCCGCAAGCAAGCATGATCTATTCATAGCAATGAAAAGACCTAAGTATTAAACTTAACATGACCTCAAGAATACGGGTGGTGCGTTAATCCTATAGCACTATACATGTTAAGGGAGGCTCGATCAAAGTTAATGACGAATATAAGTATATGAGTATAAGCACATGTGAATCAAAGTTTAGCATAGCAAGCAAGTATAAAGGATTGCATAGTGATTTATGTATGAGCATGTTTGTGTATTTTGATGGATTGCATGTATTACACCCAAAAGTGATAAAAGTAATAATGGGTCGAGTATGCTCACAATTTTGCAAGCTTCCTTAGCAGGTTCGAGAGTTGATGAGTGTTGAAGTAGAGTCACCAGGAGTTACCCTACAAGGGGTAAGCAGGAGGATATGAGTATTCGGAATAGGACGATTGGTCCATTTTAAGAGACACCAAGTTTCGAAAGAAAATCGGGAAGGTGCCCCCTCGTACGAGGTGGATTGACCTCCTCGTACGAGTTGGCTTGACACTCGTACGAATTGACTGATTCCTCGTATGAGTTGACTAGCAGCTCGTACGAGTTGTCTGCTTCCTCGTATGAGCTGACTTACAGCTCGTACGAGTTGACTGGTCACCTTGTACGGAGGGACAGTCCTGCAACGTTTTAGCTCGTTTGTAAGCCCGTTTCGACAATGGTTTCTATGAACGGGGTTTCTGACGCGAGGCATCACAGTCTGGAGCCACAACACTAAGTCAGAATGAGTTTTAGCATTATGTTCAGACTGGTTTTTACCAAGAAAAACATATATTACTAGAATATATAACTTAATCATAGAAGTCAAGCATGGAGATGTCAAATCTCTTTATATGATTCATCAAATCACAAGGTTGTAAGCAACCCGGTTGGTCATGAATTAACAGAATTTTAAAGTTCAAAATCGTGCACAAGTGATGGTGGAACTTAATCCGGAGAGCCCAAGCTCCCAACGGTCTCACAACAGTTGATACTAAGCTCAACACTTGGTACAAAAGAAAAGAAAGAAAAGTAGAAGAAAAGTTATTAACTTGCAAGGTGTTAGTGAGTTAAACTCACTTAGATAAATCTGGAAACAAGCTGCTAGAGGTTCGGGATTTTGAGTGTAAGAGCGAGAGTGTCCGGAAGGTGTGAAAGTGGGAAGTTCGGATGTATTTATAAGGAAAAACAGGTTGCTTCGTATGAGTTGTGGTCTCCTCGTACGAGTTGTTAGCCGCCTCGTACGAGTTGATGCTCCTCGTACGAGTATGCTCCTCGCACAAGTTGCGACTTCTCGTACGAGGTGGTGCTTCTCGTACGAGTTGAGGGCTGTTTTCGCGTTTTTTAGTTGGTTTTAAGTATTTTAAGCATTCACGACGAATGTATAAGTATAATAGCACGCTAATTAAGTATTACAAGCATAAGTAAGCATCCAAGAATGAGTATTGCACGTATGATAAGTGCAAGTTTGCATGTAAATAAGTATTCGAGATGATTAAATTGTACGTATATAAGTATGGGTAAAATGCGGGTTTTCATTATGATCAATATCTCGGATCACAAGGAAAAGAAAGGCGAGTACAAGTTTTCCATAAATAGAAATATAACAACACTTTCTAAATAAGGAAAGTCCGAAATGCGGAGCGTTACATGCCATAAGGGGTTTTCTGCTTCCTGAACGTTGCCAAAACGGTTATATTACCCTTTTCAGTTTATTCGATTTCAGGTGTGCCAATAGAAAACCCCTTGGTGGTTTCTGTACCTATCCCCGCGTTGATAGCTTCCGTAACCAATGTTGCCACAAGGGGTTTTCTGCTTCCTAAATATGAATACGTTGCCAAAAGGGTTATATTATCCTTTTCGTTTTTTTCCATCCCCTCGTTAGCAGAATCACACACAGTTTTCCACTGACGAATAAAGTTTCCAAAAGACTATGTCCATCTACTTCCTGAATCTGAATCCGAAAAATTTGTTCCCTCTTTCCAGAGCCACCATTTCCGTAGCCACCGTTTCCATAGCCCCATTTCCATAGCCATCGTTTCCATAGCCACCGTTTCCATGACGCTTAGGGTTTAAAGTTTAAACCGAAAAGGGTAATATAATGAGATGAACAAAAACCTTTAGTTTATGCATTTACTGGAGTGTATCCATCACGCCTTATCATCAAGATTGGAGTGATCCCCGTACCTTGACGTTGACTCCACCCATTTCCCCGAAGAAATCTTATCCTTGAGATAGGATTGATGTCCATACCTCAAAGAGAGATTAAATCGCAACTCGCCCACTTTCATGACAATCATTCGATTTAGACTTATACTTAAATCTTCTATCAATATGTCAATTATCTCCTTTATGCATAAACTTTGAATCTTATTATCTTCTCAGACGTATTTCTCACCCTAAGAATTATTTACGTACATCACATACGTGAAAATTTCAAAATCACGCTTTAAATGTTTCTCACACAATTTCCAAAATTTTATGAAATGCTACCTATCAACTTAGTCGGTCTAATGAACCTCTTGCCCACGATTATCACATTTACCCAACCACTAAAGCACACTCACACTATACTATCTTTCTAAAAGACATTTTGTTCCCAACAGGGAACGAACAAAAACTTTTCTCTCACATACATATAAGTTTTATATATGTCGCTTCGTTGACCTCTCTTAGTTGGTAAAACATAACCAATCCATGATCAACCGACAAACACAGATGACCAACCCTACACCCTCGGGACTTCACTTTCAACCATAGATCCTAACCTAGAACCATCTCTCCTACTGGGAAATCCATTAATACCTTAGAACAAGAACGAGACTCTTACAACCCTCGTCTATTCCCACAACCCAAGAAACCTGAAATGAACCATACTTAGGAAGTCTTCGGCCTATAACTCACTTGTACACCGTACCATTGTGCATTAAGCGTCGAACCTTTAGACGTCTAGTTGGAACCCGACACTCTACCATCATGCTACCATTCAATCACTGGTTAAACCAACTCCCAATACGTACACTAGACGTAATCACCCAAAACCTACACGCCTATACCAACGAAGTATGACTATCTATAAGTTTATTTTGCTAAATTCTTTTCAAAACCAAAGTTTTTCCACGGAAATTTCAAAACACAACATTCCCCCCTCGATGATTCCGTCATCGGTTGGGATGTCCAACCTAATGAATCTTTCATGTCCACGTGGTTAAGTTTAGAATCGTGCATTAGCGATCTTGAAAAAGTTTAAAATTGTGAGCTGGTTTGATTAAAAGAATGAATTCATGTCATCTAAAAGTGAATTCGTTAAGTGTAGGTGTGAAAGAGGAAAGTACGAGCCACCCAAGAAAGCTAGAAGTTCAAGATCGCAATAAGTTCTTCTAACTTACACTTCGGTTTAATAGTAGTTTGAAAGTGTTAGTTGAGTCATGGCATAACTTGGGACATTGAGTGTTAAGTGATAAAGCGAATGACATATAGTTGACCCGTAAATGGGTAAAGTCAAATTAGCTAATGGCCAAGATAAAAACTTGGGTTCTAGCTACGTATAATATAAATGGTACTACCAAGATGTTAAATTGTGTCATTGTGCTAGTGAAAACTAGTATTAATTGGATTTTTAAAGAAGACATAAAGTCGACCCACTAAGACAAGTCAATTTGGGTAAAAAAGGATGAATGGTTGAAAACCAAGATGTAAACTTGGGTTTAGTAGATTACATTACTAGGCATTGCATATGTCTAGAATTCTCTTTATAGTGAAAAAAGTTTGAATTGGATAAAGGAAGAAAGTATGTTTTATGTAAAGAACTTAGTAAGTTCTAAAGAATGGATGTTCAAATGAAAATGCAATGGTTATGAGAAAGGGGAAAAACAAAAAGGGTTTTTGTTTGTGGAAATATTTAATACTAACTTATGTTGGATACTTGTAGGTAAATCATCCGCCTAAGATCAAGTCAAGATTGGGGAAGAACACACACGCTCCTTATATTGATGTAACGTTCGCAAGTGTGTCAACTTTTGTGGTTATCAAACATGTGTGGGTCAAAATATTATGGTTCTAAAATCTTTAACTTTATGTTTTAGAAATATGTTATGGTATGTGTTATATGTACAAAAGAAACCACACTTAATTAGTTATGTGGAATGAAAGTTCATTTTGTGATTGCACGAATGTTAAATTAAAAGTTTTAAACTAGGACCAAATTTCAAATATAGAAAGATGTATTTTGCCCGTTAAAAGTTTGGGTCTTACACGAGCATGTAACAATCCATACTGTATGTACATATATACGCAAGCAATATATATATATATATATATAGGGATGGATTAAAATGAAAACCACCACAAGTTGCGAGAACCGCGAGAACTTTTGATCCGGGGCGAGTTGGGCCAAAATTTTTTTGCACAAACGTAGATGAATATATTATAAACACATCTATAAAAAAAATTTAAAAATAATTGTCGAGTCGGTAGTTTTGACTGATGCAAGTTTTTTACGTCCCGCGTAAATCTTAAATTTACGTCTGGCGTAAAAAAACTTGTGGTGGTCAAAACTAACGACTCGACAATTTTTAAATATTTTTTACAGATGTGTTGATAATATTTTTATCTACGTTTGCAAAAAATTGTTTGGCCCACCCTCGCCCCGGATCAAAAATTTACCAAGTCTTCATTTTAACACCAAAATAACCTTAAAACTCTTGATGACCATCTTAACATATAAGCACTATACTTGGTGATTCTTATGCAATATACATACTTTAATTCACCAAGATTATCATTTTTCACATGTTAAGCTATGTAACACCATGAATACACTTAACCAACCGGATCATGTATAAATCTATACTTAACATCATTCAAACATTAACATGCAAGATTTACCATTAAAGCACATACTAATCAAGCAATCAACATCATCAATATAACACCCACATCCCATGATCCTATCCATACACATACAACTTCCATTTAATATGACATTCAACAAGTTGTAACAATCACCATCCAACAATAATTATCACACAAGCATTTCTTAAACACTTAAATAAACAAGATCACTTGTGTATACACCCAAACTTATGGCCCGCATATACACACGCATATACTTGAAAAACTTCCATGTTATCCTTAGGTTTACATGTTTAAACAAAACACTTGTAAACATCTCCTTTGATAACAAAACTTGCACAAAATGGACATTTAAACAAGATGAAGTTTAGATTCTCACCACAAGTCTTAAACTAGGAAGGATTTCTCTAAAACGGATGGATAAAAGCTTGTGTATGGAGGTATAGCTCCAAGTTATGCTCCAAATACTTCTAATACCTTTATACTTGGATGATCCTAAGGCGATTTTAAGTGAAATGATGAAGATAAGATGGGTGTGAAAGTGCCTTGCCTTAGCCAATTTCTAAAGAGTGTTTGGGAGAGTTCTATGAAGTTTGAAAGGTGAAAATGAAAGGATAAGGTATAAGTTGTCTTTAAACTCAAAATATTAACAATAAACAATTACATATGCATGTTCATTTAGGAAGTCAAACAAGCAAAGAAGGTCTGGGGGGATGTCGGCTAAAGGTATGGGAGGGTGGGGTGGGGTGGGGTTGGGAATGGGAATTGTGATACTCAAAAGTAAGGTTATAATATTGCAATGTTGTCTCCAAATCTTACAACATTTCATTTGGTTACAGTTTAGTTGACACATTACTAACAATTTTAGGGCCATAAAAAATGCTAGACATGATTTAGACATTTAATCATAAATAGTTTAATGAGAAAATGCAAGTGTAAGTGTTGAATTATGCTAAAATTATCACATACGTGATAAAAACAGAAAATGCGATTTGTGCTTTTATCTATTTTTTACGTCCAGCACTTAATAATGCCACTAATTTAATGTTTTAGACATATTGGAACAATTTCAACAGCATTATACACTGTACCGAATAATCACCAACATTTGTTTGACACTTTTACCGTTACACGATAAAGTTATATCTAATGGTTATTAAATACAATTCCATGTATTTTACCCTAAAGGTTGTTAGACTTTATGAACTCAATTAACATAAAATAAAGTATAGTTGGACATCATTAATAATTAAATAATGATTAGGATGTACGGATTAACCTGAATTTTTACCGGTTGTCACACATCAACTATTTTACCATAATTATGAATTACTAATAAACCAAAGGGCGTTTAGTTAAGTTGCAACAAGGGTTTGGATCTAGGAAGTCCACGCTTAATATGCATTGGCGGAGCTTCATCCCCCCAAATGTTTTCTCACTTGGAAGTGTTAATTTTACCGGAAATTTCTGAAATAATTTCTTTTTGTAGTGTAACATATTGAATTTTGAGAGTCCACCCCCTTGATATTTCGTTCAAGATCCGTCAATGCTAATATGAATCGTATATAGGTCGAATGGTAGAGCTTAAAGATTAAGTCTCTTTTACACTCACATAAGATTATTGTGTGTGAAATTTGGCCATTTGTTGGTCGGTTGAAGTGCAGGCCTATGTAAACTGCTTTACAAAGGCGGCTTATGGAACGACCCAGAACACACTTGATATTAGCTGACCTTGCTTAAGAATAATCATCTAAACTGCTCATATTACAACACTCATAGCATCAAATACAATCTTTTTAGAAAAATGGTCATTTAATTGCTATGATGTTCCTTTCCGGCCAAAATGAAATGGTGTCGTTTCGCTAAAGGGCGTAAGTATACTATTAAGTAACTTTTCTTTAATCATTGTAACTAGTCTTAAGCCTCCCGTAAAACCCAGGTTACCATCGTTGCAAAGCCGTGGGGCATAAAACCGTGCTAAGTAGCAACCAAACCACAGCCAAAACCGAGAAAAAAACGTAAAACAAAAACATGAATTTGAACACCAAGTGACTCACGTGACGTAAAAAGTAGACGAAATCGAATCTATACCGACATGTATTAGAAAGTCGAGGAGGTAAAAAACGTGATGAACCAAATGTGACTACCGAACACCATGCTAAATAGCAACCGAACGTAAAAAAACAAGGGACCAAATGTGACCACCAAACATTGTGATAAGTAACAACCGAATGACAACTAAATGCAAGAAAAAAACGTAAAATAAAAACTAATAAAAAACTAAACTCGTTTAATCTTTTATGGCAAAATTATAAAAAAAACTAATTTGGTAAAAATGAAAAAAAAAACCCTAAAGTTTAGATTAAAAAAATTCTCAAAAAACAAACCATAAAAAATGTTACTCTTACTTAGTGATGGGCATATCCGGGTTTTTTTTATACCCGTACCCGGTTCCTCAATAAGTGTGAATGGAACCGTTCTTACCCGGGTTTTAACCATTAAAACTAGAACCGAGTGTAATCGATTTCGGGTAGAGTTGGAACCGGTTCCTCTGAAGAACCGATTCCATCGGGTAATTCAAAGAAAAGCTGCAAAAACACTGTAGGAACCGGTTCCAACGGCTATAATGTCGTTGGAAACTGATTAATGCTCATTAAAACCAGATATATACATATACATATATATATACATATACATGTATATATATATACATATACATGTATATATACATATACATGTATATATATATACATATACATGTATATATATATATACATATATATATATATATATATCCATCTTCTCCTTTCATTTTCAAGCACCCACTTCAAACATACAATACTTGCACCTTTAAATCCACATATTCGAAGATCAATGGCGTGCAACAATGAGGTCGTAATGGTTTTGGAAACTAAACGAAACCCCGCAATTTGGAAGCACTTTGACTTGTGCTTAATGACCGATATCCACGAATGGCACGGTGCAAAGCATGTGGGAAATTCATGAAGGCTATGGCTAACTCCACGTTAAAGAAACACACCGATCGTCATTGTCCGGTTACAAAGGCGAAGAAAAATGAAGTCGGTGAAGCATCTGGAACCGGTTCTTCGAATGTTTAGTGTTTTTTATGTAACCGGTTACTATCTAGGATTTTAAGAGTTAAGTTATGATTAGTGTTTTATGTAATGTAGGATTTGTAGGATTTAACTTTCACTTAAATTGTCATGTAATGTAACCGGTTCTAATAAATATTTATGTTTCGGTTTATACCTTGTAACGGGTTATAAAAAAACTTACATTAATAAAAACTTAAAATAATAAAAAAGACAAACACTAATACTTGGAAAAAAAATAAAACAAACATTAGTAACCGGTTTTTTTATAAATTGGAACCGGTCCTAACAAATTACATTTATTTCTTTGACCGTTTACTTGTGAGTGCGGCATTTTGACTTGCGGCTCGCTTTGGTGCGGGTATTTCGGTACAATCGTCTTTGGAATAATTAGTCTCTACTTCGTCTTCCTTCTCTTCATCAACAATCTTGTTCTCTAATTCCACTTCGTTTTCTAAACTTGTCTTATCTTGAATACAGTCCATGGCATCCAAATGATCCTTTAAGCAAATTGACATCTCTAATGATTTTTAATGATTCCGGTGTTAGTCTTGTTCTTCGAATGGATAATACCCTGCCACTAAGAGAAAAAACACTTTCCGAAGTGACCGTGGAAGCTTGGACCGTTAGTATATCATGAGCCATGGTGGCTAGAATAAGGAATTCCGATTCTTTTGAGTTCCACCATGACAAAATATTGAAGTTTTTATATTCATCGGCGGTCATAGTATGCGAATAATTTGTATCTTTATATCTACCGAGTTCACTTGATGGGGCATTACCCTTTTCTTGCACTTTCCCATAAATTTAAACAATGGTGTTTTAAAGTACGACGAATTACATGTTTATAACGTGGTTGAAGCGTCTCCCTAAAAACCTTAGTTAAAAGAGGGTTATCGAAGTGTCCAAACAACAATGCTTGTTGAATCACCAACTTAGCCATCCTATCCTGAGCTAAACATATGATCGTAACGAAATATCGAATCATCTTTAGATAGTTGAACTTGACCGGATGTTACTTCTTTCAAAGCTTTACAATACTTCTTAATATACTTCGTCAATGTTGAATTCGAGTCCTTGCTTAACAAAGATCCATAATGTTTGCATTGAACCTTTTGAGAAGTCACTCATTTTATCCCAATTGCTCCATACCTCCATATTGAGATTATGTATAGTGTCCCAACAATATATGGAGCGGATTGAGGACCGCTGTTGACCGATGGAGAATTTGTTGTTTTGGAATTCTTGGATGTCATAGTAGAGCTTATTAAGTAGAAAAAGAATCAAAAAGAAGATGAAGATTGTAAGATGATCAAATGAATATGGTTAACTATTTATATTGTTAAGAATTGATTCCAGCGGTCACCAACAGTTAAGAATCGATTCTAACGGTAACAAACCATTAAATGCATGGTTTCCAACGGCCAGGAACCGGTTCCAATGGTAACATAATAAAAAATTTAATGCATTGAGTCTGAATTGGTTATGAAGAAACCGGTTCGGGGTAGGAACCGGGTACGGACCGTTTTTATTTATAAAATGTGGAACCGGGTAAGAACCGATAGGTATTTTAAACCCGGATCCGGTTCTTCGATAGGTTGAGTAGGAACTGAAACCGGTTACAAGTCGATTCTACCGGATCAGGTTTAAAACCGATTATTATGCCTATCTCTACTCTTACTACGCCTTATGTTAAGTGGCCTGAATAAAAAGAAGAAACATAACATTGTTTTATCTTTTAGTTAAAGCCCAACCCTATTGGGCTATTTTGTGGATTCATGATTGAAGTTGCTCTAAAGTTTCAGCACTAAGAAAGTAACTCACATTTATGCCAACTGAAGTTCAGTTAGAGCATTTATGCAAATATCCGTATTTCTCTTTAGGCAAAAAAAAAAGAAAGAAAAAAAAGAAAAGAAAGACAAGAAGATATATAGCATTGACAGCTCCATCATATTTATTTTTTTTACAGCGAATTTTTTTCTTTGTGAGACTTGAGCCCAATACTTTATATTTAAGTATTTTAAAGGTTTTGTCTTGTTGCTGGACCACCAACCCTAGCTCTAGGTGTAGCTCCACCATATTTTACTCTATAATTTAACAAAAGGTCACACTTTTAAAACTTATCTCTAATTTAAAAAAATCTTCCACATCTCATACATGATTTTTATCTTTATCTGACTTACAAACATTTATTTTATTATATTTCTCGTTTTTATACACTCAGAGTAATTTAATAGAAGATAGTCTTTCAATTTATAAAAATAGGTATTGATAATTTGATATGATGATTCTAATGGAGTGAAAAAAGATAATTTTTAAATATTTACCTTAAATTTTAAAAATAAATGAAGACAAGATAAAGCTACTGTGAATGCTCTTACTTGTCCATGACTACTTCTCATTTTTTTTCTACACCAGAATTGCTTTAGACTTCTGAAATAGGAGACTCTTTACATTCAGGATCAAATTCGATGATAAATGGCAACAAAAAAGCAATGAAATTTTATGGAGTATGGACTCCGAAATTCCTATATTCAAGAATATACTGAATCTTGATGCGTATACCCATTTTGACCCTATGAGGACTCAATCTCTTTGATATTATTGACAAAGAATGATACAATAAATAGAGATACAAAGAGACCTATTCTAGTAAAGGATATAAATACAATTAATACAATAATTACAAGTAATATCTACACAAATTAATTGGTAGATTTACGGTAGGCTATTACACCCTTCAATCGAATAGGTGGGGGACCAACGCGAAGCAAGCCACAAAATTTTTCAAAGAGAGGCTTGGAGAGACTCTTGGTGAAAATGTCCGCAACCTGGAGATTGGATGGAACAAACTTGGTGTAGAGCTGACCAGAACAGACAAGTTCGTGAACAAAGTGATAGTCAATGTCAATGTGTTTGGCTTGCTTGTGAGAGACTGGGTTTTGAGAAAGATTGCACTTTTGTTGTCACAAAGAAGAGCATGCAACTCTCTCAGAAGATCAGTAAGCAAAATAATTTCTGCAGCAGTGTTGGCCATCACTCGGTATTCAAATTGCAACTGGATTGGGAAACTGTGGGTTGTTTCTTTGCACTCCAAGAAACAACGTTGCCACCCAAATAAATTAAGTAGCCAGAAGTTGACCTCCTTGTTTCAATACACCTAGCCCAATCTCTATCAGAGTAGCCAACTAAGTTAGTAGTAGAAAACTTGGAGAAGGTTAAGCCGAAGGAGACGGTCCCTTTAACATAGCGCAAGATGCGTTTGACCGATTGAAAGTGAGATGTGGTAGGAGACTGCAGATGTTGACTAGCCTGGTTAATTGCATAAGAAAGATCCGGGTGAGTAATCGTGAGATATTTTAGCACACCAACTAAGGACCAATAAAGAGTTAGATCATGAAATGGATCGCCTTTACTG
Organism: Scalesia atractyloides; assembly: GCA_947069175.1. Taxonomy (NCBI): domain Eukaryota; kingdom Viridiplantae; phylum Streptophyta; class Magnoliopsida; order Asterales; family Asteraceae; genus Scalesia; species Scalesia atractyloides. Next base: position 30,027,928 of record CAMTDV010000018.1, on the reverse strand, counting down.
TGAAAGGTTTCGGTTGAAGATAGGGGGGGGGGGTAGCAACAGGCTTAGGATCCAATAATCATGCACGGGCCAATATGTCGTGAGCATATTTGGCTTGACTGAGAAAAATACATGTGGCAGAATAAGTAACCATAAGACCCCAAAAAATAACCAAGTACACCCAAATCTTTGACCGACAACTCTTTGTGCAATCTGGTAATAAACGATTGAATAGGTCAGGGATCACTGCCAGTGATAAGAATATCATCAACATAAACGACAAGAGATACAATAGCGGGCCCCTTTTAAAGATAAATAAAGAGGTGTTGGCCATGCTGCAAAGAAAACCATTATGAAGTAAGAAGCTATTAAGGCGTTGAAACCAGGCACGAGGCGCCTGTTTTAGACCATAGAGATCCTTTTGTAGCGTCACACCCCAATCGATGGCGGAAACATTGAGGCGAGACGAAACAGATTGCTCAGTGCTCATAAAACTAAATGTGACAATAATTAATTAAATCCAAATTTCATTTCATAGCAAAAGTCATTACAATACAAGGAATTTCCAATTACAATAACATTAAGGACAAGATTTATACAACATGATTAAGCCTAAGCGTCTATATGTGTATCTAGCATCAACGCTATTTCAATTTCATAATATCGTCTTCGTCAACTTGTAACATGTTTAAAAATAAAGTCAATGCAAAAGCAAATGCGAGTACACAAGTTTAAGCGCACGTATACGAATAAAGTTTAAAACAATCCTCATGGCAACTATAATTCATACAAAAGCATATACAAGGCATGCAATACTACTAGTCAAACTCTTAACACAAACACGATATTTTAACATGGCCTCTAGATTTCATGAGGAGGGGGATGCGTTACTTCCTATAGCGCTATACATGTTTAACGAAGGCTAAATTAGTTAATGACTAAGGTATTACATAAAGAATGTCCAAGATATAAGCATCAATGTAAACGATTCAAGTATTCATGGATATAGGATTGTTTGTGCATTTCATAAAGTTTATGTGTTGTGATTTTGTATATGGAAAATACGTTACACCCAAAAGTGTTATAAATGAAAGTGGGTCGAATGTACTCACTAAATTGCTAAGTCTTCTTTGAAGATCTCACAACGACTTGATAAGTTGGAGATGGGACACCGATGCCACCCAAAATGACAAACAAATGTGTATGAATAATCGAAAATACGACGGAGGATTCGAATCGGAGTTGGAAGTACGTGTACATATATCACGGGATTTATGTAACCATTCTAAAGTTAAATTGTCAAAGGTGTCGTAAAGGTGTTATCAAAATAATACAATAATATATGTATTTTTAACGAAAGCGTATTAGGTAATTATTTATATTTTGACGAAAAGCGTATTAGGTAAATATTTATATTTTGACGAAAAGTGCAATAGATATATACATATATATATATATGTTTATGACGAAAGGTGCATTAGGTATATATATATATTTGTTTATATATTTAAAAAAAACATGATAGGAATCTATGTTTCGACAAAAGGTTTAATATGTATAAGTATATTTTGGTCGAAGGTATAATAAGTGTGTGTATATATATATATATATTTGTTGAAAGGTATATTAAATAAGTATGCTTTTTCGTCGAAAGGTATAATAAACAAATGTATATTCCATCGGGAAGATCAACATGTATATATTTTGTGACTAAGTAATGTATTTGTCGAAAGGTATACACATATATAAATATATATATCGGTTTGTTTTGACGTAAAACGGGCAGAGTTTCCCCTTGTTTTTGGACGATTCCCGACAATCTAGTCGTCGATATATTTTTCAAAACACAATAATTCAATTAATATGAATGATATATAAGATTTCCTCGCCAAATCTCAAAAGATACATAACGACGAAGTCACAATGGAAACGATATATACGTAAGTATTCTCGTGAAATACAAAAAGTAGATAATTATTAATAGTATCGGTTCGAGGGGTTAGTGTAATACATATAAACCATATACTACAAGGAATCATGTCGTTAATGTTATACCAAAACTCCAACGACCCGTTGACCACAGTTGACTGAGTTGAGCGGGACTCGAACCGTGCTTGACCCAAACAGAATTGGAACCGAACAGGAGTATGACCTGAGCCCCACGGTCGTGTCGAACCTGAAATGAACCGAACAAAGAGCGACTGAATCGAATCTGACCAGAAACCGAACCGAATAAATAAAAAGCTTACCCGAATCAAGGCTCGAATCTGGAACCCGAAGCACGACACTACCACCGCCGTCGCTCTGCCTAACGCTGCACCGCCGTCGTTTGTCTGCTGTAGCCACTCGTCTGCTGTCGCCGCTGGTTTGCTGCCGCCGCTGCTGTTGTGTTGTGAAGGGAGGACGGGGGTGACGCGAGGGAGGGTGGACCGACAAAAAGGAGGGTGTAGGTGGTTGTGTGGCAGAGGAGATGGGGTGTCGGAGGTGAAGGAGATGTGAGAGAGGTAAGAGAAAGGTTGTGGTGCCTTGCGGGTGGCGGAAAGTCATCCGACGGAGGTTGTTTGGTCACCACAGGCTCTGCCGGTGGTCCTTGTCGGAGAAGGAGCAGGGAGGGAGAGAGAGCGAGGTGCGGGTGAGAGTGGTTGTCGGTGTGCGTGTGAGAGGGAGGAAAGAGGGGGTGGGTGGTAGATGGTGCGTGGCCAGAGAAGCGTCGCCGGTAGCCGGCCAAAGAGGCGGCGCCGGTGACGGAAGATGGTAGGGAGGCAGAGGTTTGATGTGAGTGTGCTAGGGTTTTTTTCTTTTGAAACGAGGGTGAAGGGTTAGGGTGTTTTAAATGGTTAGGGTTTTGAGTGGGTTGGGTCTAAGCCCGATAGCGGTCTGATTGGGTTTAAAGGCTCGTTTTCGACCCATGATAAGTATACGAGTTACTATTACTTTTATCATTATTATTATTATTATTATTATTAAATAATAAAGAAAAAAAAAACGTGAAGCCTTACAGTCTCCCCTCCTTTAGGAATTTCATCCTGAAATTTATTCAAGAGAAAGACTCGAAAGGTATAGGCTAAAGAACGAGGGTTAACGATCAAGACTTGGAGTTCTGGATATGTGAGGGAAAATATGAAATTTTGTTCGACGAGTAGTTAGGTTAAAAAGAGGTTGTTTGTGTGAGTCTCAAATCAACTACGGATCACAGTGGTATAATTGTTATCACTCAAACACCTATTGTCTAAGTGTTTGAATGTGAAGATATAAGAAAAACTCAAGAATAAAGATGAAGATTCTTGTTTTGATGATAGACACTAGTGTTGTATTAGAATCCCAAATATTGACAACGATTTAAGCACCTGGATATACGGATTAAGCACAAGAACAAACACAGAAATCACAACACAAGAAATCACCAAAATCACTAGTCCAAGAACCTTGGAGCTAGGGTTTCATTAAGAATATATATATAGTCTCTGGCCATCCAACGTAATTATTAATTACGCTGGATCATTAATTACGCCGGCCAGTACAAAAGTTCTAACAATTACATATTCAGTCCCTGAACTATCTAAAACATTGTAAACTAACACAAAACTATCCAAAACCTAGATTAGTCAAGTATCAACGATCTCAAAAGTTCCAACAATATCCCCCCTAGATCGTTGCGTACTTGACTGTTCTTCATTTGCTAGCTTCTGGTTCTGGATTTGATGCAACTTGTTCAGAGGACTGTTCTGGCGGTGCTTTAGTCGTTGGTGGTTGATTAAGAATAGCTTCACTTATTGGTGGTTGGTCCTCCATAGTGACTTCATATGTGGATGAAGTCGGAGGCGGTGGGACAATGACCTGAGGATCAGATTGTGGTGGAAGAGATGATGAGGATGTAGTCTCCGTTGACTTTTCAGCAGCCTTTTCTTGCCTTGGATTCTCAATCCTGCTTATGATTTCCATCATTTCTATCTTTCTTTCTCTAGCACGTTCGACTGCATGCTGAAATAGCATACCTTCCTCTAAGAACTCATTACCTGCACCGACGTGAATTTTATGTCCGTAAAGGATGTTCAGATCGGAAAAACAAAACATGAACACATCCATAGGATCCAGAATTCTGATGTCTTCGTTTGTGTTGGATCGAATGACCGCTTCACCACTTTTTCCATCATAAAACCATTTCTTAAAGTTGGTGAGCGTGACAGGTTGTTCTGGAGGAATTCTGACCCTTGTAACAATCTTCGCTAGATCAATAACCCACGTGACTCTCCCTTTTCCAGTGATTGGATCAATAGTCGTTTTCGATACTCTTCTTCATGGTCGCTGTGGTTTGAAGACGGTAAATCCACGCACGGAATAAGCCTTTCAAAGTCTCCACCAATGCTGCTATTGGTGGGATTGATCATATCGTGCTTGCTGAGCTCTCTTATGTCCCAAGTGGGTAAGCTCTGCATAGCATTTCCACTGTGAAAATATTGGATTACCCCTCCGCTACGCTTTACTATGAACCACCCAGTCAGATTGTCATATTTCCAGCTAATGATTTGATCTGTTGCCTCAGTTTTCTCCACCGTGATTATTTGATAAAAATCAGGCAACTTCGCTCTTTCTTTTCTGAACCATTCAGGGTGTTGGGATGTAAATAGATCACCATCATCTGCTTCATACAAAACTTCATCCTCCAAACCCCATTCCAAGAATCTTTCGGGCATATCAAGTTTATCCATTTCTTCCTCATCGCTTTCACCATCCAAACTTGCATTCACTGCAGAGTCTAATCGTTTCTTTTTCTTTTCCGCAAGTTCAGTCTTGCGTTTCTCCTCTCGTTCTCTGAAACTCTTGAAATCGAAAATATCTTCGCTTGAGTATCTAGGCTCTTGATTAGCACCTCTGTATATATCTTGCACTAGTTCATTAAGCTTTTCTAATCCTTCTTGTTGAAATCTGATAAAATCAGTCTGCTTTGACACGTACAAGCTCAATTCTTTGTTCTTCTTTCTTTGCACTTTTAACTTTTCACGGAGCAAGTTTGTGTCATTTACTTGATTCTTTAGAAAACAAAATTCTTTTGCAGGATACTTTCAATGTCTTTCGAGAGACGATCGTAAAGATCCTGAAAAGGACGTGGCCTGGTTGGTGCTCGTGGTGGTGTAGCAGAGGTATGCTAACTTGGTTTTGATGGTGCATCTTTGGAGGATCCTTCCTCAGTTCCTTGTTTCTTTGGAGCAGGGGACTTGCTGGGGACGGTTTCAGTTGGATCACTGATTAAACTTTCAACAAACCGATCCATTTCTCTTGTTCTTCTGTTATTACCACAGGAGTTTTCGATTCTGTCATTTCTCTTCTCTTCAAATGACGTTCACGCTTCTCGGCTTCCCTTACAACATGGACAGCTTGCATTTGTTCAATGGCCTCTAGTGTTAAACCAGCTCGAATGCTATCACCCATTACTCGCTCAGTACCAGTTGTGTCTTTCTTGTTTTTCTTTTTGAGAGGTTCCTCTTCAGCTATCTTCTTTCCTTTGTCTTTACTTTTTTCGCACCAAATGAGTTTCATCTTCAATTTCTGCTTCTTCACCAGCCACCTGTTTGGCCTGTCGTTCTCTGGCTTGCCTAACTTCCTCTCTGGACTTGTTGTATGCTGCCTGAACTATAGGAAGTCTTTCTGCTCTGTACTTGTAGTTGTGAAGCATTACCCACTGCTCCGTTCTCAACTCTGTTATCTGTCTTCCTTTAGCTCGTTGAAAATGGTACAAGTATCCATCGTGTGGCAGATCTTTGTGATTGTAGTTTATGAGCAGCTGCACAAACCTAGGATACATTGCCCAAGCACCCTTGTTTATATTGTCAACCATACAGTAGAAAATTAACCCTGAAATGTTGAATGGTTGATTTGTGCATAGATTAATCAAGGCAGCTGACCATTCCAAATTTAAACTGTCGTAACCACCTTTTTGATGTGCCAAACTTATATCAAACACATGTAGAATGTATCTCCAATCACTTGTTATCCTGCTCCTCTTTATCTCATTTTTAATTCGAAAATCTCCTAGATAATTCATCCCTCGAAAACCTTCCAGAATTGCTTCTTTACCATGCCTCATCGGATCTTCTGAGTTGTCTCCCAGACTTAATACTTTACGAATTCTCTCTTCAGTTACAACTTCCTTGTTACGAACCGTTGCAGTAATTCGCTTGACTCGATCCACTGTTTTAGCCTTTGCTGTTTTCTGGAACTCTTCAATATGGACCTGGTAGATCTCAGGATCCTTTGAACCACATAACTGATTCTGCTTTTAGAAAGCCAATCCATCACATCCTCAAAATCTTTTATTGGATAATTCAACATTACGGGTTGATTATGCTTCATTGTGGAATTCCAAAACATTTCTTTCACCATTTCTGTTACACATGAAAACGTGCCAAGTAAGATTCGAGATGTATATTAGAAGTTAGAGTGATAGTGTATTTACAAAAAAAATATTATTTGTAAAAGACAAAATAAAATAACAAAATAAAATAAAATAAAATTATAAACATAAGTATGCTGATATAACTTCGCTGAAAATTTAACTATTTACACTGACAATTAGTTCTGATTTAGTCAAATACGCTGAGATAATTTAGCGTAGTTAAATCAGCGTAGAAGTTTATCCATTTTGAGATACCGGCGTAGTTATCAATTACACCGGTTGCTCGAACTCGCGTTCAAGACTTAACTTCGCTATCTAGCGATTTTCCCAAATACGCTGTATTCAAAAGTATCTACGCTGTATTCAAAGATATCTACGCTATATTCAAACATTCTTCATAAACCCTTGAAAAACCCAATACCCAAATCTCTTCGAAACACACACCGATTCCCTATTTAAACCGAGCGGAACTTCTTGTGAAAGTTTATACCATTTAAAACAATTCAATCACATATTCATACCGAATGTATGTCGAATCGTTGAGAGATGATAATTGTATTTGTTGATTTAATGAGGGTATTTGTTACTTGGTTTTTGAAATGAAAATGAATAATGAAACTGAAAAAGAAAAGGTTTATATACAAAAATATCTACCAGCGTAATAATTACGCTGGTAAGATAATTACGCCGCTAAGAGGATTTTTTCGAGAATTCTTCTAGATCAAGAAACTGAAAACAAATACGCTCGAAAATCTTAAACATTCTCGAAAATTGTGCCCTTTTTTAGGAAAGATAAGGTTAAATTGTGAAAATTTTGCCATTTTGGACCCCGAAATCAATGGGACGCTTTGTTTGACACTCCGTGACATTCCTGCAAAAGATCATACTGTTAACACTTTGTTAGTCAGATATATTAGAATTTTGAACCATCGAGGCACAAGAAAAACTGTCAGTATGTTTGTCCACTTAAATCCATGCATTATTCTTTCAACATGCTTTTGGTTCGCGTTTTATCATGTTGTGGTAATATTGACAAGAATTGCATTGTCCCCCACTCAAGCTAATCGTGTAGAATACTGTGCCCATGAGTCCCACATCAGGACATGCCCCTGCGATTAAGGTATGCGCAAATATTCATCATAACGGGTGAGTATTCCGAGTTCATTCATTTGAGAGATACAAGATCAGCGCAATGGTGAACAGGTATGCACCTTCGTGCAGTCAAAGAGACCAGTTGCAGTCCTGACCACGGTTAGGCAGATACCTCGTTGTGGTATGATTACTTTTGATTTGCTCTTTTGATTTGAGCGTTTCAATTGAAGGGTTTTGGCCTCTTGGACTCTTTTAAATAGGATATCATAATCGTGTCTAGGTCTGCATGTTTCTTGGTGCAACAGAAGAGCGACTATGATACCCCCGAACAATAAACGACATAAAGACCCGAAATCTCAGACTTTGGCAATCTGTCAACGCAAGATTTAAGACCATTAAGCCATATGCCGCAACGTGTTACCCACAGGAAGCACAGTATTGTGGGTGTCCAGGATTCTTGTTTAATCTTTATAATTTGACGCATAATCGCATTTTACTCGAGAATATTGCTGAATATACTGACAAGTTGTTGCTTGGTACCCCGATCTTCTTTGCATAGAGACTTGATTTTGCTTTTTCTGTTTCAAAGACCAGTAAAGGTGTTAGCAGTTTTCTATCATTTCTTTAAAGCAGGTGTCAAACATGAGGTCAAACATATTTATTTAATTTTTATTTGATTTTCTGGAAAATCTTCCCCCCTTAAAATTTTATTTTCGGACGTCCATTGCTTGAAAAATGAAATTTTAATTTTGCAGAAAATCTTTTTATTGGGCACGATTTAAGATACTCGTTTATTTAGGAAAGCAGTTTTTTTTAACACGATAGAGTATGTACAATCGGTTATCCCAATAAAGCTCATTTCCACTCAAGGAAATTAATCATTGTCAACCAGGTTACCAACTAGTTGAAACTAGTTTTATCGAAGGCTTTTGTGAAGATGTCGGTTTTCTGTTGCGAGGAGCTGAGTAGTTAGGCTTGAGAAAGACGCATTCTGCATCTTCAAATAGAACTGATATTCCTATGTCACAAACTTGTGATGCACTCATTAGATTGCAACACAATTCTGGAGCATAGTTAACTTTTTCTAGAATAATTGCATCTTAGACGACTTCTCCAAGTCCGACTATCTTTGCTCCGTTTTCATCTCCGGCAAATGATGCAAAGTCGTCGTCGATAAATCAGAAATTCTTCAGTAGTTCCTTCAAACCCGTCACTTGCCTCGAGCATCCGCTGTCCACGTGCCGAATGTATTCCATGATAATTGGAAGCCATTTTTGCAATTTATTCTATTATACAACAACACACAAAAGTATATACAAGTTAGTTAGATATCGGAACCCAAACTTGTTTTAATTTTGTTCTATCATGATTTTGAATATTTAGATCTTCTTTTCTTTTCCAAAAACAGGATGAATTAACTAACTTCTTTACTGATTTTGTAAATCTATCAAATTGCTCTGTGAAGTTTTTGACAAAATTTGTTTTTGGTTCAGGAAAATTCTTGTTTTTGCAATGTTTCGCTGTATGTCCTAAATGACCACAACGAAAACATTTCATGCAACGTTGTTTCTTTCGTTTCGAGGATGAGGCGTTTGAAGATGATGTATGTGATGAGTTTCTTGATTTGTGAGAACCTTTGCTTGTTTTGTCGGAGCTCGATTTGATCATTTTCTTCAATTTCTTGTCGATCCGACTCTCATCTTCAATGCATTCATCTTCTGACTCGTATTCTGATGAGTATGATTCTAGATTCAAACTTGAGTCATCTAATCTTTGATCATCACTTGAGTCTTCTTCACTGCTGCTTTCTTGACTTGAGTCTTTATGATCTTATGATACACCTGCACATGATAGCACAAACTCGGGAATTTCCTTAGTAAGGAACCTTCCGAATCTTTTGTTCTTCAATTCTGGAACAAACATGGGTGAATCACGAGCAACATTTTCATCACAAAAGACAGAATTCAAGTTCATGCATTCAACCACTACATTCTCGTGGCTTTGGGTCAAAGGTTTAGGCATACGCCTATTACAGTCATCCCAAATATTTAGACTAGGTTTAACACAGTAATCCATCCTAGTTAAATTATTACATTCATCCCGAATAGATTTATCTTTTGTTTTTCCACAATTCCAGGCAAACAGTTAACCATAGTATAATTGTCGCATGAATATCCTATCCCTATTTTTGTACCTTCTCCATCCTCATCGCACACATCTCCTTTACACTCATTTGCATCTGCATTACTCATAGAAACATTAGTATTTTTATCATTCAGGTAATCGACACTTTGAGCAATTACGTCAGTTTTATCAATTAAATCATTTTCAGGATGAGGAGTTGGCATTGGTACATAGTTCTTGCTATGGGGAGGAAGAAATATCTTTCTTTCTTTTCCAAGCTTATCTTTATACCCAATTCCATCTTTCACGTATGTTGGTCGTTGGCTATTCTTTATATCACCAGTGCCTTTTTGCTGACATTCCATTTATCAATAGTGAGTTGCAATTTGATGTTTTTGATTTCCGAATTTTCTAAACATTTAGCTTGATCATTAATAATGAAATCCTTTTTAAAAAGCAACTCCTTTAAAGACTGCATTTCAGTTAAAGTTGAGTTCAACTTTCTCTGATATGCAGCTTCGTTTAGTTTCATTTCTTTATTTACTCGTAAAAATTTTTCTTTTTCTCTAATATGGTCACGGTTGATTGATTTGTAGTGAGCCACGACGTTCATACACGACTTTGAACACAGTTTTGCTTTGAACTCGTATGGAATGCTATTTACCAGTTCCTTATCCTCCTTCTCCTTTGTCGACTCACTCTTCATTGCAGATGCATGGGCCTCACCATCTTGCTTCTGTTCTGCTTTGCTATCCTCTGGAGCTTCCCTTTCCGCTTCATGATTTGATGGATTAGCAATGCTTTTCTGCCCCTTTTCAACAAAATTTTCCTTTGGGATTCCTATCACTTTGTTTTGAACGTATTTCTTGGGAGCAGTTGCTGATTCATTTGTAGACTTGGTTGCGGAGATTTGAACTGATGCTTTTGGTTCTTCTGAGATTTTAGCCATCAGTGCTTTGTTTACTTCTTCTTTTGTCTCAGCTATCTCGTCTGCCCAATCGTAATCTTCCACAACTAGAGCCTTTGGAGGATTGTCGGTAGCATTTGGGTTTCCTTCAGTGGCAATCGTCCTTCGAGCAGGAGCAATTTCAGCATTATCTTTCTTTAACAAAGGGCAATCTCTTTTGAAGTGACCAAGGTCCTTGCAATTGTAACAACGTAGCTTTGATTTGTCAAATCCAGCTTTACTAAGAGACAATCTTTTCCCTGTTTTGTCCTGGAACTTTTTCCAGCGAAGAATGATCATAGCCATTTGCTATTTCAAATCCATCTCCTCCATGTCGTCTGGATCCACCTGGTACATATCTTCAGCTGTGAGATAGTCTCGCTTCAATTCCACGGACATAAGAGCTTCATAACTGCTTATGAAGGTATTGAACAAAGCAACATGTTCAGTTGATAATTTGAGTGTGAAGATGTAGCAGAGTTTGCAGAAGCATTGTTGTGGGATGCATGAGCACTTTGAGAGCCTGAACCTCCTGAGCTTGTTGGTGCGAGAAAAGCCATGTTCTTGGGCATGATGATAGCAGTCGATTTTTGACTAGATTGATTCATTTCTCTCTTGATGACATCCATTTCAAATGCCTTCAGAGTGTTGATCAGATCTGACAGAGTGACAGGGGTTGTACTATGCAAGAATGTTCTTTTGATCATCATGCATTGCAAGCTCCATTCTTTAGGAAGTGAGTCAAAGAGTTTCTTCATGGATGCATAGTTTCCGACGGATTTCCCACTCTCTTCATCTTGGTCAACACATTTAGTAAACGGTTGATATGATCAGATAGACTTTCTCCTTGGATACTTCCAAACATATCATACTCCTTTTGCACCATATCTCTTTTGTTGTCCATCAATTCTTGATTTCCCTCGTAGTGCTCAATGAGTGCCAACCAAAGTTCATGAGCTGAAGTGTACTCTTCGAACAGGTTGTTGTCTTCCTTGTTCAATGCCATAGTTAGAGCGGCATGAGCACGGCGGTCACCTTGAATCAGAGCTCTATCTTCATCCGTGAAGGTGGTAGGATCTTCGTTTACTACCCGGACATCATCTTCTATGATTACTGGAATATGTGGTCCAACGGTGATACACGTCCATTGAGTGTAATCAGTGTACTCAAAGAATACCCTGATGCGAGTTTTCCAACTGCTAAACTCCTTGGATCCTTTCAACTTAGGTGGCCTAGTTGCAGTTCAAGTTTCAAGTTCGGCTTGAGCGACAGTGGTCAAGTGACTTAGAGACATTTTGATTAATGTTTTGGATTTAAGAACTTTGATCGGATAGTTAATTACGCCGATAACAGTGGTAGATACTAAGTACGCTGACCCTGATGCTAATTACGCTGACCCTGACTTAAGTTCGCTGGACAAGTTCTGCTCCTGCGTAAATGCTAATTCCGCTGACAAACACAACATAAACAATAGTTCTGTTAAGTTCGCCGATCATCGTAATAAGATCGCTAAGGATCCTTATTACTGACTTCGAAGTCGCCTTCGATTAAATTCGCTGATACTGTTTCGCAGAAGATCAACAAATACGCTGGTGGACTCCGACGTATTTGTTAATTACTCGACCTTCAAAGACAACTACGCTGTCTTCAAAGATATCTACGATGAATTTAAAAATATCTACGCTATCTTCAAGATTAAATACACCGAGCAGGGTTTTAACACGAACAAAAACCCTCTAATCACCCAAAAACGACTCAAAATCCATGATTCTTTGTACCAAAATGACCCAAATGTTTGTCTAAACACTGATTAACAACAACCCAACAATTAATCACACCAAAAGCAACTCATTTTAAGCCCAAAATTTTGAAAAACCTTGAAACTTTGAAAACTTTTGAAAAAAATCTTCAAAACTTGAAAAATCTCAACAAAAATCAAATAATCAAGAGCACAAAGGCTCTGATACCAAATTGTGAGTCCCAAATCAACTACGGATCACAGTGGTTTGATTGTTATCACTCAAACACCTATTGATTAAGTGTTTGAATGTGAAGATATAAGAAAAACTCAAGAATGAAGATGAAGATTCTTGTTTTGATGATAGACACTAGTGTTATATTAGAATCCCAATAATGACAACGATTTAAGCACCTGGATATACGGATTAAGCACAAAAACAAACACATAAATCACAACACAAGAAATCACCAAAATCACTAGTCCAAGAACCTTGGAGCTAGGGTTTTCATTAAGAACATATATATAGTCTCTGGCCATCCAGCGTAATTATTAATTACGCTGGATCATTAATTATGCCGGCCAGTACAAAAGTTCTAACACTTACATATTCAGTCCCTGAACTATCTAAAACATTGTCAACTAACACAAAACTATCCAAAACCTAGATTAGTCAAGTATCAACGTTCTCAAAAGTTCCAACAGTTTGGCTAAAATGATTTGAGGCATCAAGCATAAGTAAAACGTGTAAGTAGGGGTATAGACGTGTGGTTTAAGCAAGTTTGATTAGCATAAAGAGAAGGTGATTTAAAGTATGACATCTAATCTATAAGGCTTTCGTATGAAACGGTATGCAGTTTGATGACATGCGTGGTTGCTCCGTAAGTTGTAAGTAGGTCATATCGGCTTTTTGAAGGGTGTTGATAAAGCTTGTTTGTAGAGAGTTGCTTATAGGTGGGAAGTGAGAATGTCAGGTATTTTGAAAGAAACAGTTTCGATGGTAACGACCAACTAGGCGTGTTTGCACCTAAACGAGAATGAGAGATAGTTTTAAATTAAGAGAGTGTTTAGGGTTCGAATGTTTAAACGGTTGAATGTACACGATATTGTATAAAAGACAAGGTTAATGGGGATAACGGAGGCATAAGAGCAAACGATTGATTCACTAAACGAATACGTGTGTAAGGATGGCATATGTATATGAATAAATGAAAACGTTGCTTTAGGGATTAAGACTCGTCGTGGATAATCGGGTATCACGCACTTAGCAATGCAGTTGTGAACTATTTAGAGTTTGCGTATCAGGTCTTATTATGGTTTGTAAAACACCGAATTTCTCATGGTATGTATTATGAAAGTTTGGCAACATGGTGAAAACACTTATATATAGAAAGTACCAGCGGCGTATCCACCATGTCTTGACCATGTTGCAACCGTTTCGTTACTCGATGCGATGTTACGTTCCGTGTCTTGCCATACGCGGTAGTACATCCTATGGTTCTCATGCGCTTATCACTATAATCCCGTGTGCACCCGTGATTATACCGATCGTCGCATGATCCGCATAGTTTGTATTAGCGGCGTATGAATTAAGGTGTTCATAAATTCTGAAAACGAGTTTGCGTTCGTAAAAGAATGTAGTGTGTAAGCATGTTTGCGTGCAAATAAGCATGTGGTCCACGTAAGCGAATCCCTCTGGTTTCGCTCGCGCATAAGCACGAATGTATGAATACGAGTATAAGTATAGGTATGTGTATGAGTATAAGCATAAGCATGTGTATAAGCATAAGCATGAGTATACGCATGGACATAAGGTGTATATGCATGAACACGAATATAAGTATAGTTATGAATATGTGTATAGTTATGAATATCAGCAAGTGTAAAGACGATGATTGTACGTATGATGTGAATTTAAATACAACGAATTTATTCATGTAAAATAATCGAGGATATGAGTATGTGAAATGAATGATGTAAATAAAATTATCGTGCGAGATTTTGACTAAATCACGTACGAGGATGTACATGTATAGTGGTTTGAGCGAAACGTTGAGATTATCGATGCCAAATAGGTTTATGTTTGACTTAAAATGTAGGATTTAGTTTGCGAATGAAAAAAAAAAGAATATAAAGTACTTATTGATTATGCATTACGTATTTTTTAAAGGACGGGAGTGCTACCATTGTTTTAGAAGAATTTAAGTAACTCGATGGTGGTCGGTCCTCATAAAGTTTTCTTGTCCACGTGTTTTGAAATTTAGGTGACATTTTGGGAGGTGCATGTTAAGGTCTTAAAATAGTAAGTTCACATCGTTTTTCAAAGGGTATTACATTAAAATAAGAAATTTGAAATTTAGAGGGTCTCGTGAAACGTCGACCATTGATAAGAAATTTGGGATGCTTGATTTAATGAGTTGAAAAAGGTTTTAGCAAAATGTTCTATTAATCGCAATAAGGGTTTTAGTAAAATGATCCCATGATTTCTATAAGTCGTTGGTTTGGTTTTTTTTGTTTATAAATGAAAATTCTTAATGTAAAGATGTCGCGTGAGCGTGTTTTAGTGTTTATGTTGAACATGAGATTTGTGGGAAACGTATTCATTAGACTGATTAAGTTGGCAGGTAGCATTCCGTCAAGTTTTGAAAATCGAGAAACAAAACACTTCACGTGGTGACTAGGTATATGTGTATGTGATTTATATCATATAGATTACAGGATAATAAACATGTTTGATAAAATAGTACGTTTTGAAATTCGCCTAATTAGGAATTTTGACAATACGATAAAAGATTTAGGTATGCAATTTAAATGTGTGGTTTGTGTAATAGAGTCTCCAAGAAGGAGGGTTGGTAACGATCACCGAGGTATGGGATCACCCCTAATCCATTGGTGAGGTCGTTTTAGGGAAAGAAGGAAACGGAGTTTGATCGTCTAGGTAAGGAATTCACTCCATTTCGGGATCTTCAAGAAATATAAGTATAGTTGATGACGTTTTGAAATCATGCATGTAAATACGTATAGGTGCATGAAAAAAGTTTAGCATGATTTGTGTAAAACCTTAAAATATTTGTGAAATGTAAAAAAAATCATATATAAGGTTCACATACAAATTGAAATTCATAAAACATCAGATTGTTTCGAGTAGAGAAACGTTGATTGTTCCAAAATGATTCGAAGGTCCTTTCAAATTGAAGAAACGTGCTTTGGCCTATAGGTAAAACGCTCTCGTCGAGAAGCAATTAACGGCATTTTACCCTTCCAGTTACTACACGTCTCTAATCGATTGAGAAATCGAAACCTTGATGAGATTGAAAATCGGGAATGGGACTTAATCGTCAAGGTGCGGGTTTCATTCCTAACTTAACGATTTCGTACCCTAAGTGTGGCTTGTACTCGTCGGGTCAGAATTAATTTCGACACTTTGACGAGAGCCCACAAGAGTTTGAACGTGAAGTTTTCCATCAAGGTGTGGATGTCATTCCTAACTTGATGGTGTAACTTCGCAAAAAATAAAGAATAAGCGGAATGAGAGTCATTCACCAAATTGTGGATATCACGCCTATTTTGGTGAAGTCGTCTCCCTTGTGTAATACGGGTGTTTTCGAGTTTAGTATAATCGAGTAAAATGCATTAGGAAAGGCGTATGATTGAAATAATGTAACGAGTATGAACACGTAAAACATTTCATGAATTTAACACATAAGAGACGTTTCAAGAAATTAGTATGCGAATCACGTATGGTCGAATGTGGTTCTAAACTATAGACTAGGTCGAAAGCATGGCAATTCTACCTAATTCCCTATAGTTATGGCTCTGATACCAATCTGTCACACCCCAACCGATGGCGGAAACATTGAGACGAGACGAAATAGATTGCTTATTGCTCATAAAACTAAATGTGACAATAATTAATTAAATCCAAATTTCATTTCATAGCAAAAATCATTACAATACAAGGAATTTCCAATTACAATAACATTAAGGACAAGATTTATACAACATGATTAAGCCTGAGCATCTATATGTGTATCTAGCATCAACGCTACTTCAATTTCATAATATCGTCTTCGTCAACCTGTAACATGTTTAAAATAAAGTCAATGCAAAAGCAAATGCGAGTACACAAGTTTAAGCATAGCATACGTATACGAATAAAGTTTAAAACAATCCTCATGGCAACTATAATTCATACAAGAGCATATACGAGGCATGCAATACTACTAGTCAAACCCTTAACGCAAACACGATATTTTAACATGGCCTCTAGATTTCATAAGGAGGGGGATGCGTTACTTCCTATAGTGCTATACATGTCTAACGAAGGCTAAATTAGTTAATGACTAAAGTATTACATAAAGAATGTCCAAGATATAAGCATCAATGTAAACGATTCAAGTATTCATGGATATATGATTGTTTGTGTATTTCATAAAGTTTATGTGTTGTGATTTTGTATATGAAAAACATGTTACACCCAAAAGTGTTATAAATGAAAGTGGGTCAAGTGTACTCACTGAATTGATAAGTCTTCTTTGGGGGTCTCACGACGAGTTGATAAGTTGGAGATGGGACAACAATGCCACCCTAAATGACAAACGAATGTGTATGAATAATCGAAAATACAACGGAGGATTCGAATCGGAGTTGGAAGTACGTGTACGTATATCACAGGATTTATGTAACCATTCTAAAGTTAAATTGTCAAAGGTGTCGTAAAGGTGTTATCAAAATAATACAATAATATATGTATTATTAACGAAAAGTGTATTAGGTAATTTACCTAATTATTTATATTTTGACGAAAAGCGTATTAGGTAAATATTTATATTTGACGAAAAGCGTATTAGGTAAATATTTATATTTTGACGAAAAGTGCAATAGATACACACACACACACACACACACACACATATATATATATATATATATATATATGTTTCTGACGAAAGGTGCGTTAGGTATATATAATTCATTTATATATTTAAAAAAGACATGATAGGAATCTATGTTTCGACAAAAGGTTTAATATGTATAAGTATATTTTGGTCGAAGGTATAATAAGTATAATAAGTATATATATATATATATATATATATATATATATATATATAGTTTTTGAAAGGTATATTAAATAAGTATGCTTTTTCGTCAAAAGGTATAATAAATAAATGTATATTCTGTCGGAAAGATCAACATGTATATATTTTGTGACTAAGTAATGTATTTGTCGAAAGGTGTGCACGTATATAAATATATATATATATATCGGTTTGTTTTGACGAAAAAAAGGACAGAGGTTCCCCTTGTTTTTGGACGATTCCCGACAATCTAGTCGTTGATATATTTTTCAAAACACAACAATTCAATTAATATAAATGGTATATAAATTTCCTCGCCAAATCCCAAAAGATACATAACGACGAAGTCACAATGGACACGATATATACGTAAGTATTCTCGTGAAATACAAAAAGTAGATAATTATTAATAGTATTGGTTCGAGGGGTTAGTGTAATACGTATAAACCATATACTACAAGGAATCATGTCGTTAATGTTATACCGAAACTCCCGTCAACCCGTTGACCATAGTTGACTGAGTTGAGCGGGACTCGAACCGTGCTTGACCCGAACAGAATTGGAACCGAACAGGAGTATGACCTGAGCCGACTCAACCCGTTCACCACGGTCGTGTCGAACCTGAAATGAACCGAACAAAGAGCGACTGAATCGAATCTGACCAGAAACCGAACCGAATAAATAAAAAGCTTACCCGAATCGAGGCTCGAATCTGGAACCCGAACCACGACACTACCGCCGCTTTGCCTAATACTGCTTCGCCGCCGCCGCTTGTCTGCTATCGCCGCTCATCTGCTGCCGCCGCTGGTTTGCTGCCGCCACTGCTGTTGTGTAGTGAGGGGAGGACGGGGGTGACGCGAGGGAGGGTGGAACGGCGAAAAGGAGGGTGTAGGTGGTTGTGTGGTAGAGGAGATGGGGTGTTGGAGGTGAAGGAGATGTGAGAGAGGTAGGAGGAAGTTTGTGGTGCGTTGCGGGTGGCTGGAAAGTCGTCCGGCGGAGGTTGTTTGGTCACCACCGGCTCTGCGAAGAGAGAGCGAGGTGAAGGTGGGGGTGAGAGTGGTTGTCGGTGTGCGGAAGGAGGAGGTGGGTGGTAGATGGTGCGTGCGGGTGAGAGTGGTTGTTGGTGTGAGTGTGCTAGGGTTTCTTTTCTTTTGAAATGAGGGTGAAGGGTTAGGGTGTTTTAAATGGTTAGGGTTTTGAGTGGGTTGGGCCTAAGCTCGATAGCGGTCCGATTGCGTTTAAAGGCTCGGTTTCGACCCATGATAAGTATGCACGTTATTATTATTATTATTATTATTATTATTATTATTAAATAATAAATAAAAATAATAATAATAAAACGCGAAGCGTTACATGTAGTCGGCAAACGTGATGGGAAAACTTCTGATCAATAAAACCCGGTGGTTGTTCCATGCATGGTTGCAAAAGTCACTAGACGTTCCCTAGTCGGTCGTCCGGGGAGTTGAGAGTACTAGGCCTAGGCGAAGAGTACTCAGGGAGTACTCGGACATGTTAAATTATAAAGAAATTAGTTTTTGGAAATTAAAATATATGTCAAATAACATACATTTACTAATATCAATAACAAAATACGTGAAAATAATATTCATTGTTTAATATGATAGGCATAGAAACTATGCTTTATTATTTTTAAGTGAAACTCGGCCCGGGTTGACCTACTAGAGACGATTTTGACTAAGGTTGACCGCGTTTGACCGATTCCGAGTAATTAGGCAGATTCAAAGAAAGTCGTCTCGGTAGCCTACCTTGTAGCGACTACTCGGGTAGTACTCGGCCTTGGAAACCTTATTTTACAACCATGGTTCCATGTATACAGTTTTTGTGAGGTTTCCAATTTGAAAAGCATTACGAACATCCAACTAACGAAGTGACCAACCATAGATTATGGCAAGTGCAAGAACCACACAAACTGTAGAAGTCTTTACTAGACTATAGGACTTTAGTTATGAGAAAAATCTAGACTAGGATCTTGAGTGAAACCTTGTGCAACCAAACGAGCCTTGTATATGTCGATGGATCCATCCGCTTTATATTTGGTTCGATAAATCCATTTTGAGCCAACTATGTTTGCATCTGTTGAACGTGGAATGAGAACCCAAGTATTGTTAGCTCGTAACGCGTGAATCTCCTCCTTTATGGCCTTTACCCACTTGGAATGTTTTGCTACTGATTTGTAACCACGAGGATCTTGTGTTGCAAGTAAAGCATAATGTAAAGGACCCGAAAACTAAAAAAAGGTTAGCATAATATTTTGGTTTGTAAATTCCATTTTTTGATCGAATCCACATGGGATGAGATGGTATCGGCTCAGCAGAGGATCCAGCTGCAGGTGTTTGTTGAGTGGAAGGGTGTGGGCCGAGAATACCCGGAGATGAATGAGAGATGGTAGCGGAATCGGGTATCGAATGTGGTGCGGTTTGAGAGGAGGGAGTATGGGCCGATAGAGAAGTGTGGTGGGCTGAAGTAGGCGGATGGGCCAGAGGCAGGGGCTGGGAGGAGTTTGGTGGGAGTGGGCTGAAGTAAGCGGATGGGCCAAAGGCGGCGGGCTGGGAGAAGGTTGATGGGAGTGGGCCGAAGATATGTGTGGGCGGATGGTAGGGTGGGGAGATCCAAGACATAAGGGACAGGAGGTGGGTGCGATATGTTGGTTGGGTAAAGCAACAGTCGGGTAGGTATGATAGCTGGACTTGCCAAAGGATTTATGTTTAAGGTTTCATCAAAGTTTGAAAAGACGAGAGTGGCTTGATCAACAGGTTTAACATGAGTGCTAAACGTGAAATTTTCCTCATCAAACTGGGCATGTCGAGTGATTGTAGACCCGTTGGGTAAGGCGACCCAAGCACCAATAACCCTTGTATTTAGCATCATACTCGATAAAGATGCATTCGGCACTGCGAGGGGATAACTTATGCTTGGCATAATCCCTTAAATATGGAAAAACACGGCAACCAAAAATGCGAAGGTTGGAGTAGGTTGGACGACCATACAATATTTCATAAGGGGATTTAAAATCAAGTAATGAGGATGGTAGACGATTTATGATGAAGGTGGCGGATGCAAAGGCATCAGACCACAAAGTGGCTGGGGCATGAGAGTTAAAAAGCATAGCAAGGCCTATTTCGGTTATGTGTCTAAGTTTGCGTTCAGCACGTCCATTTTGTTCTGGTGTGTGCGGACAAGACAGACGGTGGTGGATGCCTTGATCATGAACAAATTTTTGCACACGATTATTGGTGAACTCAGTTCTACCATCACTTTGAAACACCTTAATTTTGCATGATAACTGATTCTGAACAAAGGGTGCAAACACTAACAAAGCCTCATAAAAGTCAGATTTGCGTTTGAGTGGATAAAACCATGTGAATCGAGAGTGATCGTCAATAAATATAACATAAAATCGATAACCACTAGAAGAAGTAACAGGCGCTGGTCCCCACAAATCACAATGTATTGAATCTAAACATGCATGGAACGTTTGGTGTTTAAAGCAAATGGCAAACAATGAGATTTAGATAATTGACAAGAAGAACAAACATTTGGTTTTTGACAATAATGAAGTAACAAACAAAGAACCATGTTTATGAAGTCTAGAAATAATATCAAAAGACACGTGTCCAAGGAGATCGTGCCACTTTTCATAGGAGGCTTTGAGATGATGAGTCGAGTAGAAAGCGATGAAAGCACGATTTCCTTCTCGAAGAACATAAAGACCATTTTCACAGGTGCCCTTTGTTAGGAACTCCTTGGTTTTTCAATCCTGAATACAAAAAGAGTTGTTAGAGAAAAGAAAATAAATACAACTAATACAATAATTACAGGCAATATCTACGTAAATCAATTTCTTGATTTACGGTAGGCTATTAGACCCAGCCCATAATGAAAATTTATGGATCCACCACTAACTGTAATTGGTCATCAAATTCACATAGCCACGAGCACCTTCCTCCGACCACACCATCAGCTACAATATCCTATGTTTCGGCCTAACAACGCTTTACTAAACCAACGGAAAAGCTTAGCGTTCATGTCAACACCACACCCTCCACTTCCGAATCGCTTACTATAATCTTACATGATTCACACCGATACACACGATGAATACAACACTATTATTAAAACTGGGACTTGATTCTTGATCATGGTATGTTCACATTAGATAGACATAGAATATACAAGAAGTTTAGTAAAGTAATCTGTGTTGGAAATTAATGAAAAATAATATTATATTAATAATTAATATAATAATTATTTAGTGATTAAAGCAATTGAATGAGAGATCATAAGCTTTAATTATGTGTTGGAACCTTAATATGTGGGGAATTGTGTTTGTCCCACATTGGTGGAGAGATAAATCTTTTGTAGATTTATAATTAGAATTCTCTACACGAATGTATTCTTGTGTGACAACTCACACCCAGTGGTAGCTAGGAGGGTGCGAAGCACCCGACACGCGCCCGCGCCCGTGCCCGGTCACGGGCACGGGCACGGGCATGGGACCGGGACCGGGACGAGGGCGATGGGCGCAATTTGGGGCTTTGATGGTGCATTTGCACTTCGCACGCTCGCATCGCCGCGAGCCGCTTGGAGCCGCCTTTAATATTTTTTAGATGTGTCTTGGCTTGGGTTGTCAGCTAGAGACTTTTCAAGTTTCTAACAGTCAACTGATTAAGTTACTGAATTCATTGTGCCATTGAATTCTAGAATTCAGCTTTATAAGTTTTAGAATTCATTGTGCTATTAAATTCTAGAGTTTAATTTTATTGAATTGTGTATTCAATAAAGACTAATCATTTCGAATTCTAATCAGTATAAATACAAAGCTTTGTGCTTTGTTTTGATACACAGAACACAAAAATCGTATGGTTCATACAACACACACATCAAACGAGTTCCCTAACTTTGCATCTTTGCGCTCTCTTGTTTCAGGTATACTTTCGGGTGCTAGGCTAATACCGGCAGTACAATCTGCTTAGGCTGTTGTACCCTGAGAAACAGACGGGTTCACCTGGGTGGCCCTTAATATGTTTTAAGGGAAGCGTGATCTTCAAGTGCCTCAGTCACCATTGTTTATGTTTTCCATTTAATTTTCTTTGTAATCTGTTCTTGGTTAAGTTTATATTTTTTGTATTGTAATTCCTTTCAGTTTGATGTAGTTCTTCTTTATGTATTGTAATCATAATATTGATTAATAAATTTTTATTTTATTTCTTTCTGAACGGTTGTCCTACAAGCTTAAAACAGATTTTAAAAACCCGTTCACTATTTTGGTTTTTAAAAGTTTTTATAATTTTTTTTAGCAAACTTTTGTAGTTTTCATTGGTTTTATGTAAACCAAATTTTTCTGCCTTCACTAATTTTTTGTCTCTTGTTTCAGAAATGGCTACTGTTTCAGCAACCACATCAACCACTGTGGGATCCACATCCACCACCATGGGACCATTAGTTGGTACCCAAGCAGCCCAAGCTGTGGCTAATCATGCTGAGAAGCCTGAAAAGTTCACTGGCTTGAACTTTAAGAGGTGGCAACAGAAAATGTTGTTTTATCTGACCACCTTGAACCTTGCGAGGTTCTTAACTGAGACCCCTCCTGTTCTTGCAGAAGGGACTAGTGATGTCCAATCTGTGAGTGCAGTTGATGCACGGAAACATTTTGAGTACCTATGCCGCAACTATGTGTTGAATGGCCTCTCGGATGCATTGTATAATGTGTATTTCAAGGTTCCAATTGCCAAAGAATTATGGGAGTCATTGGAACGCAAATACAAGACCGAGGATGCGGGTACAAAGAAGTTTGTTGTGGCAAGATTTTTGGACTATAAAATGATTGACTAAAAAACTGTTATGAGTCAAGTTCAAGAATTGCAGATTATTCTTGGTGACATTTTGTTTGAAGGAATGAATCTTAGTGAAACATTCCAAGTGGCAGCAATTGTTGAAAAGTTGCCTCCTAGTTGGGTGGACTTCAAGAATTACCTAAAGCATAAGCGAAAGGAAATGACAATTGTAGACCTTGTTGTTCGTCTTCGTATTGAGGAAGACAATAGGCTGTCACACAAAGGAAGTCAAGTTGAAGCTTCAGCAAAAGCAAACCTTGTGGAACATGGTCAATCCTCAAGGGGTCACAAGGGTCACAAGGGTAACAAAGGCCACAAGTTCAATGGCAAGGGAAAGAACAAAGGTGTTGACCTTTGGCCAAAGAAAGGTGGTGTGAAGAAGACGGTTGGTCCCTTTAAAGGGAAGTGTTACAACTGTGGACAAACTGGTCACCGTGCTGACCAATGCAAAGAGCCTAAGCGTAACACGGCTCTTATGGTTGATGATGATGGTATGCCTTTAGTGGCCATGATTTCAGACCTCACTGCCATGATGGAGGAGGTAAATTTGGTGGCTAATGAGCCAAAAGGGTGGTGGGTTGATACTGGGGCAACCCGCCATGTGTGCCCAGACAAGAGCCTCTTTAATATGTTTAAAGAGGCGGTGGGAGAAGAGAAGTTGTACATGGGAAATGCTGCTACAGCTGATATCAAGGGAGAAGGTGATGTGATCTTAAAGTGGACTTCTGGGAAAGAGGTCACTTTGAAGAATGTGCTTTATGTTCCTGACCTGCGCAAGAGTCTTGTGTCGGGTTGGATGCTTAACAGGTTTGGTTTTCGTTTGGTTTTTGAGAGTGACCAGTTTGTTTTAAGTAAGCGTGGTATGTTTGTTGGAAAGGGATATGCCCAAAATGGCATGTTTAAACTTAATGTAATGGCTGTTAAGAAAAACATGAATAAAAATGCTAGTACTTCTGCTTACTTGGTTGAGTCTCCTAATGTTTGGCATGGACGTCTTGGTCATGTAAATTTTAATTTGATGCGTCGTTTAATTAAATTAGATTACTTACCAAATTTTGCCATTGACTCTAAAACAAAATGTAAAACATGTGTTGAAGCCAAACAAACAAGATCATCCTTCAAATTAGTTGAAAGAATAAATGAACCCCTTGATCTGATTCACACTGATGTGTGTGACTTAAAATCAATTCCCACAAGAGGCGGTAATAAATATTTTATTACTTTTATCAATGGCAATACAAGATATTGTTATGTTTACTTACTTAAGAGTAAGGATGAAGCAATTGACAAGTTTAACTTGTATAAAGCTGAAGTTGAGAATCAACTTAACAAGAAAATAAAGCGTGTGAGAAGTGATAGAGGAGGTGAATATGTTTCACCATTTGGGGAAGTATGTGCACAAAGTGGCATCATACACGAATGTACCCCTCCTTATACACCCCAATCAAATGGTATTGCGGAACGAAAGAATCGTACATTAAAAGAAATGATGAATGCCATGTTGATAAGTTCTGGGATGAGACAGGACATGTGGGGAGAGGCCATTTTATCGGCCAATTTTTTATTGAATAAAATACCTTTCAAGAATAAGGATGTAACACCTCATGAGTTGTGGTGGGGACATAAATCATCCTATAAATACTTGAAAGTGTGAGGGTGCTTGGCCAAGGTGATTGTTACACCCCCTAAGGCACTTAGAATAGGGCCCAAAACTGTTGATTGCATTTTCATTGGATATGCCAAAAACGGTAGTTCACATCGTTTTCTTGTATATGAATCTAAGAATCCTGATGTGCACAAGGACTCTATCACAGAGACAAGGCCAGGAAATGTGACTTACTTTGAAGAAGAGTTTCCTATGTTAGTACAAACTCATAGAAGTTCTTCAAATCATGCAAGTTCATCAACAATGGTTTATGAGATTGTTCGAGAGGAAACTCAAGAACGATCAGAGGTTGAAGAGGGTGAGCAAAGAAGAAGTAAAAGGCAAAGGATTGAGAAATCCTTTGGACCTGACTTTCTTACATACATGGTTGAGAGTGAGCCTCAAACCTGTCGAGAAGCAGTCACCTCTTCAGATGGACCTCAATGGAAAGAAGCCATCAATAGTGAAATTGATTCTATCTTGCAGAATCATACTTGGGAGTTAGTAGATCTTCCACCAGGGTGCAAGCCACTTGGATATCGATGGATATTTAAGAAAAATATGAAAGCGGATGGCTCTGTCGACAAGTATAAGGCAAGGCTTGTGATCAAAGAGTTTAGACAAAAGGAAGGTCTTGACTATTTTGACACATACTCGCATGTGACTAGAATAACCTCTATTAGGTTGGTGCTTGCAATAGCAGCTTTGAGAAACTTGGAAATACATCAAATGGATATAAAAACCGCATTTCTCAACGGGGAATTAGAGGAAGAGATTTACATGGAGCAACCAGAGGGTTTCTCTGCTCCTGGCTAAGAGGGCAAAGTGTGTAAACTCGTCAAGTCATTATAGGGCTTGAAGCAAGCTCCAAAACAATGGCATCAAAAGTTTGACCAAGTTATGCTTAACAATGGTTTCAAAATAAATGAATGCGATAAATGTGTCTATGTGAAAGACACTTCTAAAGGTTATATGATCTTATGCCTTTATGTAGATGATATGTTTATCATTGGGAGTGATGATAAGATGATCAGATCTACTAAAGACATGTTGAAAGCGAGATTTGACATGAAAGATATGGGTCTAGTTGAAGTGATTCTTGGAGTAAAGATCATTAGAACCCAAACTGGCTTGGTGCTAAGTCAATCTCATTTTGTTGATAAGATCCTTCAAAAGTTCAATCCAGAGGACACGAGTGTAGCTCAAACTCCAATTGATACCTCTCAACATTTGTAAAAAAATAGAGGTGAGAGTGTTGCTCAATTGGAATACTCAAGGATCATTGGCAGTCTTATGTATCTCATGTCATGTACTCGGCCAGACTTGGCATATGTTGTGAGTAGGCTAAGTAGATATACTAGTAATCCTAGTTCAGAACATTGGAAGAGTATGGCAAGATTATTAAGGTATTTGAGATACACGAGAAACTATGGACTACATTATGGCCAAAATCCAGCTGTTGTGGAAGGATTCAGTGATGCCAACTGGATATCCGATCAGAAAGATTCTAGATCTACAAGTGGATATGTGTTTACCCTTGGAGGTGCAGCTATTTCTTGGAAGTCATCCAAGCAAACTCTTATAGCTAGATCCACGATGGAATCTGAGTTTATCGCGTTAGATAAAGCTGGAGAAGAGGCAGAATGGTTACGTCAATTCTTGGAATATGTTCCAAGATGGCCTAAGCCTGTGACGGCCATCAGCATACATTGTGATTGCCAATCAGCTATTGGTAGAGCTCAAAATGCAATGTATAATGGCAGATCAAGGCACATACGACGTTGGCATAACACGATACGACAACTACTCTCAACTGGAGTTATCACGATTGACTATGTGAAGTCAAAGGATAACATTGCGGATCCGCTTACAAAAGGCTTAAGCAGAGAGGTAGTACATAAGTCGTCGATGGGAATGGGACTAAAGCCCTTGGAGTAAGTTTGTACAACGGAAAATCTATCCTAGAAGATTGGAGATCCCATGATCTAGGCTCAATAGGACCACCTAACTGTACGAGCTAAGGTCACTATGGGGGAGTACCTCAATTTACAAAAGGGAGTTACAAACTTTCTAGTCCATTCCTACATGAAATCAGTGATATCAAGAGAGGTTAAGCATATGGCTTTTAATGATTTATAAATCACCTATGTTAGAGAGAAGTGGGGTCGCTTCGAATAAAATTGGGGGCACAATTCCTAGAGCTCTCGCAGAACCAAGATGGTGTTCCATGACCATAACGGACACAACTATGAGGGGTTAGCCACACCACGAAGAGTAATTCGTGATGTGTAATAACGTCTACATAAAAAGGGGTTGGTTCAAGGACATCGCGTCTACTAATCGCTAGGAGACTAAGTATACATCACAAAGGAGGGTTCAAAGGGAAACCTACCTATCCTGCATTACTTGACCGCTGAAATTTTATCGTGACACTTGAGTGTGTGGGATGATCTCCATTCATGTGGCGGATTGTTGGAAATTAATGAAAAATAATATTATATTAATAATTAACATAATAATTATTTAGTGATTGAAGTAATTGAATGAGAGATCATAAGCTTTAATTATGTTTTGGAACCTTAATGTGTGGGGAATTGTGCTTGTCCCAGATTGGTGGAGAGATAAATCTTTTGTAGATTTATAATTAGAATTCTCTACACGAATGTATTCTTGTGTGACAACTCACACCAGTGGCAGCCAGGAGGGTGCAAAGCACTAGACACGCGCACGCGCCCCGCGTCCGGGCACGGGCACGGGACCGGGACCGAGACAAGGGCGATGGGCGCAATGTGGCGCTTTGATGACGCACTTTGCACTTCGCACGCTCGCATCACCGCGAGCCGCTTGGAGCCGCCTTTAGTATTTTTTAGATGTGTCTTGGCTTGGGTTGTCAGCTAGAGACTTTTCAAGTTTCTGACAGTCAAATGATTAAGTTACTGAATTCATTGTGCCATTGAATTCTAGAATTCAGTTTTATAAGTTTTAGAATTCATTGTGCTATTGAATTCTAGAGTTTAATTTTATTGAATTGTGTATTCAATAGAGACTAATCATTTCGAATTCTAATCAGTATAAATACAAAGCTTTGTGCTTTGTTTTGATACATAGAACACAGAAATCGTATGGTTCATACAACACACACATCAAACGAGTTCCCTAACTTTGCATCTTTACACTCTCTTGTTTCAGGTATACTTTCGGGTGCTAGGCTAATCCCGGCAGTACAATCTGCTTAGGCTGTTGTACCCTGGGAAACAGACGGGTTCACCTGGGTGGCCCGAAATCTGTTTTAAGGGAAGTGTGATCTTAACGTGCCTTAGTCACCATCGTTTATGTTTTCCATTTACTTTTCTTTGTAATCTGTTCTTGGTTAAGTTTATATTTTTTATATTGTAATTTCTTTCAGTTTGATGTAGTTCTTCTTTATGTATTGTAATCATAATATTGATTAATAAATTTTTATTTTATTTGTTTGTGAACGGTTTTCCTACAATCTGCTTAAGATTTTCTAGGATGACAGCTCAATCAGTCAGTTTATAAGATTGGATGTTAAACCTAATATGACAGAATTAATCAATAAGGGTACTTTATTAAAAAGGAAACCACGGATAGCTCAACAATGTTATTTATTTTATCGTAAGTTTACTTTATTAAACAGCAAACCATGGGTAACTTAAATGATATACTTTTTTATCTAGCACTAAAATAAAGAACTCAAATTTTATCTGCAACTGCTTTTTAAGGTTTTATCAATCGTACGAATTGCAACCCAGCTGGAAGTACGTTGTTAATGTTATCTAATGTAGTTCTAATAGTTACTAAATATCTCTACATAAAAATATCTGCCTAGGTTGGTGAAAAATTGACAAAGGCAAAGTCTTCAAACATCTAGGTCCGTGAGGGAAGGTCTTAGGTTCAAGTCTAACAAACGACAAAGATTAAAGAAATTTGCCATTCAAAAAAAATATACAAATGTCTCTTTGTAGGCTTCAGATCAAGAGAAACCCGAACTTAGAGAACTCCGATTCCCCGTGCGAATTTTGCCCTATTTTTTCACAAACGTAGATGGACATATTACAAAGACCCATGCAAAAAATTAAAAATAAAAACCGAGCAGTGTTTTAGTTGCTGACATAAGCATTTACACTTACTGTAAGGGTTTTTTTACAAAACAACAAAAACTTTTTTTTTAAAAGTTGATTTTTCGGATTTTTGATAAAATTTTTTTTCGGAAAAAGTCTTCGTTTTAACCAAATTCTCTAAGTTTTCTCAACTCGTAGGAGTTATCATTTTACCCTAACCCTCTCTCTATATTATATATATATATATATATATATATATATAAGGTAGGGATCCTAAGAGAAGTCCACCCTATTTGAGAAACTTGAAAGCATTCTGGACTATACATTTTTCCTAAGTTTTTCTAATATACACATATGTATAGTTTAAAATTGACTATATACATATATGTATATTGAATTATACACATATGTATATAGTCAATTTAAAACTATATATATGTATATATTACGAAAAATTTAAGGAAAATGTATGAGTAGGTTTTTGTAGAACCAGTGATAAAACTACGAGAATCATGTATAAAACGCATAATACACTTACACATAGTGCATAGAAGATTATGAAGATAGTGGGAGAAGGA
Organism: Scalesia atractyloides; assembly: GCA_947069175.1. Lineage (NCBI taxonomy): Eukaryota > Viridiplantae > Streptophyta > Magnoliopsida > Asterales > Asteraceae > Scalesia > Scalesia atractyloides. The sequence goes on along the minus strand of CAMTDV010000018.1, from coordinate 29,998,414 downwards.
AATTGACGCGGTAACATAACTTTCTAATGTATCACATGCAAAAGCAAAACACTATGTATAAGTGCCTTACGCTGTTCTTGTAATTCCCAACATATTAATATGAAATCTTTATCAATACCAAGCGATTCTTGTAGTTGTAAACATATTAATATGAAATCTTTATTGATCTTGTATCTGAAAATTACTTTTAAAGTGTAAAATCAATAAGATTTCACAAGAAGGAAAGCAAAACTTGCAATCCGGTTGGAAAAGTGAAATCCCCAAGATTTCCTACCAAGATTCTCAACTAACAAAAACATTGGCAGCTCTCTCTCTTTCTCTCTCTCTATCTCTCTCTCTCTATATATGTATATATATTGGAGTACATCAGAAAACAAAGCAAATCTCTTATATACTTGCTTCTTCTGTCAAAAATCAAACATAAACTATGGCCACTTTACACCATCACAATCATACCGCCGGGTTGTTTAATACCTCCCCAGACCACAATGATATGAATGTTTCAAACTCAAAGGAGATGAATCTCATAGTTAATATTTTGTGGATTGTTTTGTTGTGTGGATTGATTGTTTCTTTTGCAGTGTTTCAAGTGATACGTTATGTTTTCAAACGTAGACATTCGTATGAGGGGTCAACTCGAGCATCTGAAGCCTCCACAGGTCTTAAAAAATCAGTTGTATCTCAGATATCAACACGGGTACTTGGATCAGAGGTTAAGATTTATGTTACCGAGTGTACGATATGTCTTGAGGATTTTGTTGACGGACAAAATGTTCGTGTTTTGCCACACTGTAGCCATGAGTTTCATGTTGGATGCATAGACAAGTGGTTTGAGTCACATTCTTCTTGCCCGAATTGTCGCAGTTGTTTGCTTGAACATCGTGTTGATATATCTCAATCGCGGGTAGACATCTCAGGCGAACATATGGTTTGAGTAGCCAAACGACACTAAATCGTTATGATACTGTTCCTGTTTAGTTATTTCTAGTTTGAAGTGTGTCACCATAGAACATTGGCATTCCTATCCAAATGTAAAAAAAGAATATTAGTTGACGCAGTTTTAAGTTAATTTCTCTTCATATGTGATTCTAGTGAACTCTTAAAATGTGTTAACACATGTATGTTTGACAAGATTTGGTTGATATTATAGATTCTATATGGTTGATATGAAACATACAGGTGTGACATAAAATAAAAGTATGTCTGTTGAACTTATTAAATGTAGGGAAAATACAACTTTTCCAATTAAAATAAAATATTAAAGATATGAAAAAAAAAAACAGAAAAAGTTCATTTTCAGTTAAAACAAATAACTTACATGACCGTTTACAAAATAAATTACATACAAATATAAAATAAATATTACATAACATAAAGTGACTAAAACTGGAGTGCATTTGACGATGTCTTATGTGGTATGTTCGGGTAGTACAAGAATCGAGCAAACTAAATCGTTAACATTGGTTGAAGATTCGTGTTCGTCATATGTCCCCTAGAACAGATTACGCGTCTCTGCTAAGAAGAACGTGTTTGTCTCCTGTGATATAACAACAAAAACAAAAGGTTGAAATGCCCGAGATGAGCATGCTAGTCTAGGTAGCACCAATTTTTGGTGTTTAATGGTTGTAGAAGAGAAAGAGTAGTAGTAAATGGTTGTTCGTTATTCTCGGATAAGTTTATGAATTGCTTATAGGTTTCAGTTATCACAACTTAGTCACTATCAAGAACAACAATTGGACCAACATAGAAACCATTAGTATCAACTGGGCCCACAACAACTTCACTAGTAAAGGAGTTGTTGTCCATTATCACTAACAGTGCAAATATCACTAACAGTGCAAATGCGCTATCAAAACACCTTTAAGTGAACAAGCATAACTACCATTTCAATTTATTACAACTCAGTAGTTACTATCAGCAGCAAATTGGACCAATGATAGAAACCATCGACATCAATTGGGTCCACAACAATTTCAAAAGTAAACAAGTTGTTGCCCATCATAAGTCATAACTAATACAACAATTTATGTATTGGGTTTAGTATCGGTCTAGCCTCCGTCTGACTTCTGTTTTGTATCATTCCCGTATTAGTTCTCAGATCAGTTTACAATATTTCCATGAGTTCTCAAGTACTTTGTTTTGATATCTAGGTTATCTAAGTTAGTTTTTTTTTCTTAAGTATAAAGTTTCCAATTGTGGAAAATTTGTTATTTTATCGGATAATAATTTGATGAATTATTAGTTTTCGATTAAGTCGAAATGTTTATTTAAAAGTGAACACTTTTGTTGTTTATCTTGTTCTAAAATAAATTCTAGAGTTATTAATGTATCTCGACTGTATCGTATTGTTATTCCATCATCATTGCCGTTTCATTGTTGAAATCACGAAATGACTGAGAACATGGTGGATGACACGACGGAAGTGAGTACGACATCGAATTAACTTGACTACGCACCACAAAAACCTTGCCACCATGCGTGCTTCAAGAAATGCTTCACATCAGTATACATCTTGCGAAATCGACACATATGCTTTAGATATCATCTAATTATTTCTTACAGTTTTAGCTACTGACCTTGGTTCATTTGTCGTTGCTTAAATTTTCCTTACAATTTAAATAGGTCATTGAAATACATGATTGGAGGACCGTTAGGGCACAATCGTAAGATAACTGACAATTACGGTCATGAACGTAATCGTGAATTATAGGTACATACGTACGCTTTTGGCTTCCAGTTAGGTTGATTGATGTCTATTTGAATGTTCTAAGATCCTAATATTCCATCATACCTAAGTCTTTCGGAAGATCCTTTCTCATTGTTTAATGTTACATGTCTACGTGCTTTTAATGCGCATATCCGATTATCATAGAGTCGACATAAGTGTTATGCTTACCCGACTTCATCGAACATTAGAGTTTAATATTGGTGATCACTCTGAAGGACTTGTCAGGTGTTCTTACTACCGAATGTAGTACTCCGTCTGTCAGGTTACTTGATTATGACCGAGCTTGAATTTTGATTTGATTTAGTATCCGCTTAATTGTCGTCACAGAAACTCAGTACCTTGGTATGAATCATATCTGAATGTTTGTTGGTGCGTGTAAAGCGTGTTATGATTTCATTGATATTTTAGGTCCGTTTTACGCATTAGTCAAGTTTTAAATTTATAAAACACGATATTGTACTAACACTAAACACACACTAGGGCAAATGCACCCATCGCGAGCGTAGCACAGTGTTGGTAAGATACGGAGGTCGTCCAAGGACACAAGAGCTTTTAATATCAGTTTAGCGTCAACATCTAATCGATACAAATTTTTGATAAAAGTTTTAAAAGATAAAAATAAACATAAAAATAAAAAAAGATAAATAAAAATGAATTACAAACAGACAAAATAGAATCACTTGGATCCAACTCCTCTTTTATGTATCCTTTGATGATTTTCGCACTTTTGGACTTTTTAAGAGATTATCTTAGTTATAGTAGTAGGCCCCTCTTTTGAAGGTGACGTTCCCCTCGGCCAAGTGGTTTGAGTCAGCAGGGATATAATCCCAAGTGGCCGGAATATTGAAAGACAATTAAGTAAGTTACTAATGCGAAAAGTAGTAGGCCCCTCTTTATAAGGTGACGTTACCCTCGGTCAAGTGGTTTGAGTCAGCAGGGATACAATCCCAAGAGGCCGGTCTTATGTTTTCATATAGTTTACATATGAGGGGTTCAAGCTATTCGCACCCCCGCCATCCAATACCATAAGGCATTGAAGGAGGTGCTAGTAAGCTTGAACCAAGTCCCGTAGGATCTATACACTGAACGGGACAAGGACTTTACCAAACCACCCTTCTAACCCCCTTCCAAGTAATTAACGCGCTTTATATAGACCTTAAAGACACGAATGGACAAATCAATGACATCACGAAGAAATAGTTAGGAAAATTCACTTTCAGCATAAGAAACTAGTTATTAAAGTCATTAATACATAACCAATTAAAAAGTAGCCGACAAATTAAAAATCAAAAGTAATACATAAAAGATTTGTTTACATCAAGTGATGTAAGAGATTAGCCAAGCATGGCCTTTGATTAACAAGAACTCTTACGATCAATCTTGGATCCCGAGACTACTACACACTCTAAAGATGGAAGATGGTCGGGGTGTGACACTGGTGGTGGGTGTTTGTGTTGTAGTGGTGGTGGAGTGGTGGCAAAGTGAGGGATAAGTGGGTTGCCAATGGATGCCTTTGAAGAGAACCAAGCACCCCTATTTATAGTCAGAACAGAGCCCCGACCATGGCCGCGTGCACGCTGGCCACGGCCCGTGGCTGCTTCCTTCTATTTGTTGTACTATGAAGAGGATCCCACACGACCCCGTGTCTTCTGGACAAGGCCTCGTGGTCAACTCTTTGTTTTACTATGACGATTCTATGAATCTTAGCGTTGACCACGCCCCATGCTCGCTGGACACGGCCCCATGGTGGCTTGATTTCTGCATTTTGTCTTTTCTGCATGAATTGTTAACTGACCACGACCCATGTCTGGCTGGACACGGCCCCGTGGTGGTTGTAACATTTGTCGAAAAACGGGTTTTTCAAACCCGCTTCGTTTATTAATCGAATAATCAGTTTTATATTTTTGTTGCTCATTTAATGCCTATGTTAATTTTAAACAATACATAACTAATAAACATTTTAGATTATGGAAATTAAAATTGTTAAAAAATAAAAATGAAACAGTTAAAAATAAAAATGGGCTGCCGGGTTTCGAACCCGGGTCAGCCGGAGAGCCTTAACACCAAACACATAACCACTCCGCCACTTGATGCCTTTGTGAAATGTAAGAATCAAATAAAACATATGTTCACCTGAGAAACCACCTGTTTGTGCCAAAACTGAAACCGATATCGGCTTTCAACATTCCAGTCGATTGAGTGATCACGGATTCCTGAAAATAACCGATAAACCGACATTCTTAATCAATTCAGTCTTGAATGAACTTGAATTCATGTGATGTTCGGTTTTTATAACCGAAAACATTCACTTCCTGAATTACTTCAACAAAATCATCATCTCGCGACTCAATAACATTCACAGAACCTCTAATTTCACTTTTACTCTAATTTCTGATCGTCGGAATCGCTTTTTGAACTCGCCGGACTTTCGCCGGAAAACCGTGTCTTTCATCAAAACGGTAAGTTTCTCAATTCTTCTATCTTCTATCAGTTATTAGGCTTTTGCTAACTCAAACCTTTCAATCAGAATCAATCCCAGACAACGATATCAGATAATCAACACTCGCCGGAAATTTTCTGAAAATTCATAGATTCCACTGTGAAACGGTATAATCATTCAAACCTTCTGATAACTCTTGCTTAGTCCTTCAATTCCACAACTAGTTAATCAAAACTGTTAATTGGTCCACTCAGACGAAGTTCATAAAAACAGAGCCGACGACTTCGCCGGAGTTCTGAGAAAGATCATTTTTCCGGTATGTTCATTCCTAAAACTTTTCCTGTCCATTTCATTTTAATCAATTTTATGTTTGTTAATCGAATTAAACAAGATCAGTAGAGTAATCGTTGTCTGTGTTATTGTAACGAAGAAGATGAAGTTAGTCAGTATATAAGTTTAATATAAATTGAATTATATCTCAGGTTAGACACACAGACTGTGTGCAAACAACTATCACCAGTCTCGAGTTCGATCCCTGACCCAACCTCATTCTCTGAAATAAAAATGTTTTTTTAAAACCGAACCGGGTTAACTCACTGAAAGATGTTAAGTATAATAAAAACCAGAATATTAACCAGGTTAGACACACAGTCCAGCGGTGGACTGTGTGCAACGTTAATCCACAGGTCCCGGGTTCGAGACCTGTTACGCACGCCGGTTCGATGATTAAAATCCTTTTTTAAAAATAAATGAATTTTGAATAAATTAAAATAGTATATAAATATAATTTAAAACAGAAATATTTCGGGTTAGACACGTAGCTCAGTTGGTAGAGCTGCGTGCACGCGTGCGGGAGGTCACAGGTTCGAACCTCACTCAGTGCAAACAATAAAAACGACCGAACCGGTCAACAAGTCAAAGTCAAATGGTCAATGGTCAAACCCAAAAAAAAGTCAACATTTTTTTATAGTTTTATTTATTTATTTAATTCAAAAATCAATTAAAAATACTTAAAAATAATGTTTTTAAAGTTAGAAAATAGCCTTAAACTCACAAAAATATATCTAAAAGTCCTATTAAAATTATTAATAAAATCCACTCATTTACCATACCTTTCGTTATTATTTAGGTTAGTTAATCCTCGTCGATCAACCCTCTAAACTCGTGCGCATTCAGCATCTTCATCCGAACGCACCCAATGTGAGTGAATCTCTACAAATTCCCCGTTTTAGTCACGTTTTTGGGGTGTACCATGTGTCTTATTATTATTATTTACATTTAAACAATTATGCATCCATCATGTCCATGATTAAATGTGTAGTCAAAGTGTATCAACTGTTTGTGTGGTTAATATTTAGATTAAATTTATCATTTTCAGTACATACATTATCATAGGCGCCGCTCCCCATTACCTATGAGCGTTGAGCTGTTCCCCATTACCTATGAGCGTGAACGAGGCGTTGCCAACATACGATCGGCTCCGTTTGATTGAGCCTTGATCGCACATACATTTATCATAGGCCGTCCGTTCCCCATTACCTATGAGCGTGAACGTGACTTGCCAACATATACAGTATCATTCATGTTATATATTCATGCAAGTTGGTTTGTTATTGTATGTTTTTTGGTTATTGTATGATATGGTTTGTTATTGTTATTGTTATTGAATGTTTATTTACGTTTGCTCACATATGATTATTGCACAATTTTCCATAATAAATATAACAAGAAAATAATAATAAATGTTTTCTAACAAGGTTCACTCGCCAACTTATGTTGACGCAAAAACCCCCATTTTTACACATGATACAGGTGCCAGCTGCCGCAAGAAACATATAAGATGGCTTAGAAGAATAAACCGGTTTAGACTTTGGATTGTTTAGTTGGTTATCTTTCTTTGTAATTGTATAAACTTGTTTGGAATATTGAGGATGTAATTTTGAATTTAATAAATATGAAACATATTAGTAAACATCATGAGCTTTGGTGATAACCCAATTATGCCCCGACTCTTATTCCGCTGCGGGTCGGGGTGTGACAGATTGGTATCAGAGCCATGACTATAGGGATATAGGATAGGTTATTATACCCTTAGAGCCTATACTATAGTTGATTAGAACTTTTAAAAATTTTTGTGTGTTACATGCAAAATTCATGATGTTTATATGTTTTATGTTTAATGTTACATTCAATGTTATGCAAGCATGTTCATAAATACATATTATTATACAATGTCTATCATGAATCATATTCTCATAACATATCATATCCATGAGAGCACACATCACATCATTTCCATGATTATTTTTTTTGCAATGATTTTTGTATTTTCAAATCACATCAAAGTGAGTTCTCATGACGGGCATGTAGTAACTGGAAGGGTACAAGTACCGGTAGTCGGAACGTCCTGTCTAGGCTTGGCATTCGTATAAATCCAAAATAAAGGACCAGTTTGCCTACCTGGGGACTAACGATGAGAGTACGAAGGACCTATTAGGCCAAAGCATGCTATACCAAACGTCGTGTGAGCTAACCCCACTTTGAGTAGTCATTGTGTCTACACCTGGACACCTTCCGACCATACATCTCGTAAACATATTTCATGGTTTTCATTCGGGTGATGCGAGTATTAAACCGCCAATACCAATGTGAATCCTACTAAGCCAATAGTCATGGGGGCCCACATGACACCTAAAAAGACTCCATAAACTCACAATCTTCTTATGTATATTCCTGTAGATGTCGGCTAGGCAACAACGAGGGGGTAGAAGATCAGGAAGGTCAAACGAACGATTGGCCACTCAAATCGCAAAACAAATGGTCACGGTGCTTCCTGACATTGTAGTTCAAGTCCAACAAGCTCTCGCCGCAAATCCCATCAATCCTCCCCAGCAAGAAGACCAGAACATCGGCAACCCTCCTTCCAAAAAGTGCTCATATAAACATTTTAAGTCTTGCGATCCTCCGAAATTTGAAGGGACCGAAGGTGTCACTGCTCTCCTCCACTGGTTTGAGGAAATGGAAAACACCTTCCTCAACTGCGATTATCCCGAGGATCGCAAGGTACGTTACGCAACCGGGAGGCTATTTGGGGTAGCTCTTACCTGGTGGAATACTGAAAAGGGGAAGTGGGGAGTCGAAGATGCAATGGCCTTAATGTGGGAGGAGTTAAGGGAAATCATGACGAGACGTTTCTGTCCTAGAAGCGAGATTAAAAAGTTAGAGGATGAATTTCATTCGTTGAAGCAAAAAGAGGGAGATCAGACTTCCTACAACAAACGGTTTTTAGAGTTGAACCAAATGGTCCCTAACTTGTTCACCCCAGTTTACCGCTTAGTCGAACACTATATTCGAGGCCTCCCCTCGTAAATTCAAGACTCAGTTCTCAGCACTTCGCCTGCAACACTCGAAGCTGCTATGGAACTAGCGACTGAGCTTACCGGGAATCGTATTCGCAACGGTAAATTTAAAGATGAGAAAAAGAAAGCCCCCGTTGAGGGCCAAACTTCAAACCATTCCACCTCCTCCTCAAAGTTTGCTAACAAGAGGAAACGTAACACCAGAAACTTTGCTGTCACACAAACAAATTTCCCTATCCCTGCTGCACCCATCACTCAAGTTGCCCCCTCACCTGCACCATATAAAAGGCCATACTCCGGGCCATACCCAAAATGCAACCGTTGCCAATACCATCACTTTCCTGATTATCCCTGCCAACATTGCACCGGCTGTGGTCGCGCAGGTCACACTATTCAAACCTGTCGCGTACCTCAGCGAACGAACCGCCATCAGCCCTTAACCCAAACCCACCATCAACCCTTAACCCAAACCCACCATCAGATAGTGGGTCAAGCCCAACAACCTTTACTACTACCACCTACCCAACATGTAGCCCAATCCTACTACCAACCCAACTATCCCATGGTGCAACCTATGCGGGCTTGTTACAACTGTGGAGACCCGAACCATTTCAGAAACACCTGTCCACGCCTAGTGAATATTATCCATGCCCAAGCTCAAACTAATCCAGTAAACCAGACTAATCAAGCTCCTCCACCTGCAAGAGGAAGAGCTTGTAACATCAACGCCAATCAAGCTAGGGCTGACAACAATGTGGTTAATGGTACGTTTCTCATCAATGGTAGTTATGCATCCATGTTATTTGATACTGGCGCGGATAAAAGTTTTGTGTCCTTAGAATTTGAACCCATCCTTAACTAGACTCGTGATAAACTCATAGAATCCATAACGGTAGAAGTTGCTGACGGAAAACCGGTCTCATTAAACTCTATTATACGCAATTGTACTCCCACCTTAAACGATCACGATTTTCCAGTTGACCTCATTCCTATGAAGTTGGGAAGTTTCGACATTATAATTGGTATGGACTGGCTCAGCCAACATCATGCTGAAGTTGTATGCCGCGAAAAGTTTATACGCATTCCTCTTGCAAACGGTCAGACTCTACGAATCTTTGGAGAAACCCCTTCGAAAGGGCTCAAATTAATGTCCTGTCTTCAAACCCGAAAATATCTCCGCAAGAATTATGTTGCATTTCTAACTCATGTCGTCAAAAAGGGAACAAGGAGAAGAAACTTGAAGACATCCCAGTAGTAAAAGATTTTCCGCAAGTTTTTCCTGACGACATTTCAGGACTTCCTCCCGTGAGAGAAGTCGAATTCCGCATTGATCTTATACCTGGAGCTACACCAGTTGCAAAATCTCCTTATAGGTTAGCCCCATCCGAAATGCAAGAGCTAGCCAGTCAATTGCAAGAGTTGACGGACAAAGGATTCATGCGTCCTAGCTCCTCGCCTGGGCCACCTGTCCTTTTTGTGAAGAAGAAAGATGGAACGTTTCGCATGTGCATCGACTATAGAAAACTCAACAAGTTAACGGTCAAGAACCGCTACCCATTACCTCGCATCGATGATCTTCTTGACCAACTTCAAGGCGCCAGCTGTTTTTCAAAAATCGACCTTCGTTCTGGTTATCATCAACTCAGAGTACATGAAGAAGACGTCCCAAAGACCGCCTTCCGAACTCGTTATGGTCATTATGAATTCATGGTCATGCCATTTGGTCTAACCAACGCTCCAGCTGTCTTCATGGATCTAATGAACAGAGTCTGCAAACCCTATCTCGATCGCTTTGTTATAGTCTTCATCGACGACATCCTCATCTACTCAAAGTCTAAGTCTGATCATGAACGACACCTTCGACTCATTCTTACACTCTTAGAGAATGAAAAGCTCTACGCCAAATTCTCTAAATGCGAATTCTGGTTAAAAGAGGTACAATTCCTTGGACATGTCGTCAATGACAGGGAATACATGTCGACCCCTCAAAGATCAAAGCAGTACAAGAATGGCAAGCGCCACGTACACCTACCGAAGTAAGATCATTTCTTGGTTTGGCTGGTTATTATCGCCGTTTCTTTGCAAATTTCTCTCGTATTGCTGTACCGCTCACGGCTTTAACACATAAGGGAAAACCCTTCATATGGGGACCCAAACAAGAAGAAGCCTTCCAAACCCTTAAACAAAAACTCTGTGATGCACCTATCCTTACTCTTCCGGAAGGTTGTGATGACTTCGTGGTTTATTGCGACGCGTCAGAGCAAGGACTAGGCTGTGTTCTAATGCAAAGAGGAAAGGTGATAGCTTATGCTTCTAGACAACTCAAAACTCATGAGAAGAACTACACCACCCACGACCTAGAACTTGGAGCCGTTGTGTTCGCTCTTAACGTATGGAGACATTACCTCTACGGTACTAAGTGTGAAATATACACTGACCATAGAGCCTCCAACATATCTTCAACCAAAAGGAGTTAAACATGAGGCAACGGAGATGGGTTGAACTTCTTAATGACTACGACTGTGAAATTCGGTATCATCCTGGCAAGGCAAACGTGGTGGCCGATGCACTCAGTCGAAAGGGTTATGCGAACTCCATTCGTCTTCTATGTTCGCAAATCATAACCGACATCAAAGATCAAATTCGAGAAGCCCAACATGTTTCAGTAACGGAAGACGACGTACGAAAGGAGCTGTCCTATGGAGCTGAACTTAAAATTGAAACTAAATCCGACGGTATTCTGTACTATCTAGATCGCATTTGGATTCCTCACCACAACAACCTTCATGAATTCCTCATGAATGAGGCACACAAAACACGATACTCTATACACCCAGGAGCCGACAAGATGTATCAAGACCTTCGATACACCTACTGGTGGCCTGGAATGAAAAAGGATATTGCTGTTTTTGTTTCCAAGTGCCTTACATGTTCCAAGATAAAAGCTGAACATCAAAGACCCTCAGGACTTCTGGTCCAACCTGAAATACCTGTATGGAAGTGGGAAAACATAACCATGGACTTCATTACCGGGTTACCTCGCACTCCTGGTGGGTATGACACTATATGGGTAATCATTGATCGTCTTACAAAATCAGCTCACTTTATTCCGATCCGCGAAGATTTCAAGAACGAGAAGCTAGCTCGTATCTACATCAGCGAAATCGTAAGCCGTCATGGTGTACCGTTAAGCATTATTTCAGATCGTGATGGTCGTTTCACTTCACGAACATGGCAAGCCATACAAGCCGCTTTGGGTACACGATTAGACCTCAGTACCGCTTATCATCCTCAAACTGATGGACAATCTGAACGCACCATTCAAACTCTTGAAGATATGCTTCGAGCATGTGTCATAGACTTCAAGGGAAATTGGGACGCTCATCTACCATTAGTTGAATTTTCATACAACAACAACTATCATCCAAGTATCGGCATGGCACCTTTCGAAGCTTTATATGGTCGTAAGTGCCGATCTCCAGTATGTTGGCACGAAATTGGAGAATCTCAAATCACCGGTCCAGAATTGATTCAAGAAACAACAGACAAGATCCATCAAATTCGAAACAACCTTCTAGCGGCACAAAGTCGTCAAAAGAGTTATGCAGATAAACGACGAAAGCCTTTGGAGTTTAACATCGGTGATCATGTACTTCTAAAAGTATCACCGTGGAAGGGAGTAGTTCGTTTTGGCCAGAAGGGCAAGCTAGCACCACGCTACGTAGGACCTTTCAAGATACTCGAAAGAGTAGGACCTGTAGCATACAAGCTTGATCTACCAGAAGAACTCAACAGAATTCACCCCACATTCCACGTATCAAACTTGAAGAAGTGCCTCGCCGATGAAAACTTCCATATTCCCCTGGAAGATATTCAGATCGATGAATCTATGCATTTCATTGAAAGACCAGTACAGATCATGGACTTCGGAGAAAAACGTTTAAGACGGAGTCGCATTCCAATTGTTAGGGTACGCTGGGAGTCGAAACGGGACCTGAGTTTACTTGGGAACGTGAAGACTCAATGCGCGAAAAATACCCGCATCTTTTTCCTGTTACCACTACTACTTAAATTTCGGGACGAAATTTCTAAAAGTAGGGGATACTGTAACATTTGTCGAAAAACGGGTTTTTCAAACCCGCTTCGTTTATAAATCGAATAATCAGTTTTATATTTTTGTTGCTCATTTAATGCCTATGTTAGTTTTAAACAATACATAACTAATAAACATTTTAGATTATGGAAATTAAAATTGTTAAAAAATAAAAATGAAACAGTTAAAAATAAAAATGGGCTGCCGGGTTTCGAACCCGGGTCAGCCGGAGAGCCTTAACACCAAACACATAACCACTCCGCCACTTGATACCTTTGTGAAATGTAAGAATCAAATAAAACATATGTTCACCTGAGAAACCACCTGTTTGCGCCAAAACTGAAACCGATATCAGCTTTCTACATTCCAGTCGATTGAGTGATCACGGATTCCTGAAAATAACCGATAAACCGACATTCTTAATCAATTCAGTCTTGAATGAACTTGAATTCATGTGATGTTCGGTTTTTATAACCGAAAACATTCACTTCCTGAATTACTTCAACAAAATCATCATCTCGCGACTCAATAACATTCACAGAACCTCTAATTTCACTTTTACTCTAATTTCTGATCGTCGGAATCGCTTTTTGAACTCGCCGGACTTTCACCGGAAAACCGTGTCTTTCATCAAAACCGTAAGTTTCTCAATTCTTCTATCTTCTATCAGTTGTTAGGCTTTTGCTAACTCAAACCTTTCAATCAGAATCAATCCCAGACAACGATATCAGATAATTAACACTCGCCGGAAATTTTCTGAAAATTCATAGATTCCGCTGTGAAACGTATAATCATTCAAACCTTCTGATAACTCTTGCTTAGTCCTTCAATTCCACAACTAGTTAATCAAAACTGTTAATTGGTCCGCTCAGACGAAGTTCATAAAAACAGAGCCGACGACTTCGCCAGAGTTCTGAGAAAGATCATTTTTCCGGTATGTTCATTCCAAAACTTTCCCTGTCCATTTCATTTTAATCAATTTTATGTTTGTCAATCGAATTAAACAAGATCAGTAGAGTAATCGTTGTCTGTGTTATTGTAACGAAGAAGATGAAGTTAGTCAGTATATAAGTTTAATATAAATTGAATTATATCTTGGGTTAGACACACAGTCCAGCGGTGGACTATGTGCAAACAACTATCACACGTCTCGAGTTCGATCCCTGACCCAACCTCATTCTCTGAAATAAAAATGCTCTTTTTAAAACCGAACCGGGTTAACTCACTGAAAGATGTTAAGTATAATAAAAACCAGAATATTAACCAGGTTAGACACACAGTCCAGCGGTGGACTGTGTGCAACGTTAATCCACAGGTCCCGGGTTCGAGACCTGTTACGCACGCCGGTTCGATGATTAAAATCCTTTTTTAAAAATAAATGAATTTTGAATAAATTAAAATAGTATAAAATATAATTTAAAACAGAAATATTTCGGGTTAGACACTTAGCTCAGTTGGTAGAGCTGCGTGCACGCGTGCGGGAGGTCACAGGTTCGAACCTCACTCAGTGCAAACAATATAAACGACCGAACCGGTCAACAAGTCAAAGTCAAATGGTCAACGGTCAAACCCAAAAAAAAGTCAACATTTTTTTATAGTTTTATTTATTTACTTAATTCAAAAATCAATTAAAAATACTTAAAATAATGTTTTTAAAGTTAGAAAATAGCCTTAAACTCACAAAAATATATCTAAAAATCCTATTAAAATTATTAATAAAATCCACTCATTTACCATACCTTTCGTTATTATTTAGGTTAGTTAATCCTCGTCGATCAACCCTCTAAACTCGTGCGCATTCAGCATCTTCAACCGAACGCACCCAATGTGAGTGAATCTCTACAAATTCCCCGTTTTAGTCACGTTTTTGGGGTGTACCATGTGTCTTATTATTATTATTTACATTTAAACAATTATGCATCCATCATGTCCATGATTAAATGTGTAGTCAAAGTGTATCAACTGTTTGTGTGGTTAATATTTAGATTAAATTTATCATTTTCAGTACATACATTATCATAGGCGCCGCTCCCCATTACCTATGAGCGTTGAGCTGTTCCCCATTACCTATGAGCGTGAACGAGGCGTTGCCAACATACGATCGGCTCCGTTTGATTGAGCCTTGATCGCACATACATTTATCATAGGCCGTCCGTTCCCCATTACCTATGAGCGTGAACGTGACGTTGCCAACATATACAGTATCATTCATGTTATATATTCATGCAAGTTGGTTTGTTATTGTATGTTTTTTGGTTATTGTATGATATGGTTTGTTATTGTTATTGTTATTGAATGTTTATTTACGTTTGCTCACATATGATTATTGCACAATTTTCCATAATAAATATAACAAGAAAATAATAATAAATGTTTTCTAACAAGGTTCACTCGCCAACTTATGTTGACGCAAAAACCCCCATTTTTACACATGATACAGGTGCCAGCTGCCGCAAGAAACATATAAGATGGCTTAGAAGAATAAACCGGTTTAGACTTTGGATTGTTTAGTTGGTTATCTTTCTTTGTAATTGTATAAACTTGTTTGGAATATTGAGGATGTAATTTTGAATTTAATAAATATGAAACATATTAGTAAACATCATGAGCTTTGGTGATAACCCAATTATGCCCCGACTCTTATTCCGCTGCGGGTCGGGGTGTGACAGTGGTCTTCTGTTTCTCTTGTTTTTGTTCTTTGGATACTGCCGAGGGGTCGGGCATATCACGTTACTTCTTCTTCTTCTTGTATTTTGTGTTGGTTTTAGCCGCTGATTTGCTCCTTTTGTTCGTTTAAGCTCTTTTGATCCTGTAAATTGAAAATGAACAAAGAAACGTGATTTTTCCAACATTAGTACTAAAAAAAGGTTGGTTTTATGCCTCGATTGATGTAATGTATATGTTGCATTTTATAAACATCATTTGCTATGTTAGAAGTTTTCCGTGTCCTTTTGAAATCATTCGTAACCGTACTGAGCAATTTCAAGGACAATTTTTTTAGAGGGGAAGAACTGTAATACTTGAAGTTTAAATAATAATAGCGAGTAAATGAAAGTTGATTATTATTTAAGTTAGTTTATTAGTTAATTTGTTGATTAACTCAATCATGTTTTCTTTCTAAACTGAAACGGAAATATACAAAGAAGATAGTAGTTAACTCTTTTAAAGAGTAAATTGTCATTTTAGTCCCTGAGGTTTGTCCAAATTTGCCATTTTAGTCCAAACAGTTTTTTTCGCCTCTGGGTCCCTGACTTTTCCTTTTTGTTGTCATTTTGATCACATTGCCTAACTCCATAAAAAAACCCAGTTAAGTAAAGGGCATTTTGTCACATACTTATTTCTGATTTTTCTATTTGCTAATTTATAAACAAATTAAAGCTAATTTAAAAAAACACTAATATACATATACAGACTCACTTTTCCCCTCTATCTCTCTACACCACCAACCCACCACCATCAACACCTATCAACGCCACCATCCACCACCTGCCACGACCCACCTCTCTTCCCCCTTTCTCTACAACCCCCACCAAACCACCACCTATTACCGCCTATTTATGCCACCCATCACATAACCACCACCACCACTATAACCTTCAACTTGTTCCCACCACCATAACCTTCCACTCGCTCTTTGTTCTAATCTACACCACACCTACCACCATTTACCACCTCACATCCGCCACTAAACGCCGTCAACCACCACCTCCGCCATCTCAACCACCCCACCACTAGCCATAATCACCTCCACCATCCTCGTCACTAACATCAGCCAACACCCTTCACCCCTCACAACTAACCCACCACCATCACCACTACTAATCCACCACCATTTTAGATCTGGTGATGATGAAATTTTGAATAAAGGTTGACAGGGGTTGTTGGAGGTCAGATGTTATGAAGAATAATGGGTCGGCAGTTGTTACAGGCGGCTCCGGCAAGGTTTGAACGGAATCCAAAACAAGGGGTGTGGAAATTGGGTTCGATAGAGAAGACGGGGGTTAAGGTTTCACAGATGGATTACGGAAGGTGAACGATGTTGGGTTTTAATTTGGGGATAGTGACAGTGGTGAATAACGGTGGGTTTTAGTTAGGGTTTTGATTTGGGGATGGCGGCGGTGGTCTGAGATAGCGACCGTGGTTGAGGTGGTGTTGGTGTCGGTGGTTTATGGTGGTGGAAGGTAGTGATGGCGGCGGTGGTGGAAGGTGGTGATGGCGGCGGTGGTGGAAGGTGGTTATGGCGGCGGTGGTGGAAGGTAGTGATGAAGGTGTGAAATTATTTACCAGTTAATAAATGAGTGTGTGTAATATATATATATATATATATATATGATTAAGTATTAGCTTTTTATCTTTTATATAGTTATAATAATAATAATAATAATAATAATAATAATAATAATATAATAATAATAATAATAATAATAATAATAATAATAATAATAATAATAATAATAATAATAATAATAATAAAAGAATGGATCAAAATGGCAACTAAAAGTATTTAAATTAAAAATCCCCAAAATATCCCCGGTTAAAAATGAGTTTTTTGGACGGAGTTAGGCTGTATGATCAAAATGGCAAAAAAGGGAAAAGTGAGGACCCAGAGGCGAAAAAAAACTATTTGGACTAAGATGACAAATTTGGACAAAACTGCAGGGACTAAAATGGAAATTTACTTCCCTTTTAAATTATATTGACGTTTGAAAGTCAAGAGATAAATGATTATCAGTACATCAGTTTAGAAGAACAATAATATAATAAGATTTTGACCATTCAACCCCACTTGTCGTACACAACCTTACCGGTATCTTTCCGCTCAACGTCATCCCCATCTTCGTCGTATGACTCATCCTATCGCTAACACACATTCAAAACTAAACAAACTTCCCGAAGATTATGGGATGCTATTTTGGGACCACCTTTCTTTATAAACCTTTCTCGTAAACACTTCCAGATCAGATTCTTGTTCCGTTTAAGATAACTCAGCCTCCGCATAACTGTCGCTACATACATCCCTCATGAACTAGCCGCTGATCCGAGATCATCAAACCTGTCGCATTCCATCGTCCGTCTAGCTCCGTCATCGCGCTACTTTGTCGTGACCATCACCACATCATTCAGGCCGCATCTATTGTTGTTGCTCGACTCGTTTCCGTTTGATTATCCAAATCTCTAGTCTTTGGTCTTCGGTTAGCTCCGTTCAACTTTTAAGGTTCTTGATTTTCGGGGTCGACTTGATTATTGGTTTTGCTTTATGTGCTAATAAGGTATGTGAAGAAACACCAGATCTGAGCTGATCGGAATCAAACTAGATCTGAGGTTGCGGTTTCTGTATAATAAGGTTAATCTTAAGTTTGTTCGCCAAATGGAAGATCACTCGCCGGAAACACTGCAAAAGAGAACACCGTTAGACTCGCCACGGGGAGAATGGGGGTTCTCTCCGTGACCACCCTCCGGCGTGAGAATAAGTACAGTGTATCGGAAGAGATTAAGTGAAGTAAGAGAGAGAAAGTGAAAGTGAATGAATTTACTTGTACCTGAAGTCTCTTATTTAGATGGGTTTGGGCGCCAAAATGTGAAGGAGAGTTAACGGAATCTTTTACGGCGTTAGTTGGTTATCTTGCCATCCACGCACACGGATCGTGTGTTGATCGACAGATGGGGAATTGCCACGTGGAAAGTGAAATCATCGAGATTATATGTGAGATATATCATCATCGTGACTTAGATGAGTGCACCAGATCTTGCCACGTCACATTCGGTTATAACTGAATGAAGCCTTGCACGATGAGCATTTAATTGTTTCTAGAAGATCTCACAGCTGTGGATCTCTTGTCGAAAGCCACGTGTCCAGTTTGTTGTAACAGAAAAGATTCCTTTTGTCTGCTTCTTACATTCCTGCGTGCGGGTATGCCTGAGAATTTTTAACTGTCGTCAAGCCTAACTATACCCTTGCGCGAGCCCGCGCAAGGGTGTTACATGAGCATTGGCCTTCTCAGTGCCCCGACGCATGGTTGTCTAAAGAGAGTTTATCCCAAGTTTACTGAGGTTACTTACGAGAGCCCGCGCAAGACTGTATTCAAAGCAAACTTAATAGGAGCAAAGGTATGGTCCTCTGCGCTGGCGCAGGGTTTTTGGGACCATACCCCTTCAAGTCCCCCCAGTCCAGTGGTGCTCCTATGCGCTATGGTAAGTAGGTGGAGCGTTAGACTTAAAAATAGTTGTACTTTTTGTTTGTACAACACTGCTTGATGCGCAGGGTTGGGAAAACTTCATGATGAGATATGTTTTATAGATAAGATTCTTAAAATATTTGAATTTCAAATAACTTGATAGGTGTCAACCACGGTATTGGGAGGTAGGTGAAGAAAACGCGTGCGGATGACGTCTGACGACTGTGTGACAAGATGTCAACAGTGTCAGACGGCATGCATTAATTGGATTACAGCTTGTGTGTGTTACATGTGCGCGTGAAGTCCAGTACTGTTCCCCACTCGCCCTCTAGCCTGTCTAGGGTTGAGTGTATGACGCAAAAGTCTTTGCACGTAGTCCGAGGCATTAATTGCGATTTCTATATAAGGGGCTCGATACTTCATCTTCTTCACTTTTTTAAAGTTGCAGAAGAACCCTTTGAAATTCTCCGGCAATCTTGTCATATTTCCGATCATCTCCCCTCTGGTTCTTATTCTGTGCTTATTACTTTGTCGGTTAGAATGGCTACAAGTTCGGATCCAGCAGAGATTGTAGATATGACGACGACGTTGCCACCGAGGGAGGCTTCATTGGTTTAGTGAAAAACCTAAATTTTCTGGTGATCTGGGATGCTCGGTATCCCCATGAGAACGATACAGCAGCCCAAGCATCGGCTGGATACATTACTCTTTTTTGGGAGTATTTTGCTGATGTTAACTTTCGGTTACCGGTGACCCATTTTCTTCTTGAAGTTCTTGAATTTTACAAATTTCACATCTCCCAATTGAATCCCATGGGGACGGTGAGGATCCGTCACTTCGAGTTCGTATGCCGATCAATGAACATTATTCCAACGGTGGATCGGTTTAGGGTGTTTTACCAACTACATTGTTTCCTGGGATTTTATTCATTCTAGCAACGCTTGATGGCAAAGTAAGTACTATCATCCCTTCCCTATCATATCATGACTGGAAACAGAAGTTTTTTTATATCAAGGCCGGAGTGATCCCGATAAAGATGACGTTTCGAAGCATGGAAGACGTTCCTTTGGAAAACATGGTGGTACCGGTCAACGAGGAGTGGTATCAAAATTTGAAAGATGTGCCAAGTTTCATGTTATCTGAGCGTTCCTTGGTTGCAGCGGGCATGAGTTTGCACTGGAATGCGAATCGTCACAATAAGCCAGTGTACTTGGAAGACGACCAAAGTAAGTGATTCTTGCGCCTTTTGAGACTGACTTTTCATTTACTCATTCCTTTGTTTGTTGTAGTTACTATTTAATACAACGTTGCTTTTAAGAGAGAAAAAGGAAAAATGGGCACAAGGCAAGTAGATTCAGCCGCGCCATCCTGGTATGAGCAAATCTTGCCCAACTTCACGCTGCCCAAGGTAGAAGATTTGTAGGCGTAACCATCGTCGGCCGTTGGTAAGTACTGTTTCACTGCGCCTGAGTTAGTATTGCAATATTACTACTTTGCTTTTGTTGCGCCGAAGTAATATTGCAATATAACTTATGGCTTGCATGTATACTTGTTAAATTTTTAGAAGATTTGATATACTTGGGCGTAGGCCCAGATAGCAAGAAGAAGAAAAAACTTGTGCCTCCTGCTCCAAAGAAACTTGTTGCGCCGAAGGTGGAAACCAAGAAAGGTAAATACGTAGTACCCAATTCTTGGACAGGTTACGTGGTGGTGTCTGACACCTTGGAAGGTCTTGATCCTGTAGGTGTGAAGAAACCAAAAGCGAAACCTGGGATTAGCGTAGATATCCCTGTGGCGAACCTAGAGGAATCCATAGGTTTGGAATCTAGACCAGAGCCATTAATCCGGGACACATCCAAGAAGCGAAAAAATACTGATTTAGAATCTCCAGCGCAGCCTGCGAAAAAGCCAATGCGGAAGAAAATCGGGAAACAAGGCAATCTGGATGCCTTTGCTACCAAGTTCTCTCCTAGTATGGCGTATATCACTACTTTGTGTTTTTAAGTTATGTACTAACTTTTTTAATTTTCTGTAGAGAAAATCAGGGCTTTTTCGCAACCCTCAAAGCCACTGTCACCCGTTCATCTGGTGCATGATTCTGGGACACCAGAAAAGACCCAAGGTGATAAGTTGGAGACTGAAGTAGAGGAGCGTGAAGCGGAACACATTACACCGCACTCTCCAGAGAAAACATCTGCTCCAGTAGAAAAAAATTGTTGAAAAAAAAAACCATACTTCCCTCTGACATTGCTGCTAGCGAGCAGGATAGAGATACTGCCCCATCTTCCAGACCTGAGCAAGTTCTTACTCCTGGCGAGCAGTTTAAAATTACTGGCCCCTCCTCGTCTGCGCGAGAATTTGAATCATTCTTTGAGAACCCAGAAGAAGAGTCACCCATACGCCCATACGAGACTCTTGGTGACTATTATTATCGTTCATATTCATCTAAGAGAGATTCTTCGATTCATGCGCCTATATGGAAACTGAAGCAAGGGGATACTTTTGCCAATTGGCAAGCGTGTAGGGAATGGTTCAAAGGTGCTTATCCTCCTGCCGAAGTTAAAATTCAAGAAGAAAAATCGCACGACCAAACCTACCGCGCATATCACCAGGAAACAGCAAATGCTTCCTCCACAACCCACTGCATCGTGCGCGAATGGCGCAGCATGCATAAAGATTGGGATGAGTTTGAAACCTCTAAGTTTAAGGTGGGTGTGGAAAAAGAGAAAGTGAAGGTGTTGATGATAGAGCTTGAGGCTGAAAAGGCCAAGTTTGAAGAAAAGAAGAAGACCGAGGAGTGGTCGGCGATGGGCTGGAAGAAGAAAGCAGAAGCGGAGGTTGCGCTTCTTATGGAAGAACGTAAGCGTTGGTGGAGGCGTGTGCGCGTGACAATAATGAAAAAATCACTCTTCACAATGAAATTGAAAAACTCAAAAAAGAGAAGGTCGACACGCTAGTTGCTGCTGAGGAAGCACGCTATCACCGCGAGCGCAGTGAGAAGAAAGAGGTAGATACCAGTTTTACCCTTATCCGTAGAATTAAGGAAATCTCTGACCTCATTTCTTTACTATTTGACCAGGAGCAAATGAAAGAAGACTTAGAGGTGTCCAAGAAGAACCTTGAGCTGGCGCAGGTGGAAAAAGCTGAGCTAGTGCGTCGGTTATCTGAGACTGAGAAGAAGGTAGAAGAAGCGGAAGTCGCGTGTGTCACTGTTGAAAGTGTCGCGGAGCCGTTAACGAACAATCTGATATGGTGTTGTAAATGTAAGTGTTCACGAACTTTATAATAATTCGAACATCTCTGCTTTTGACTCATATTGAAAAATATTTGTGCAGATTGCAAATTCGATCCTGAACTCCACTGAGCTGGATGAATCGGTTGCGAAGGTGATGGTGGCAGCGCGTACTGACGGATATTTGCAGGTTTATGCTGGCACCTTGCATGTCAATGATGCTTTGAAGGTCCAATGTGACAATAGTCGCTCTGCGACTCATGGTGTTGATACAGCTACTGCCTATGCTGCAGCTAAAACAAAATATAACCAGCTGCGCATTCTTGTCATGGACTTGGTTACCGAAGCACTCCGACATGATAATTATGTTGATTGGTTGAAAGAAATATTTGCTGAAGGCGCAGAGGAATCCGAAGATGTGGAAGTCGTGTAGAATGGTTAATTGTTATAGTGTGGTGTACCCTGTTTTGTAAGAACGTATTAGGCCATGGCGTATGTATATTTGACAATTAATATGACATGTTTTGATTACAATTCTTGCATGGTTTTAATTACTTTGTTTTAGGTGAGATAAATGAATATGGTAGAAAGCTCATGTGTGAACCTAGGGTTAGACCCTACGCTAACTAGTACACAGATAATGTTCATGAGACTTGTGGATGTAACCATCGTGTTTTTGTCATAATCAAAGTAATTTCATGCATTTGTAATAAAACTGAATAGAATGTAAGTAATGACTTTTATGTATAATAAGGCGCAAAGGACAACCGTTACATAGTCATTAAGATTACAAAAGCAAAAGTTTGTAAATACTACTCAGGCATCACAACTGGATAAGGCATAAAGCCGATGAGCGTGAGGAACTAAGATTACATAGTAATTTTACCAAATGTAAATATCAAACTTTGACCTTCTTGCACAAGCACATTGCTAAAGATAGGAAAGTTGATAGGATTACATGTAACACCGGCGGAGCTGTTGGGCATTCTAGGTTCTGGGAACACTGGACCCATCCAACCATTTTAGGGTGTACGCACCTTTCCCTAGGACCTCGTGTATGACGTATGGTCCTTCCCATTTTGGGGTCTAACTTTCCAGGCTTCTCCACATTCGATGCTTCGTTGTCGCGCAGGACGAAATCACCCGGAAGAAAGGTGCAGACGCGCACCCTTGCATTATAGTATTTCTCTAGTTGAATCTTGTATTTAGCTTCCCGGATAGCGACATTCTCGCGCCTTTCTTCCAACAAATCTAAATCCATCCGTCTTTGCGTTTCATTATCTTGCTTTTGTAGCGCTAGCATTCGTGGAGATGGAAGGCCGATTTGGGTGGGAATTACCGCTTCAGTCCCATAAACAAGACTAAAAGGCGTCTCCACGGTACTGGTCTTAGGCATGGTTCGATGCGCCCATAAGATACTTGGGAGCTCATCTACCCATCCCCTGTGTGCCATCCCCAAGCAGGTTTTGATGCCTCTACAAGTTGTTTGTTAATACTTTCCACTTGACCGTTGCCTTGAGGGTGCGCAGCAGAAGTGAAAACATGGTCAATGTTCATCTCTTTCATCCAATTTTGAAGCTCATAAGATGCTAAGTTCGGACCATTATCGTAACGATTCTCATGGGTAACCCAAACCGACATATAATGTTCCCAAATGAACTTTCAAATTACCATGGCGATTGTTGAGGCAAGTGGCTTGGCTTCCACCCACTTTGTAAAATAGTCAACTGCCACCACGATGAATTTTACGGCCCCTGGTGCATCAGGAAAAGGACCGACTAGATAATGGCCCACTGTAGAAATGGCCAGACAGAGGTTACCGGAACTAATGGATTCTTCGGGTGTAGGGTTTTTGGTGTGTGACGTTGGCAAGATATGCATTTCTGCATTCCATAGCATCTAAATGCATGCCCGGCAAGTAGTATCATACGCTCATTTGGCAACAACCATGTGCGGCCCGGCATGTATACCACATAATCCTTTGTGAATTTCTCTAACTAAATATTGGGCATCCTGCTTGTCAACACAGCACAGAAGAGGACCCATGTATGATTTACGATACAGAATTCCATCCGCCATCGTGTAGTTCAAAGCTTTATTCTGAATCTTTCGCGCTTCAGCTTTGTTCTCCGGAAGAGATCCATGCTGTAAAAGCATTATGATCGGAGACATCCATGACGAACTCCCAACTTCTACCATGTTCACGTGTCTCAGTGGAACAGATGGATTTTTCAAAACTTTGATTCGTACTTCTTTTGCCAAGTGTTGAAAAGTTGTTGCGGCTAGTTTGCTTAATGCATCGGCGTGCTTGTTTTCACTCCGATTCACATGAATTACCTTGAACTGTTTGAACTGACTGATCATAGACTTTGCTTGTTCCTGGTATAGAGCCATAATGTCTCCCTTTGCATCGTATGTACCGGTAATTTGCCCCGCTACAAGCAGAGAATCTACATGCGCTGTTAAGTTTGTTGCTCCCATTTTTATGGAAAGGCGAAGACCTGCTAAAAAGGATTCATACTCTGCTTCGTTGTTTGTACTTTTAAAGTCCAATCGTATGGCATATGTAAACTCTTGGTTATCAGGATTAACCAACCGAAGACCTGCACCTGCTCCATCACTGTTGGATGCGCCGTCAGTGTGTAACATCCATGTTCTTTCATCAAGAATAGGAACTGGATTTTGAATTCTTCACATTCCTGAACCTTATCGATTGGTACCTCAGTCACAAAATCAGCTAAGATTTGCCCCTTAATGGCAGGGTGTGGCTTGTATATGATATTATGCCCTCCCAACTCGATTGCCCATTTCGCCAAACGGCTCGAGACATCTGGCTTTGACAATATATGACCCAGATGATAGTTTGTTAAGACAGTGATAACATGGCCGGAAAAATACATGCGCAGCTTGCGCGAAGCGTGAACTAGCGCAAGAACAAGCTTCTCCGTGATGGAATATCTAGTTTCTGGATCATTCAGCATTTTGCTAACATAATAAATTGGCGTTCGAACTCCATTCCGTTCAACTAAAAAGACTGCACCAACCGCCTTCTCAGAGGCGGCGAGATAAAGAATCATAGGCTCCTTGTCAAGCGGAGCTGTAAGAGGTGGTAGTTGAATTAAACAATCTTTCATTTCTTGAAAAGCTTTATCCGCTTCTAGAGTCCATTGAAACTTTTCTTTTTTAACACAGTTGCGCAAAGTGCTTATAAAAGGATAAGATTTTGCAGCATGGTTTACGAGGAACCAGTTTAGCGTAGCTAATCGTCCTGCTAAACGTTGCATCTGTTTGATACTTGACGGTGACGGCATTTTCTGAATTGCCTAGACTTTCTCTGGGTTAACTTCAAAGCCGTCTTTCGTAACAATGAAACCCAAAAATTTCCCTTCCTCCATACCGAAAGAACATTTGCTTGGGTTCAGCTTCAGGTTGACTTTTCGCAAAGAATCAAAAGTTCTTTGAATATTTTCCAGCATTGTTTCCTTTGTATGGTTCATAATGATGAGGTCACCGATATAAAATTCGACTGTGACCCCAATGTCGTCCCCGAAAACTGTGTCCATTAATCTCTGATAAGTGGCTCCCGCATTGCGGAGGCCAAATGGAATTTTAGTGTAACAAAAGATGCCATTCTCCGTGTGAAAAGTCGTCCTATCCTCGTCCTCTTTCTTCATTAAAACTTGATGATAACCCTTGTAGCAATCAAACAAACACTTCCAACAAAAAGAAGCTAGCGAATCCACCTTCTTGTCAATTTCCGATAGAGAATAGCAATCTTTTGGACATGCTTTATTCAAGTCTTTGAAATCAACACACATGCGCTAACCACCATTTTGCTTTTTAACCATGACCGAATTTGACCCGTGTTTGATATCTTACTCCGCGCAGGATTCTTGCTTCTAATAACTCAGCGACTTGTTCGTCCATAGCACTAGTTTTTTCTGAGCCGAGGTTGCGCTTCTTTTGAACTATAGGTTCCGTTGAAGGGAATATGTTCAAACAATGTTCTGCAACATCACGCGGAACACCGGTCATATCAGTAGGTGACCAAGCGAAAATATCCATGTTTTGGAATAATAACTGCTTAAGCTTGGCGCGAATTGCAGTGGATATTGCATGACCTAATAAGACTGTTTGTTCGGGATACCTATTGTTAAGTATCCACTTCTCTGGCTCATTTGGTGATGTTTTGGCAGCTTTGGCTACTGGTCCTTCAATAGACATGATTTCCTTCGCGCATACATGATAGCCACCCATGTCTTGGTTGGAAAACCGCATGCGGCATGTGGGGTGGAGGTAATCATGTTGAAGTCGCGCTGCGCGCGGCGACCTAACAGGACATCATGTCGAGAGGTCGCCAGCATCACCATAAAATTCACGTCGATCGTACGCGAATGTCTTCCATCCGAAAGGGTAACAGGAAAAGTAACTTTTTTGAGAGGAAAGACGGCCTCATTGAAGAAACCAGTTAAAGGAAAATCAACCAGCTCTAGGCGCGCCTTATCTTCTGGATCTAATTGTCTAAAGCATTACTCATAAATGATATCCATTGAGCTCCCAGGATTGATAAACATGTAATCAGTTTGGTAATGCCCGAAAATACCTGTAATCACTACTGGTCGTTCTTCATGTGGTTCGCCAGGAAGAATAGGGAAAATAACTTGCTGTTCGCGCCACTTATCATTGCAAAAACGTTGGTGACTGCGGTTGCGCATCGTTCCCCTTGAATCATGGAAACTTGATTCATCTTTTTATTGCTTAGACCCTCATCTCCGCGCGTAATTTGACGAACTTCCTTGCGCACATTCTGGAGTAAATGTGTGAGTTTACCACTTTTCAAAGCTTTTTCAATCTCGGTACACAAACTGATACAATTGTCAGTTGTGTGCCCCGTATCCTTGTGTAATCACATAAAAGATTTGGGTCTTGACCCTTCTTGTTTTTCATGGGTTGAGGTTGCTTGAATTGACAATTCTCTTTGCTAAGAACCTCTGCTGGAGATTTCGTTAGAGGAGTCCACTGCCTTTCTCGATTTTCTTGCTTAATTGCTTTTTGACTTGTTATTTTATTAATGGTTGTGCGAGCATCCATGAAGGTCCGTGATCAGGCGGTTCTAGAGGGAAGTTAATGCGTAAACGTAAACCGATTCGGTAGAATGTTATTAAGAATGAAGTAGAAGTAGAATGCAGCGGAAGTCTTCATTCATTCCGAAAGAGTATACATCTTTATAAGTCCAGCTGCCGAAGTTCCTGGAGAGAATTCGGCAGCACCTCCCTGTAGGGATAGCAAAAACTCAAATGACAAATGAACACACACCACCTATTTATAGGGAAACACACAAGTTCGCTTGACATGTGCATAGGAGGATAAGTTCGGGTGAACTTGTCTATCATATGACAAGTTCAGGCGAACTTGTCTGCCACATCTCAAGTTCGAGCGAACTTGACCTCCACAGGTTAAGTTCGGGCAAACTTGTTCCCTTTTACACTGTAAACTCCGTTTTGGTCGTGTGTTCGATTCTAACCTATACAATATTCAACACACACTAAATCTATCCTATTCGACAAGTGATGAACACAAAATGCATCAACAATCCATTAGCGAATAAGGAGAATATGACCCCTGATTTGTCTTTTTCCAACCTTTCTTGAACTTCCAACTACCCCTACTCGGACCTTGAGGACGATTTTGAGGTAAAGGTGGTCTGTTGAAATTTAGATTGCGCTTAGTTTGGGCATAAACTTTAGTAACCGCCATAAGTTTATCCCAACTCTTAGGCAGACCAAGAGTGCCAGACAAAACCTTAATCATTTCATTGCAGTGCACAACATATTTGAATTGTGCGCGAATTAAATCTTCATGAACATAACCAATCTCAAGGACCTCTTTATTATAACGAGTAATGAAATCTTCTAAGCTTTCATCATCTCTCCGCCAGATGTTCATGACATCTGAGGAGTCTCTGACATAACGACGTTGCTGGCTAAAATGAGTTAAGAACTTATCCTTGAGATCATTCCAGGAAGTTAACTTACCTGTTGGAAGGTTGTCAAACCATAGGCGCGCCGCCCCAGTAAGGGTTTGAACGAATAAGTGACACCACATGGGCAACGTCCATCCACCAATGAGCCCTGCACTGATAAACAAGCGTAGATGATCATCAGGATCAGTCATACCATTAAATTTACCCACGTTTGATGGTAACTTTGCGCGCTCAAGCGGAGCCAATGCAATTTCTTTCACAAACTTAGATTCTTCTGCTGCTTTAGTTGGTCTATAGATCAGGTTGTAATCATGCTCAGCTTCTGGATTATAAACCGCGCGAACTTTTGGTTTATAATCCACATGATCCTTGGATAAACGATTGAACACACTTGCACTATCGCCTTCTTCATATGACTTGTCATATTCGTCGTACTGAGTGTCCCGCTTTTGTGACGAGCACGGGCCCAGACACGAATGGACGGAAGCACGTTTCTGAGTTTGCTCTTCCTGACGTCTACCACCAGACAGTGTAGAGTCATACCTAGTTCTGGATTGTGAATACATCTCCATCTCTTCAACAGATACATGCGACGGTGCGCGTGCTCTGTTTGGTGTATCATAACTCAGAACTCGCGATGCCGGCAAAGCACGCACCTGAGCTGTAGGCATCTGAGCATGTATTGCTGGTGTACCGGATGTGCACAAAGCTGAGCATAAATAGCATTCAACGCACTTTGTGATTTGACGTACCACGAGATCGGAGTCTCACCGGGTGGTAAAATTGAAGCAACAGGTGGAATTTCGTTTTGAATTCCCGGAGTTACTGGAATGCTCACATGACCGTGGTCATGATGAGCATCAGCTTCGCCGGAAAACTCTTCTTCCACGTGTCTGTCGACCGGAGCACCATGAGCAACATTCCGGATCTCCGATCGAGGACCTAGTGGATGAGATGAACCATTAGCCATGATACTGAACATTCGAGCAAACAAACGAAAGATGAGAAGAAAAAAGAAGAAATCGGTGGGCGCCAATGAAGAAACACCAGATCTGAGCTGATCGGAATCAAACTAAATCTGAGGTTGCGGTTTCTGCATAATAAGGTTAATCTTAAGTTTGCTCGCCAAATGGAAGATCACTCGTCGGAACACTGCAAAACAGAACACTGTTAGACTCGCCATGGGGAGAATGGGGGTTCTCTCCGTGACCGCCCTTCGGCGTGAGAATAAGTACAGTGCATCGGAAGAGATTAAGTGAAGTAAGAGAGAGTATGTGAAAGTGAATGAATTTACTTGTCCATGAAGTCTCTTATTTATAGCCGGGTTTGGGCGCCAAAATGTGAAGGAGAGTTAACGGAATCTTTTACGGCGTTAGTTGGTTATCTTGCCATCCACGCACACGGATCGTGTGTTGATCGACGACTGGGGAATTGCCACGTGGAAAGTGAAATCATCGAGATTTATATGCGAGATATGTCATCATCGTGACTTAGAGGAGTGCACCAGATCTTGCCACGTCACATTCGGTTATAACTGAATGAAGCCTTGCACGATGAGCATTTAGTTGTTTCTAGAAGATCTCACAGCTGTCGACCTCTTGTCAAAAGCCACGTGTCTAGGTTTTTTGTAACAGAAAAGATTCCTTTTGTCTGCTTCTTACATTCCTGCGCGCGGGTATGCCTGAGAATTCTTAACTGTTGTTAAGCCTAACTATACCCTTGCGCGAGCCTGCGCAAGGGTGTTACATGAGCATTGGCCTTCTTAGTGACCCGGCGCATGGCTGTCTAAAGAGAGTTTATCCCAAGTTTACTGAGGTTACTTACGCGAGCCCGCGCAAGACTGTATTCAAAACAAATTTAAAAGGAGCAAAAGTATGGTCATCTGCGCTGGCGCATGGTTTTGGGGACCATACCCCTTCAGTACGGATTCCTGTTCTTGACATCATAGTATTTTTATTCAAATCCGTTACTTTGTAGTACGGATGTTTTCGTTAGATCTTTCTTTTTCGTATCGTTATATGACTAATGTATATATATTAACATGCAATAGACTTTAGAGATTGTACTTGTTATTGCATGTTCCCATAAGATACATTTATTTTCTGATACGGCTTTGTACTCTGTCACCCAATCAATTATATGTTAAGTCTTGTCGTTGGGGCGTCAACGACATGGCACTCATCGTGACGGTGCGTAATTAAAGTTCACGGCGTCTCTAGTTTGTGCTTGTGTAGCACCTGGGCCCTTGAGGTGAATAGATCGATCTTAGCTATGATTCCTGACTCCTGACTCCTGTTGAGATGGAATAATGTGTGTACGCCTACACGCACCGTCTCAATGCATGGACTAGCTAGCTGTGTACCCCTCTTTTTAGGCTCGTGGGTGCTTCTATATTATGTGACTTATTTTATTGTTATGCGTAGTCACGTATGTCTTGTATCTGTTATGACATGTTTGATATGTTTATATGCATATGTTTATGTTCACTATCTGTTTAGTATAAGTTTTGGGATTCAAGTTATAAGTAACCGACCGTCTCAATGCCCTTATTCAGATCTGTTTAGTGTCAGTACCGTCACATTTTGCTTTCCGTATGCCTGCCATTATACTGTTGATTTCTCCCTTACTGAGCAACTTTTTGGCTCAGCCGTAGTTTTTTTCTTTTGTGTTTGTCTTATTTGTTTGACATGTAATTTGGGAATCGTGAGAAATAAGTGAAGATTGTGAAGAAAAAGAGTTGTTTTATTTTAGTAATGTAATGAAAATGTAATGTAACGCCTCGCTTTTTGCAACTTTCCATTTTTTTAGCAAGATTGTATCGTAATTCTATTTTTCACAAACTTGTTTCCCTTGTAATCGTATCTCGTTTCAAATCATTGTAAATCCGAGACTTTGATCGTAATAAAATGAATCTTTTATACATTGTTTATACATGTATACATTAATACGTGCATTCAGTTGATACATGATTCATAATTCGCTTAAACGTAAGTTTAACTCGTAAACATTGATCGTGTATTCGTAATTCTCAAATCTCCATATATTCAAATACTTAATTATTCGATTTTAAGATTAAGTTATATGTTTTCACTTGATTATACCTAACCATAAATCAAAAATACTTGTTACTTTTGATATGTCACCTACATGTATTTTTATCACACATTTGGCACTTTAAAACATGTTTAATATGCACTTTAGACCTTGATAACCTATGAATAATACACCAAACATCATATAACATCTTATATATAAAGTGAATCTCAAATACACCTTTTACTACATTTAAACAACAAAAAAAAAAGAATATAAAGGCTGAAAATCTTCCTTGCAATCAGCCCTTGTTTGGGTATGTTTTTGGGCTTGTTTCAAGTCTAATGACCCACTAATTCTATTCAAAACTCAACCCACTTAAATCCTAATCCTTTCCCTATAAGTACCTCTTATATTCCAGCATTTTTCCACTTTACAAAGCCTCTAAGCCTCCCAAAACACTCCAAGTTCGTAGTTGAATCCAATTTTCGGGCAGATTTGTACCTCTACACTAAAATGAGCATAACTCAAAACTCAACGAAATTGCCCCATTCTTTTTCTTACATGCTTGGTTTTCCTTTGGGCATGATTCCATGGTCTCTCCTTGGAGAATTCAGACCTGGAAGTTCCCCGAAAAGGGCTCCAAACTTTCTGTTTTAATCAAAACTCTTTCAAAACTCATGTTTTCATCAAACAAACTTGTGTTCTTGGGCTCCAAATCAAAGTTATGATTAGTAAAACTAATCAAGGTTGTTAAACATGTAAATAAGAGTGTTTTAACACTCTAAACTTTCTGTTTTTGATGAGCTTTCAGCTCACAAGTGATGCCAAGTCAAGAACTTGTTGAAGGTGTGACTACAAGGTTAGCTTAGGCTATCCTAACTCTAAGTCCACACATCACTTGATGTTTTTCATCATTATCCCTAGTAGTTTTCTAGCTCTAAAGTGTCACAACCCCGTCTAGCCGTCAACGCGTGTCGATGTGTGCTCCCCGGGTTGTAGTTCACTTGGCTACTTGGTATAGTGGTGACACACCTTACATTCTTGTCATTTACATTCTTGTTCATATTATTATTATTGTTAATCTTGTTCTAAGACCCTCCTTGTTGTCTATGACAACTAGTGTAGTGGTGAACCATATAACAAGGTGAAATGGATGTTCATCATCCTACCACCATGCTTGACTTACTTGAATACTTAGAGGTACCAAAGTGGATGGTTCATCCTCCCACCTCCTACATGATCTTACTACTATGTATATACTATGGACTATAATATAATTCTAAAACCGAAACCTTGATAATGACTAAATAATCACCTATCAAATTATTAGGTTTATCACTAAAGTACGTAGTTCCTTGTCACGATTCTAATAGGTCTCGAACCTATGAAACCATATAAACCCTTTTTCGGTTGTCATAGTGTCAAGAATAAGTGTTATGTCTTAGTGAATATTTTCATACATAATACTTTAATTCTCCTTTCCGTAATCTCGCTCGAATACTCCAAATCTACCGTTACACTCCTAACTAATACCTATGTTCTTCTTGTAGAAGGACAAGGTGCCAAACTCTAATCAACACAACAAGCTCCTGGAATTACTTAAGTGGAACACTTAGCAAAACCATGAGTACACTCGACCCATTTATCGTTTTAATCACTTTTGCGTTGTAACATGTTTACCTATCAAAATACACATATCACAAACTCATGCTTTACATGCTCAATCCTTATACATGAATACTTGTTATGCCTAGATACATGCTTGATTATACATGCTTGATCATTAACTTAGCTAGCCCAACTTATCATATATAGCGCAATAGGAGTAGCACACCACCCGTCGGGGTTATGTTAAGATATTCACACTCATTTGAGTCTTGTCGCCTTTGTGGCAAGGGAAGCTCGATCTCATTAAAACTTTTGTGGAAACTCGGGGTTTGATCTAGTATTGCATGATTAGTATGAACTTTGCTTACAATTACCATGTGGATTCGAGTTACACTTTTATACTTATGCTATGTATCACCAAACTTGTGTACTCGCCTTTGCTTTTGCATTGAACTCGTATTTGTAACATGTTACAGGTTGATGAAGATTTTGCCATGAAATTGGAGTAGTGATGATGCTCTAGATACACATTTAGACGTTAGGTTAAAATGTTGTATTATTTTGTTGTTATGCTTATGTTGTACTCGTCTTTAAATTTCTAAATTGTCGTAGTTGACTTAATGATGTAATTTGACAATGTTATCGTTGAATGAATGAAATATGGGTTTTGTTTAAATATTGTCGCTAATAGCGTTGTGAAGTCTCTTGCAATCTCGTTTACGTCTCACTCCGATGTTTCCGCCATCGGTTGGGGGTGACATGTTATTAGGGTCTTTTTGTCTTAAACTTCGGCATTATTTTTGAATTTGAACTCTGTAATGGTGACACATCAGCCCTTTTGGGTTGGGTGTTACAATTATGAACCTATAAATATTAAAAAATGTAACTCATATATAAAATAATTATTTGTGTACAAAGTTAGAAAAATCACATTTTCATTTACTTTGCAAACAATTAAAAAAACTGAAACTTGGAACTATTAAAAGTCTAGAATATGTTGAATTATACTAGTAACTATTCGGTTGTGACGTGACTGGGTGGTTACCTATGGGGTCGTTAGGATGGTGGTAATGCATATGTTGTTTGTCAGTGGTTGATCAACTATAGAGAGTATGGTGTGTAAAGTATATACATGATATACAATAGTTGATGTGATGCATACAATGATTAATGTGTAGCATGTAGTTGTATGTGCTTAATTGCGTAGAATGTTTATTGCTTGTTAATTTTTAAAGTTATAGTTGCTTGATTAAACTCTAACTCACTCAGCTATACTTTCAGCATGTACATCAGGTGTTAGGAAGAAATGATGGCTGCCTAGAGGCAAGGCTCCCTGTAGAAGACTAGTATCGCTCTAACAACTCGAAAATTCGAGTGTTATCTTTCTATTTTGTTTTCCCGTTTATCTACCTTGTAATCCCGAGATTCGGTCTATAATAAAGTTTATGTTAATTACTTACGGTGTTGTACGTTATTATCGCATCTAATCGCTTATTAAATCGCATCGCTAATCTCATCGCATCGCAAATCGCCATTATTTATGTGGTTTTATATTACTTTTGTGTTATGTGTGTTTGTGGTTATGATTACAATCACTATTGCATCGCTCTCGCACTCTCGAATCGCTAAATCGCACTATTATATCAATTATCACGCTTAACGCTTTAAGTTAACGCTTAACATAACTAACTAATACGAACCGGATAACCAAACGAACCCTTAACGTGAAATAAACAAAGAAAACCCAATAATTGGGTCAAGTTCGCTCGAGCTCGGTGATACCAAGTTCGGCTAAACTTGACTGGCCCAATCAACTCCACAATGACCTCAAGTTCACTCGAACTTCACCTCAGAGAGGTCAAGTTCGGTCGAACTTGGCTCCCTTCTCTTGAAATCTCTACAAGTTCGCACGAACTTGTACAAATCTGTACAAGTTCGGCCGAACTTGACTCCACCAGCTCACCATTTTGCCTTCACCTATAAATACTCAACTCAATCCTCTCATTTGAACTTGCTGTAAGTTCGCCCAGAGCTCTTAAAACCCGAAACCTTCGTGTTCTAAGTAAGAATCAACCTGATTTCAGCTACAACAACGTTTATAAACGATTTACAAAGGTTTACAACGATTTTGGCACAAGGCATAGCCTTCGTTTTCAACAAATCTTCTCTGTTTATGAAAATCTTCATCTTTTTACATAAAACTTCTGTTTTTCACTTAGATCTATGCTTAGATCTGAACAAACCTTTTGAACATTGATTTTTACACAAAATTACGGACTTTTAATGATGTCTTGTTCATTTTCTGATGTGAAACGAAGCATTTATCATTCAAGATCCCAGATCTGGAAGCACAAGGATGTTTATGTTGGTTTACACAAGCCGGACTATTCCGAACGAACCCTGAGTTCGCCCGGATTAGCCCACGCTTTTGTAAAATGGCTAAAAAAAGACCTCTCTGACCCAAGTTTGCTCAGTAGCACAGGGTTAGAGGGATGAACACTCGATTTCCTTAGCAAACGACATGAAAACGCAAGATTTTGGACCCGAAATCATCAAGTTTGCTCGAGATTCAACTGATTTTGTGCAGCAGCCTAGCCAAGTTCGCTCGAACTTGCCCTCAAAAGGCCAAGTTCGGCCGAACTTGGGTGATAAAAGGCCAATTCTTCAGCAATAAGTCCTCAAGTTCGCTCGAACATGTAAAGTTTCTCAGGAAACTTCACAAGTTAGGCCGAACTTGTCAATCCATCTATCCAAACCCCACAAGTTCGACCGAACTTGTTAAGTTTCCTTAAGAAACTTACAAGTTCGCCCGAACTTGACTCACCACTCAGCAGACTTATACAAGTTCACTCGAACTTGTATGTTTACATACAAGTTCGCCCGAACTTGTCTACTGCCCAACCAAAACTTCACCGTTTCGGCTTTTCGGAAGACTGATGCACTTCTGTTCATTTACAGGTTGATCTGGCGCACTCCGCAACTCTCCTCAGAATCCTAAGTCTTAACAAAACGCACCCACAGTGAGTATACTTGGCCCATTTTTGCTTTAATGCACTTTTTGGGTGTTACATACATTCCTATATCAAAAACACTTCACAAATCAAAATAGTTTATCACACGCGAATAATCTGATTGTATATGCTCAATACGTGATACTAGAAACATGTGACGAGGACTTATTTTCGTTAACTTGCCTCCTTAGCTAGTATGGTACTATAGTTTGGCTAACACCCGACGGGGTCTAGTTAGGATGGTCACGCAAGCCTTTTCACGGTAGTTAGCATGAGAAAGGAGCCTGTGTTATGTTAAGTGTTTTGGTGTATCAAGATATGTAATTAGATTGTTTTGCAAATGCTTTCTCGACTATGCTAGTATTATTCAAACTCGTATGCTCACCTTTACTTAATTGTATTGACTTGTATTGTATTGACTTGTATTTTAACGTATTAACAGGTTGAGGATTTACCTTGGATGCCTTGGATGTTGCATGCGTAGTTTAGTTCGTTTTGTTAGTTTGTTTAGAATGGTTGTAATAAAATCTAGGGGAGATGAATTGGATTTATGTTAAGAGATTTTGTTGAAATGTAATGGTTATTTTGAAGGTTTATGAGTTTGATAGTATGGGATATTGAATGTTGATTATTATCTTTGAAATGGCTGTTATGGAATCTCTTGATCAATGTGATTCACCTAGTGCCACTACCCCAATGATTCTGCCATCGGTTGGGGTCTGACAGATTGGTATCAGAGCGCCATAACCATAGGATAATAGGTAGAATTGCCATGTTTGACCTAGTAGCATGTTTAAGTACCCGATTGACCTATCTTTGACTTAAATGTTAAACTACTTGCCATAAATGCTTAAATGTGCCTTTCCTAAAGCTAAAACAATAATACACGCTTGGAAACGCTCGTATCACAAAAAACGAGTGATCAAGTCGAGATTAGGTGTGAAAATCGAGAACTCTCGATGAGACCATTCACTCCGTGCATCCTCTCGCACGAGATATCTTCGTTGGGCTAGGAGTGATATCCAAACCTCGATGAAAATCTCCATTTCTATCTAGGAATGAAGTTGTTAAGTTAGGGGTGAAACCCGCATCTTAATAACTAATTCCGTGCTTCGATTTTCAATCTCACCAAAGTCTCGGTTATGCCGATGGTTTGGAACACGTATTAACTGGAAGGGTAAACGTCGTTAGCCGCTTGCGGTGAGAACGTTTATCTATTAGGCAAAACCGTGGGTCCAAATGCAAAGGGTAGTCGAATCACTTTGGGTAGTCAACGTCTCAAAACCCCGGACACTCCCAATTTATTTAAGCCTATATCGTCGATTTACGCGTCATCGAGTTTATTATTATTTATGTGTTTAACAAGTATATTGCACTAATTCGTTTCTTGTTAACTAAGGCCCATCCTATGTCCAATATTCTCTTCGTACCTGTTAACCTGTATTATGTGTAAAAATGGTTTTGGGTCAACCAAAGTTGGCGAGTGAATCTAAGTTAAACATTTAAACAGTTTGTTAAATTGGTTATTTCAATAAAAATATGCATGGACCATATATGAGCATATGTATATATAATTAAATCACAAACCACATAATATCAACAATGAACATATGAACATGATGAATGATGAACTTGAGATCAAGGCTCAATCAAACAGAGCCGATCTAATAAGGCACCTGATGCTCAACTCGTATCCCACGAGGAACTGATGGGCCTTAAATGAATGATTGCACAGAAATGATAAAATGTAAACACACATAACCACAACAAACAAATATACACATTAGATCACATAATGGTGGTAGCACATATATTTGTATAAATAAAGTAAATTACGACACATGATACACCCCAAAACGTGAATAAAAAGGGGAATTTGTAAGGATTCACTCACCGTGTTTGCGTTTTGAATCTTTAGTGAAAAACCGCACGAGAATAAGGAGAAAATCCAATTGATAAGTGTGATTTAAGCTAGACAAACGAATGCAACAAAAAAAGTAAACGTTATGCTAGGCATAGCTAAATGAACGAACATGATATGTTAGACTCGTTGAGCCTAACGAGCCTCTACAAGGCTATGAAAAGCCTAAAGGCGAGCCTAAACTAGGCTACCTTAACGAGCCTAATGCTCCTTAACTAAGAACCTAAACTAAAATAATTAAACTAAGAAAGAAATAAATAAATGAATATTAAAAAAAAGGAAAAAAAAGAAAGGAAGATTACCTCAAAGAAGAACTTTACAAAATGAAAAAAGCTTGAAGGGCAGCACCTCCTCGTCGAAAGCAGAAATAAAACTACTACACAACACACCCAAAGGGGTATTGTGGTTGTGGAGCCACCAATTTTGGTTATTCCACTTGTTTATACTCAAACTAGGAGTTGCAAGCTATAAAGAACCAAGAAAGGGTATTTATAGGTGTGAAATGGAGCACAAAATGGTAATTGGGGCGCCAAACTTGTTTTCACGATTCCCGCTTCGTTTTAACTCCGTTTCGCGCATGGTTTTCGCCTACGTTCATTATTTTTAGAGTACTATCATATGGAAGAGAGTAATCCAACATCCATGGTGTCGAGAATTGGGCTTAAACCTTGGTTCTTGATGCGGGTCGAGGGTTATGTTCTAAAACTTGTGTTTGTGATTCCCGTTACGCTGGAGCTCAGTTTTATGCACCATTTGAACCTACTTGATCCTTAGTATACCAAGTATATCTTGGATCTTTGAATGGACCAGAATAATAACTCAAGGATGGAGAAAAGTTAGCAAGAAAGTCACCCGAAAGTCATCTTATGACGAAACTAAGAATACGACATGTAGAGCTTTTTACTTGCGATCATTTACATCTAAACTCTCCAAAACACAATGTCCTATCTTAAGGCATGTACATAATGAAGTTTGAATGATAAGAAGGTTAGGATGTGATGTGTTAGGTATGTTCACGAGATCTCCAAAGTTTTTTATTAACTTAAGGAAAACCTTAGTTTTAGACCTTGAGATATGGAGGGTTGCTTCAAAATACATGGAAATGAATTTACAAGGTTGTCTGAAACATGTATAAGACTATAAATCACAAGATATGATAACATTAATGATCAAAACATAGAATCCAAGACATTTTGTTGATTAAACATTATACAAAATTACGTGGAATATGAAATCGGATCGAGTTACAAAAACAGGTCAGGTTTTAGGATTCATTCATTTTCTTTGACGAATGTTACAATCTCCCATACTTTTGGAAATTTCGCCCCAAAATTAGGAGGTAACCGTTTAGCTATTTGACATTTGGAGGGTAAAGGTAATTCAAAAGGGATTGCAGTGTTTAAGGATTTTGGAAATGGAAATTTTAACAAAGGTTTGATGTCGTGGCGTGGCTCAAGTGTTTTGTTTGTTGGTGAGACCCAGTTTCGAATCCCTGGTCCACTATTTAATATTTCTTTTTTAAATTTAAAGTTTTGAAATGTTACAAATCAGACCCCTTAACTCTACTATCCGAACTAACTTGGCTACTAACTCATATTACCTTAAAACTCACTTTAAAACCTAACAAAACTAACTAGATTTTATTAATGATTTTAATTGTGAAATTAATTACATTAAATTAATAAATAAATAAATCGATAAATGAATTTAAATTAAAGAGTAAAATATTTCAACGGTTATTTATTTCGCGAAAATTTCCGAAGTTCAAAGGTTAGGATCCGGATTTCAAAGTGGGTCGGACTTCTGGATACCCGTTTTTGGCGGATGTTACAGTCTCCTCTACTTTTAGGAGTTTCGTTCCAAAATTAGGAGGAACCGTTCTTGAGGGTTAGTTAATAGGGTTTCTTATAGATTGGATCTCGAGTATGCTAGGTAATAATAAAAATCTCGATGATGCTAAGGATATACATAACTAGGTGAGTGTGAAGTTTGGATTTTGATTGAGGCGGTAACGTTCCTAGTAAGGGTTGAATACCCTGCTACATGAATCGTTTTTTGATACCTGAGGTGTAAAAATGAAAAGTGTTGTAACACAGAGATGGCTAACTGGATATTGTCTCATGATAAGGGGTTTTGAGAAAATCAAAGCGTCATAATGATAAAGTTACATCACAAAACGAAATCATCAACCACATCGTTATCCAAATTGAGATTGACACTACTTACACAGAACTTCCCATAACCGTCTAACAATGCTTTTGATCACCAGACAAGAACACTTATATATAGGAAGTACCTGCGGCGTATCCACCATGTCCTTGTCAAATTTTCATTGGCCTTGTTATTAAGTCAAGATTAGTTCTATGTGACTCATCCTAAAATATACCAAACATAAACAAACACAATAACCCATGCTTGAATCTCGAATCCGAAGAGAGCAAGACTAAATGACGGCGGGACCTCTTTCATGTGTTATGAGGAAGTGGTCAGTCTATGAAAAAGTGAGATACAACCCAACTTCCCTAAATGATGAGACGGGGTTCGTCGTGATGTATGATGACAAAAATAACATGAAATTTAATCGATGTATAGAGACATGTAATGAAACAAATTGGCATAGCGTGATATAAATTTCATTAATGGCATTAATATGAAATAATAAAATCTTGAAACATTATTACCCAAATTGAAAACAATGGTAATTTGAATAGTCAGGACAAGAAATGGAATTTATTAAAGCTTGTATTGGGAATAAAAATAAAATACAACTGGAGCAGAGTCTTGAGTCTTCATGATGGGAGACTAGTTCGGTTATTCGTTCGCACCATCATTGACCTCAACTGGGTTTGCGTTGACATTGTAGGCGCTCCCTCTTGCTGGTGGGGGTGCTGGGTTTGCCTGGTTCGCTTGGTTAACTAGATTTGCTTGGGCTTGAGCGTTGACGATGTTAGCCAACCTAGGGCACGTGTTTCTGAAATGAGTAGGATCACCAAAATTAAAGCAAGCTCGAACATATGGCACCATGGGGTAATGTGGTGGTTGGTAGGGCTGGATCATGTTTTGGACAAGAGGTGAAACTTGGTTTTGAGGAGTGCGACACGTGTTACTCAAATGGCCATAACGCCCACAATTGGCACATAGATGACAGGGTACAATGAGTTGGTGGTGATAGTGGCAGGTGTTGCATTGAGGGTGGGGACCAGTGTAGGGTTCTTGTTTGGGTAAGCTGGGTTGGTTGCCATTTGGGTGATTGGGATGGCTTGGAGTTGTACGGCTTGTGAAGTTGGTTTAGTCGAGGTAATAGTGTAGTTTATCGTCACGCTTTCGTTTGGTATCGGAACGGGAGAATGTTTTGATCTTGGTTGTCTTTGGCTCTTCCACGGTTTGTGCCCTTCTATTTAAAGTCTCCATTTTGGATATGGCTTTCGGTGAATTCGGTGGCTAATTCTATTGCAGCTTCCAATGTTGCGGTACAGTGCTCATCACGGAATCCTGGATACCAGAAGGAAAACCCCTAATGTAATGTTCAATGAGACGGTAAGGAGGAGTGAACATATTTGGGACCATCTGGTTCAGCTCGAGGAAACGCTTGTTATAGGCCATAAGGTCTCATCATATGCTTTAAGCGGCAGAATTCGTCCTCCAACTTCTTGATCTCACTCCTAGGACAGAACCGTTTAGTCATTAGTTCCTTGAGTTGTTCCCAAGTGAGGGACACAGCAGCTTCAGCCCCTCTTCGACCCTTTTCAGCGTTCCATCAGGTTAAAGCTGCCCCAATGAGACGACCGGTAGCATAACGAACCTTGCGATCGTTAGGGCAGTCACAATTTAGGAAGGTTCTTTCCATTTCCTCGAACCATCGCAGGAGCGTAGTGACCCCTTCTGTTTCCTCATATTTTGGGGGGTCACAAGACTTGAAGTGCTTATAGGAGCACTTGGATGTAGTTGCGGGAGCATTTATAGCGTTTGGTTCGACTTGATTGACTTGGTTATTAGTGAGGGCTTGTTGAAATTGGATCACAATGTTAGGAATCACGGCGGCCATTTGCTTGGCAATTTGGGCAGCCATGCGTCTACTAGAGTGTCCGGTTCATTTTCCTCCAAGAAGGTGCCTAAAGGACATCTACAGGAATTTACGTAAACGAGATTGTGAGATTCTGTGGATGGATTTGCTAGCAGGGATGCGAAAAAAAATATATAAACATATGATAAAATGAAAACTTTGGGGTGTATTTGAAAACAATAACTCATGATAACACAACACTTTTAAAGTGTTCTTGGGCTTTGCTCATAATTGGTCATTGCATACCGCCATACTTCACCTTCATGATCATGTGGGCCCCCATGATTACCGGGATTTCGTATGGTTTGCATGTGTTAGCCTGGTAACGTACACTAAAACCCGGAGAAAATCGAGAAATGCAAATGCAACGTATGAAAGTAGGAGTGCATCCAGGTGTGGACACGGTGACACCTCAAGGTGGGGTTAGTTCACACGACGTCTGGTGTGGCATACTTTGGCCTAATAGGTCCTTCGTACTTTCATCAGTAGTCCCAGGTAGACAAACTGGTCCGTTAATTCGGATTTATACGAATGCCAATCCTAGACAGGACATCCCGACTACCGGTACTCGAACCCTTCCAGTTACTACATGCCCGTCACATGAACTCACCTTGATGAGATTTGAAAACGAAAAACATCACAGAAGTTTGAGTAACATAAAAATAAGTATTTGGAAAATGGAGAGAAATGTTTTGAAAATTTAAAGGAAATCGAGAACTTATAAATAAGGGTTTCATAAGTTTCGTATGGTACGTTTCAGGTGGAGTAATATGTATATATGCAACATATATGTAGACTTCATGACATAATTATAACACATTGCACGTTTCACATAATCAAGTAACAAAGAGAGTGCTTGCATGCGTTTCTGTGTGAAATGGAAGGAATTTAAATGTCTGGGCAATAGCAAATCATAAGGCAAACAAAACATGAAATCACATAAGCACGTAGGTCCTAGTTGACTAAAGTATAGGTTCTAAGGGTCTAATAATCTATCGTATAACCTAATCATAGGTCATCGGGGCATGATTAGGTTAACTCGAGAGCTTATGACTTGCTATTACTTGTTTTAAATATTCATTAATTCATATCAAGTGTCTCACAATACAAATAATTCACATAAACAATTACAAACACAAGACGATGTTTATAACAAGTATATTGCACTAATTCGTTTCTTGTTAACTAAGGCCCATCCTATGTCCAATATTCTCTTCGTACCTGTTCACCTGTATCATGTGTAAAAATGGTTTTTGGGTCAACCAAAGTTGGCGAGTGAATCTAAGTAAACATTTAAACAGTTTGTTAAATTGGTTATTTCAATAAAAATATGCATGGACCATATATGAGCATATGTATATATAATTAAATCACAAACCACATAATATCAACAATGAACATATGAACATGATGAATGATGAACTTGAGATCAAGGCTCAATCAAACAGAGCCGATCTAATAAGGCACCTGATGCTCAACTCGTATCCCACGAGGAACTGATGGGCCTTAAATGAATGATTACACTGAATGATAAAATGTAAACACACATAACCACAACAAACAAATATACACATTAGATCACATAATGGTGGTAGCACATATATTTGTATAAATAAAGTAAATTACGACACATGATACACCCCAAAACGTGAATAAAAAGGGGAATTTTTAAGGATTCACTCACAGTGTTTGCGTTTTTAATCCTTAGTGAAAAACCACACGAGAATAAGGAGAAAATCCAATTGATAAGTGTGATTTAAGCTAGACAAACGAATGCAACAAAAAAAGTAAACGTTATGCTAGGCATAGCTAAATGAACGAACATGATATGTTAGACTCGTTGAGCCTAACGAGCCTCTACAAGGCTATGAAAAGCCTAAAGACGAGCCTAAACTAGGCTACCTTAACGAGCCTAATGCTCCTTAACTAAGAACCTAAACTAAAATAATTAAACTAAGAAAGCAATAAATAAATGAATATTAAAAAAAGGAAAAAAAGAAAGGAAGATTACCTCGAAGAAGAACTTTACAAAATGAAAAGAGCTTGAAGGGCAGCACCTCATCGTCGAAAGCAGAAATAAAACTACTACACACCACACCCAAAGGGGTATTGTGCTTGTGGAGCCACCAAATTTGGTTATTCCACTTGTTTATACTCAAACTAGG
This sequence comes from Scalesia atractyloides, assembly GCA_947069175.1. Taxonomy (NCBI): domain Eukaryota; kingdom Viridiplantae; phylum Streptophyta; class Magnoliopsida; order Asterales; family Asteraceae; genus Scalesia; species Scalesia atractyloides. The sequence continues at coordinate 29,954,599 of CAMTDV010000018.1, read as the reverse complement.
AGTTGCAAGCTATAAAGAACCAAGCAAGGGTATTTATAGGTGTGAAATGGAGCACAAAATGGTGATTGGGGCGATGTGGGATGACTTTAAAACAAGATTTTCGCGTCTTTCAAATCAGCAACAAACACCAAACTTGTTTTCGCGATTCCCTGTTCGTTTTAACTCCGTTTCGCGCACGGTTTTCGCCTACGTTCATTATTTTCAGAGTACTATCATATGGAAGAGAGTAATCCAACATCTATGGTGTCGAGAATTGGGCTTAAACCTTGGGTCTTGATGCGGGTCGAGGGTTATGTTCTAAAACTTGTGTTTGTGATTCCCGTTACGCTGGAGCTCAGTTTTATGCACCATTTGAACCTACTTGATCCTTAGTATACCAAGTATATCTTGGAGCTTTGAATGGACCAGAACGATAGCTCAAGGATGGAGAAAAGTTAGCAAGAAAGACACCCGAAAGTCATCTTATGACGAAACTAAGAATACGACATGTAGAGCTTTTTACTTGCGATCATTTACATCTAAACTCTCAAAAACACAATGTCCTATCTTAAGGCATGTATATAATGAAGTTTGGATGATAAGAAGGTTAGGATGTGACGTGTTAGGTATGCTCACGAGATCTCCAAAGTTTTTGATTAACTTAAGGAAAACCTTAGTTTTAGACCTTGAGATATGGAGGGTTGCTTCAAAATACATGGAAATGAATTTACAAGGTTGTCTAAAACATGTATAAGACTATAAATCAACAGATATGATAACAGTTATGATCAAAACATAGAATCCAAGATATTTTGTTGATTAAACATTATACAAAATTACGTGGAATATGAAATCGGATCGAGTTACAAAAACATGTCGGGTTTTAGGATTCATTCATTTTTTTACGAATGTTACACCGATGACCTCCGCACCGTGAAAGCTACCGGAGTCTTCCAGTCCCGTGCTCTCGACTGGTGGACAGCCGAAAGAAACAAGCGTGGAAATGATGAAGCCTACAGTCTATCTTGGGAGGAACTCAAGGAAGTAATGATGAAGGAGTTCTGTCCTCCGCATGAAATGCAAAAGCTCGAGAATGAGTTTTGGGGTATCAAACAAGATGGTCCCGACAATGCTAGTTTCATTGCTCGGTTTAAGATTTTGAGCATCATCTGACCCAGCCAGGTTTATACGACGGAGAAAGCTATCAACAAGTATATCCGTTGTTTACCCAAGTGTGTTGCAAGTTTCATGAAAGTTGCTCGTACTACAACCATCGAGGAAACCTACATGCTCGCCGCTGAGATCAACGATCAGCGAGTTCACGATGGTTATTTCAAGAACTCTGATAAAGTCGCCAATCAAGCCATCTTCGAACTAACCGCTGCTACCGAATCATCAAGTGAACCAAAGGGAAAGCGTCAAGGACGCAAAAGAGGAAACCCGAGTAAGAACTATGCTCTCGCCACTCCAGCGAACCCTCAGCCGCTTCAGTCAGCCGCTCCAAACGCACCCCCAGCTAAGCGTGCATATATCGGGCCTCACCCTCTGTGCCCTAAGTGCACTTATCATCATGCCGTTGGTGGCAACTGCCGTTTTTGCACAAACTGCAATATCTGCGGCCATTTTACTGTGAGTTGCCGATCAGGCCCTCGTCAGCCACCTCCTCAAGCTCCAGCAGCTCCAGCTTTACTCGTTCCTCCTCAAGCCAATCAGCAGCAAGCTCCAAAAGCACGTCCGTGCTATGTTTGTGGTGATCCGAATCATTTCCCCAATGTCTTCCCGAATCATCCTGTCAAGCAAGAGCAGCCAGCACCGCAGCCTCAGCAGCTGCCTCAGCCACAGCAGCAGCAGCAGCAACCGCAAGCTGCGCGTGGCAGAGCCTTCAATCTCAACCACCGCCAGGCCCAGAATGACAACAATGTTGTCAATGGTACGTTTCTCGTTAATGGTATTTATGCTTCATGTTTATTTGATATTGGTGCCGATAATTGTTTTGTATCATTAGAATTCGAAAAGGTTTTAAAATGTGAGCGCGCTAAACTTCCAAAGACTTTCGATGTGGAAGTCGCCACCGGAAGAACTGTTACCGTTAATTCCGTCCTACGTGGTTGTAATCTCGATCTCAACAACCATGTCTTCTCGATCAATATCATACCTATGTAGTTAGGTAGCTTCGATATCATAGTAGGCATGGATTTTCTTCGCGAGAATCATGTTGAAGTTGTTTGTTTCGATAAAATGATTCGTTTCCCTCTTCCTAACGGTGATCAACTGCATGTATACGGTGAATTCCCTCAAAGAAATTGATGCTTTTGTCATGTACTCGAGCACACAAATGCTTGCAAAAGCGATGTGTTGCTTTCTCGCCCATATCGTGAACCTGGAGAAAGAAAAGAAGACTTATAAAGACGTTCCCATTGTCTGTGAATTTCCTAAGGTCTTTCCCGACGATTTACCCGGTTTACCCCCTACTCGAGATGTTGAATTCCGTATCAATTTAGTTCCCAGAGCTACTCCTATTGCTAGAGCTCCTTATCACCTCGCACCATCCGAAATGCGCGAGCTATCAAGCCAACTTCAAGAGCTTCTTGATAAAGGTTTCATACGCCCGAGCACTTCGCCATGGGGCGCACCCGTTCTTTTCGTGAAAAAGAAAGATGGGATGTTCCGAATGTGCATCAATTATCGTGAACTTAACAAACTCACGATAAAGAACCGCTACCCTCTTCCTCGTATCGACGACTTATTTGATCAAATTCAAGGTGCTACTTGTGTTTCTAAAATCGATCTTCGTTCCGGTTATCATCAGCTACGTGTGTTGGAAGAAGACATTCCGAAAACCGCCTTTCCCACTCGCAATGGCAATTTTGAATTCGTGGTCATGCCTTTTGCTCTTACCAATGCACCCGCGGTTTTCATGGATTTGATGAACCGTGTGTGTAAAGCTTTCTTAGATCGTTCGTCATTGTTTTCATCGATGATATCCTTATCTATTCGAAGTCGAGAGACGAACACGTGCGCCATCTCCGTTTAGTCGTCGAACTTCTTCAAGGAAATCGCCTTTATGCTAAGTTCTCTAAATGTGAATTCTGGCTCGAAGAAGTCCAATTTCTCGGCCACATCATTAATAATCAAGGAATTCACGCCGACCCTGCAAAGATCGAAGCCGTCAAGAGTTGGATTACACCGAAGAATGTATTCGAAATCCGTTCATTTCTTGGATTGGCGGGTTATTACCGTCGATTCGTCGCCGACTTCTCGAAAATCGCCGTTCCGCTTACCGGTTTAACTCATAAAGACAAACCCTTCGTTTGAGAAACCAAACAAGAGGAAACTTTTCAAACTCTCAAGCGTATGCTATGCAACGCTCCCATTCTCGCTTTACCCGACGAAAACGACGATTTCGTTGTTTACTACGATGCCTCAAACGTTGGTCTTGGTTATGTTCTCATGCAACGAGACAAGGTTATCGCGTATGCATCTCGACAACTCAAGATCCACGAGAAGAACTACACAACCCACAATCTCGAACTCGGTGCAGTTGTTTTTGCATTAAAGATATGGCGACACTACCTTTACGGTACTAAGTGTAGGGTCTTCACCGACCATAAGAGCTTACAACATATCTTTAATCAAAAAGAACTAAACATGCGACAACGTCGATGGGTTGAACTTCTCAACGATTACGATTGCGAGATACGCTACCATCCCGACAAAGCAAACGTCGTCGCCGATGCTCTAAGTCGACGAAGCTATGTGTATAGTGTTCGTGACTCTCAAGCTTTGAATGATCTTGAAATCATGATTCGCTCCGCCCAATTCGCCTGTTTTAGTGCGAATACTTTGGAGGAAGAAATGAAAGGTGGCCGAAACTCAGCTCGTATCTAAGCCTAATGGTATTTATTACTATCTCGATCATATTTGGATTCCTACTCGTGATAACCTTCGTAACTTGCTATTGACCGAAGCTCATAAATCTCGATATTCCATTCATCCTGGTGCCGACAAGATGTACCAGGACCTTCGTTCTAAGTATTGGTGGCCGGGCATGAAAAAGGATATCGCCTTGTACGTCTCAAAATGCTTAACTTGCTCGAAAGTTAAAGCCAAACATCAAAGGCCCCCTGGTTTACTCGAACAACCTGAAATCCCGATGTGGAAATGGGAGAGTATAGCTATGGACTTCGTTACCAAACTTCCCCGTACTTCATCCGGTCACGATAGCATTTGGGTTATCGTTGATCGTATTACTAAATCTGCGCACTTTATTGCTATACGAGAAGACTTTAAGGTCGAACGGTTAGCCCGAATCTATAACGACGAAGTTATATGTCGACACGGGACGCCTGGTGACATCATTTCTGACCGCGACGGTCGTTTTACCTCGCGTCTCTGGGAGACCTTTCAATCCGCTCTCGGTACTACGCTTAATCTAAGTACCGCTTTTCACCCTCAAACCGACGGTCAGACTGAGGGCACGATCCGCACCCTCGAAGACATGCTTCGTACATGCATCATAGATTTCGATGGTAACTGGGATACGCATTTACCTTTAATCGAATTCTCGTACAATAATAGTTATCATACCAGCATTCAAAGGGCTCATTTTGAGGCATTGTATGGAAGGAAATGTCGATCGTATATTGCATGGCACGAGCTCGGAGAAGCACAAATCACCGGTCCCGAGCTAATTCAAGAAACAACCGACAAGATCCTCCAAATCAGAGACAATCTCTTGAAAGCTCGGAGTCGTCAAAAGAGTTATGCCGACAAACGCCGCAATCCCCTGCAGTTCAAAGTGGGAGATCACGTTCTCCTAAAGGTTGCACCTTGGAAGGGAGTGGTCCGTTTCGGCAAGAAAGGAAAGCTAGCGCCTCGATACGTTGGACCCTTTAAGATTCTAGAAAGGATCTGTAAAGTAGCCTATCATCTCGAACTACCGGCGGAAATTAATAATGTACATCCGACTTTCCACGTGTCTAATCTCAAAAAGTGTCTAGCCGAAGAAAATCTGCATGTCCCTCTGGAAGATCTGCAAATCAACGAGACTCTCCATTTCGTGGAAAAACCCGTTGAAATCATGGATCGGGAAACCAAGAAACTTCGACGCTCTCGCATACCTATCGTGAAGGTCTGATGGGAAGGCAAACGCGGCGCTGAGTTCACTTGGGAATTGGAAAGTGATATGAAGGCCAAGTACCCGCATCTATTTGTTACAACTACTACTTGAATTTCGGGACGAAATTCCCTAAAGTAGGGGTGACTGTAACAACTCAAAAATTCGATTATTATCTTTCCATTTTGTTTTCCTGTTTATCTACCTTGTAATCCCGAGATTCGGCCTATAATAGAGTTTATGTTAATTACTTACGGTGTTGTACGTTATTATCGCATCTAATCGCTTACTAAATCGCATCGCTAATCTCATCGCATTGCAAATCGCAATTATTTATGTGGTTTTATATTACTTATGTGTTATGTGTGTTTGTGGTTATAATTACAATCGCTATCGCATCACTCTCGCACTCTCGAATCGCTAAATCGCACTATTATATCAATTATAATGCTTAACGCTTTAAGTTAACGCTTAACATAACTAACTAATACGAACCGAATAACCAACGAACCCTTAATGTGAAATAAACGAAGAAAACCCAATAATTGGGTCAAGTTCGCTCGAGCTTGGTGATACCAAGTTAGGCAGAACTTGACTGGCCCAATCAACTCCACAATGACCTCAAGTTCGCTCGAACTTCACCTCAGAGAGGTCAAGTTCGGTCGAACTTGGCTCCCTTCTCTTGAAATCTCTACAAAACTTGTACAAATTTGTACAAGTTCGGCCGAACTTGACTCCACCAGCTCACCATTTTGCCTTCACCTATAAATACTTAGCTCAATCCTCTCATTTGAACTTGCTGTAAGTTCGCCCAGAGCTCTCAAAACCCGAAACCTTCGTGTTCTAAGTAAGAATCAACTCGATTTCAGCTACAACAACGTTTATCAACAATTTACAAAGGTTTACAACGATTTTGGCACAAGGCATAGCCTTCGTTTTCAACAAACCCCGAGTTCGGCCGGATTAGCCCACGCTTTTGTAAAACGGCTAAAACTGCTCTAAAAGACCTCTCTGACCCAAGTTTGCTCAGTAGCACAGGGTTGGAGGTATGAACACTCGATTTCCTCAGCAGACGACGCGAAAACGCAAGATTTTGGACCCGAAATCATCAAGTTCGCTCGAGATTCAACTGATGTTGTGTAGCAGCCTAGCCAAGTTCGCTCGAACTTGCCCTCAAAAGGCCAAGTTCGGCCGAACTTGGGTGATAAATGGCCAATTCTTCAGCAGAAAGTCCTCAAGTTCGCTCGAACTTGTAAAGTTTCTCAGGAAACTTCACAAGTTTGGCCGAACTTGTCAATCCATCTATCCAAACCCCACAAGTTCGACCAAACTTGTCAAGTTTCCTTGAGAAACTTACAAGATCGCCCGAACTTGACTCACCACTCAGCAGACTTATACAAGTTTGCCCGAACTTGTCTACTGCCCAACCAAAACTTCACCGTTTCGGCTTTTCGGAAGACTGATGCACTTCTGTTCGTTTACAGGCTGATCCGGCGCACTCCGCAACTCTCCTCAGAATCCTAAGTCTTACCAAAACACACCCACAGTGAGTATACTTGACCCATTTTCGCTTTAATGCACTTTTTGGGTGTTACATACGTTCCTATATCAAAAACACTTCACAAATCAAAATTGTTTATCACACGTGAATAATCTGATTGTATATGCTCGATACGTGATACTAGAAACATGTGACTAGGACTTATTTTTGTTAACTTGCCTCCTTAGCTAGTATGGTACTATACTTTGGCTAACACCCGACGAGATCTAGTTAGGATGGTCGCGCAAGCCTTTTCACGGTAGTTAGCATGAGAAATGAGCCTATGTTATGTTAAGTGTTTTGGTGTATCATGATATGTAATTAGATTGTTTCGCAAACGCTTTCTCGACGATGCTAGTATTATTCAAACTCGTATGCTCACCTTTACTTAATTGTATTGACTTGTATTTTAACGTATGTAACAGGTTGAGGATTTAGCTTGGATGCCTTGGATGTTGCATGCGTAGTTTAGTTTGTTTTGTTAGTTTGTTTAGAATGGTTGTAATAAAATCTATGGGAGATCGAATTGGATTTATGTTTATAGATTTTGTTGAAATGCAATGGTTACTTTGAAGGTTTATGAGTTTGATAGTATGGGATATTGAATGTTGATTATTATCTTTGAAATGGCTGTTATGGAATCTCTTGATCAATCTGATTCGTCTAGTGCTACTACCCCGATGATTCCGCCATCGGTTGGGGTGTGACAATCGCCTCTATTATGATTTCAATATTTTGGAAAATGTTTTTGAATTATTTGTTTGTAAAGACTTGAGATGTTTCCGTTGCTAATGTTTTAGTTTGAATGACATTTTATTTTTCGAACTACATGAAAAAGAGTAAATCCAACAAACGGGTTTGGGGGTTTCAAATCATTAATGTCACATCACTTATGCAATTAGCAAAAAGTTAACCATAAAGAGTGAGACTCGTTGCACCCTAACATGTACTTATTTCTTAAAATTACACTTATCTTCCACTTAATATCTAGATAAAAGAAAATATACCCATCAATTCTTTCCTTGATCCACCCATTAAAATTCAAACTTACATTTGCGTTTTTTTCTTTTTTGACTTCCTGTCACTCACTCCCGTATATAATGTTTTATTAAAAAATATATTTTTTTTACAATATGCTTATTTTTATCTATGTTATGATATAATTTATATAAAAATTGAAACGTATCAAATATAAAACTTTATATTTGATACAACTATTTTTTACAAAACTTATATCAAAACCAAGAAAAAATAAGCTAATCGCAAAACAATATCCGTTTTTAATGAAGAATTATATATTGTAAGTAGTAAGGAAAACACAAATATGAATCAGTAATGTCAGATCCACTTATGCCATTATTAAAAAGTTAGCCGTAAATAATAGGAGCCGTAAATAATAGGACCCGCTGATGCAATTAGCAAAAAGTTAGCCGCAAATATTAGGACCTGTCGCACTCTAACGCTACAATTATTTTCTAAAATTACACCTACCTTCCCTTCAGTACCGAGGTAAGACGAAATAGACCCATAATTTTTTACCTTGATCCACACCATTCAAATTCAAACTCATATTTGCGTTTTTTTTTTAAATTCCCATATATAATGTTTTGTGATATGCTTATTTTAATCTACGGTTGAATATAAATTTTATAAAAAAACAGAAGCGTATCAAATATAAAATTTATATCAAAACACAGATGAAAATAAGGTCATCGCAAAACCATATTTGTTTTTAATAAAGCATTATTTACTCTAAGTTATAAAAGAAAAACGCGAATATTTCACATCACTTGATGTAGTTAGCAAAAAGTTAGTCGTAAATAATAGGACCCGTTGCACCCTAACCATGTAATTATTTCTTAAAGTTACACCTACTCTCCCTTGGTATCAAGGTAAGGCAAAATAGACCCATTATCTCTTACTTTGATCCACACCATTCAGATTCAAACTCATATTTCCGTATTTTTTACATCTTTTCGTACATAATGCTTTATTAAAAAACAAATATAGTTTGGAGTATACTTAATTTTATCTATGTTATAATATAAATTTTATAAAAACGAAAACCTATCAAATATAAAATGTAATAACGGCTTACAAAACTTTAAATTTGATATAATTATGATCCGATCTCGAGGGTCAGGTCAAAGATAGATTTATTGTGTGTTTGTTTGTACCTTTAGCTATATAGCTAGTGGTATGAAGGGCGTTAAACCATGAATAGTTTGTGATTAGTGTATAGTAAAAGATAGTGTATATATAGAAATGATTGTACAGTATCATAGGCATTTAATATTGGTTGAGAGAATAACTCTCAGCCTCTTATATATATATTGGAAAGTCTCAATCAATAAAACATACAGAAAATTCCCATAACTTACAAGGTATCAGCCTCTCTTCGATCATAACCCTAAGCCTACCTCCACCGTTGTCTCTCTCTGCAGCCTCTCCCTTACTTTTCGATCCTAACCCTAACCCTACCTCCGCCGCTGTCTCTCTCTGCAGCCTCTCCTCTTTCACCATGTCCTCTATTATGGATAGCAAACTTCATCCTGCTATGACAGTCTCTAACATTAAAACCTAGTGCCTATAACCCTAGAGCTGGAAGCCGCCCATTATACCACTTGGGCAGAACTTTTCCAAAATTCTTGCAGAGCTTACCAGTCTATGACCATCTGAAACCCAGACGAAAAGCATCGGCTGCTACCTCTTCTGATATTGACGCGGCTAAGGCCGCTGCTTCTTCCCCTTCTAAAGATGAAGCTCTTCGGACTCGCGTGGATGCCATTGTCAAACAATGGATATGGCACCATATCAACCGACCTTCTTCACACCATCCTTACTCCGGGTCAAACAGCCTACGATGCTTGGACCACCCTGGCTAACCTTTTCCGGGATACAAAAACACCAGGTCTGTTTTTCTTCAATAGGAGTTTTCCAATATTCATTTGGAAAATTTTCCAAACATGTCAACCTACTGTCAACAGGTTAAACTCCTGTCAGACCAACTTGCAAGTGTAAATGCTCCTATAGACAACCAACGCCTTGTTTTACAGCTGCTCACCGGTCTTGCCAAGCAATATGATGGCATCTCTACTATTCTGCAAAACAGGGAACCACTACCAGACTTCAATGAGGCACGTTCCCATTTAATAATGGAAGAATCCAAATGAAAACACAGGGCTGCCTCCTCTGCTACAGCCTTGGCAGCCGCTGTAACAGCCCCATCTCCCCTAAACGAGTCACTCCACAGCCACTTAGATCGCAATTGTGGTCGTGGCCGCACCCGAGGGAGGGGTTGGGTCGTGGAAACAACAATCGCGGAGGCCAAAGACACTCTCCCTCAATTCAGCATCCCTACATAGTTTTTCCACAATCATGGGCGTCAAACCAGTGGGGTTGTCTCTTGCAAAATCAGCAGTCACAATGGCCAGCAGGTAAGCCGAACCCACCCTGCCCATACCCCTTAACACCCAGACCTAACCCAGCAGCCAGAATCCTTGGTTCAGCCCTATCTCAAGCCTACACTGCAGGTCCTGATCCTATCGACATTGCCCAGGCTCTTTACACCTTATCACTAAATCAACCGGACCCGATCGACATTATGGACACGGGAGCTACAGACCACATGACAAACCAGCAAGGTAACATTTCCCCATCTAATAGCATGACCATTCCCGTTCTTGGATAGAGCAACCACACCTTACCGCCCCATTCCCACCCCTAAAATTAAATAACATCATCTACGCACCATAACTAATAAAGAACCTAATCTTTGCCTGTCGCCTAACAACTGATAATTTAATCTCTATTGAATTTGATCCCTTTGGTTTTCATGTGGAGGACCTCAAGACCAAGGCTCCTATCCTACGATGCAATAGCTCGGGTGATCTTTATCCTCTCACCACACCCCTCCAGAGTCTATCTTCTCAGCCTTCTACTTTTGTTGCCATCTCCCAGGACTGTTGGCATCAACGACTTGGGCACCCAGGACAACATTTATTGCATTCGTTAAAATCTTCTTCATGTATTGATTTTGGAAAACCTAGTAATGTTATTTGTGAATCTTGCGTTTTTGGCAACGGTGTTAAACTTCCATTTTATGATTCACTGAATAAAACATCGTTACCTTTTGATATTATTCATAGTGACTTATGGACCTCACCGGTTCTTAGTACCGGTAGGCATCTTTACTACATATTGTTCCTTGATGATTACACCGTTTTTTTGTGTGGAAAAATTAAACAATTTCAGTGTCAGAATGGTTAGGAAAATGCGAATAATAACTTCCAAAACTTTTGTCACCAAGGCGGCATGTCTTTCCGTTTCTCTTGCCCTCACACATCCTCTTAAAACGGAAAGCCGGAACGCAAAATCTGCACAATCAACAACATGCTTCGCACACTTCTCGCTCAATCCTCTCACCCACCTAACTTCTGGCACCACGCGTTCGAAGTTGCCACCTACCTTCTAAACATCCTTCTAAGTAAAAACCACAATATCGCTCACCCACTACTTTTCTTTACAATTGCGAGTATTCGGGTGCTTATGCTACCCCATCCTACCCCCCAACACCATACACAAATTAGCCAACCATTCCCAACCATGTGTCTTTCTTGGATACCCACCCAACCATTGAGGCTAAAAATGCCTCGACATCCGAACCCACAAAATTTTCATTAGTCGCCATGTTCAATTCGAAGAAACTATTTTCCCCTTTCAAATTCAATCTCCCACTGATTCCCACACCTATGATTTTCTCTCCCCTCCTTTGGTCTCAGGTTTCATAACTTTCTCATATGCCTGCCTCTAACACTCTGGCCCAGCCCGATATCCAACCACCTTCAGCCCAACCTACTAGTTCCACCTCAGCCACCACCCATGCAGCCCCATCTCAGCCCACTCCAAGCCCCACCCAACCCACGGTTCCAACCCAAAACACCTCACAGACACTAAACATCCCCCTCATCTGGTCCCCACTCCTTGTTCAGCACCCGTTTCACCACCCATTATTACCTACACTCGTAGACAAGCCTGGTCCGCCTTTTTCCCAAGCCACTCCATGGCAGCTCAACCCTCATCTCCTGTCTATCCTACCGCCTCTCAAACCTCTGCCCCAACCCAACCGCCAACCCGCACCATTCTCACCCGTGCTATGAATGGTATATCTAAACAAATTAAACCAAACCTTAACCTTCACTTTTCCACTATTGTCCTTGTTCCCCAAAACCCACATGTTGCTCTGTCCACACCTAAATGGTACAATGCTATGAACGATGAATTTAGTGCACTAATTAAAAATGAAGGAAAGAATCTGATCAATCTGATCAGATCTGATGATGAAGGAGTCAAAGGATCAAGCCAGCAAGAGATATTTGATCATGGCCACAAAAGGAAGAATCTGAATCAGATCTGATGAGAATATCTTTGTCTAAGTGTTCGAAGAATGGATCAGAAACTACCTGATCAAATCTGATGAGGCTTCATCAGATAATGGTCAGAAGTCATCAGATTTTTGATGACTCATCATAAGTGTCCACTTGCTCTAGAAGATAAGGAAAACAGTTGCAAGACATTTATAACACAAGTGGAAGTATAGGGCATAACGAACAACAGTAGAAAGACCTTCCAAGATAAACACTTGCATGAATAAACAATTGCTTATTCATGCCAATTGATCTCTATAAAAGGGATCATCTAACCCGTTTAAAATGGAGCCAAGCATTGAAAGTATTACATCTTACACACTCCATTGCTCTTCACTCCCACAGAATTCTTAAGCATTGTTTGTAATAGCCAATAACTTTACAATCATCTTTTGTAATCTCTCAAAACTAATATAAACTTGAAAATTTTGTATCTCTGTTTCTTACAAGTTGATTTCTAATTCCGCACATTATTTTCATATAAATGTGAAATCAGCCTTGCCATTTTTAGTCAAAGCATTGTTTATATGAGATCAACAATTGGTATTAGAGTAGATTGAATAAAATACTTTCAAATCAATCACATGCTCGAGTATCGTTGTTCATACTCTGTTTTTCAAAAGTTCAAAACTTTGACCAAAAATGGCAAATTTTCAGTCATGGGACAGTGCTTTCAACATGGGTTCTATGTCAAAGCCTCCGACTCTGGTCAGGGAGGAGTACCCCTAATGGAACATTAGGATGATCAACTTCCTAAATGGACATGATCGAGCTCCGTTTCAATCCATGTCTGTGGCCCACATATAACACGTGTTGAATCTGATGAATCACCTGAAATTCCTGCCTCCTGGGCTCCCAAACCAGAAAAAACTGGAGCCCAGAAGACAGGAAATTGGTGGAAATAGATGAAGGGCAAAATCACTTCTGATTATGGCACTTCCAAATGACATATTCTCTTATGTAGATGCATGTTCATCTGTAAAAGAAATATGGGATCAACTTGAAAATCTTTGTGAAGGAGGAGACAAAATGAAAAGGAACATGAGAACAAACATGTCTCTTCTTATGAAAGGTTTAAATGTTCACCAAATGAAACACTCACATATGCTTACAACAGATTAACAAAAATTTTAAATGAATTAAAAAAGCATGGAGTGGAGAAAACCAATGATGAGAGAAATGTAAAGTTTCTTAATGCTTTACCAAGAGAATGGCAAAATCTTGCCATGACCATAGCCTCTACACTAGAGCTAGGAAATCTGAACCTACATATACTCCCAAGAGAACAACAAATCATTGAAAACACAAAACAATATGGTGAACCTATAGCCTTAATATCTAATGCACAAAGATCAATCACACCTGATCCACAATCCTCCAACCCACAAAACTTGGTCTTAGCATCAGAAAAATCTGAAAGTTCATTAGACTTTTATGCATTTGCTGAGGCAATAGCATTGCTCACCAAAACATTTGAGCAGAGAATGAAGGGAGGAAGCTCCAAAAATCAAAGAAGTGATAAGGGAAAAATGGAAGCTAGATCCAAAGAAAAAAGAGCAGAAGGAAAGTCAGAAGTGGTGTGCTATAGATGCAGATAAAAGGGGCATTATGCATCAGAATGCAAAAAATAAGAAGCTGAAAGATCCAGCAGCTTATTATGAAAAAACTTGAAGAAGCAAAAAAACAACACCAACAAGTCAGCCTGATTGCAGGAACAGAAACCTTGATGACTGATGATTCATCCGATGATGACCAGGAAGAAATGGCCAACTTTTGTCTTATGGCAAAAATTGATGAAGAAGCATCATCATTAGAAATCAACGTAAGTCAAAACAATCATGAACTTCAATATCATATTAACAAATTATTAGAAGATTTCAAGAAACTGTAAGAGAAATACTTAGCAGAAACAAAGAGATCTGATGAACTCAAAGATATGTTAAAATGTAGTCAAGAAAATGAAAACATTTTACATGAAGGAAGTCTGATCAAAGACATAAAAATATTTTTTTATGAAAAAGAAAAGAAAACTTATGTACACTAAAATTCATAAAAATAAAGTAAATGTAAAGGGTTTTCAACAAGCAAAGAACTTCGTTGATTATATTGCAACAACTTCCAAAAATCAGGGCGAAGGATTGGGTTATACAAAAACAACAATAAATAATCCAATAGTGTTTGTAAAAGCTTCAAAAGTAGTTTCTGATAACTCACAATCAGAATCTGACAGTGATTCAAATCAGTCAGACAAATCTGATTCTCTGACATCTTGTTCTGAGTCAAATTCAGAATTAAAGGAAAATTGCTCAAAAGGAAAATAAAACTAAAACAAGATCAAACTAAAATAAAAACTAAGAGGATCTTAAAAGAAAATGGACAAAACATATTTCAAAACTCCGAGAAAAATGAGCTTTCATCAAATGCCAATTCTTCAGACATTTCTAAAAGGTGGAATGCATGTGTGTTGATATTCTGAAAGTAATTCAACAACATTTAAACAAAAAGCAACAATCTGTTAGTGATTATTAGTTGGAATCAACAGATTCTGATATATCGAGATCAACAGATGATGAAGGAAAACTGTATTATGCTATATTTCCATCTGAAAAAGTACCCAAGAAAGTCTGGGTACCAAAAAATCTCTAACTTCTTCATTACAGGACCTGTGCAGCAGATTTGGTACTGCGATTTAGGGAGCTCCAAGCACATGACTGGGGATAGGAGCTTACTTAGCAACTATGTAGAAAAACTAGGTAAATTTATAAATTTTGGTAATGGAGTCAAGGGTAGGATAAAAGGTTATGGAAGCATAACATGTGGTACAAAAAAAATTGAGAGAGTGGCACATGTAGAAGGTTTAAAATACAACCTTCTAAGTTGTGGTCAATTTTGTGATAAAGGTTTTAAAGTAACCCTTTCACCTGATACTTGCTTATTAATGGGTCTTGAAGATGACAAAATTTATATTAAAGGAAAAAAGAATAAGAAAATCAATCTATTACTTTGATTTTAAAAAATGAAGTTGAGGAACCTCAATTTTGTCTGTTTTCTAAAGAAAATAAAGGAAATGGTTGGTTATGGCATAAAAGGTTAGCCCATATAAATTTCAAAACTTTGAACAAATTAGCAAGCAAGTGTCTGGTAAAAGGATTACCCTTTATTGCCTCAAGAAAAGACAAATTCTATGAAGCATGTGTGCTGGGAAAGTCAAAGAGAGGCTCACATAAAACTATGGTAGAATCTTCAATCTTTGAAAATCTTGAACTTTTACATATGGACCTATGTGGACCAGTAAGCACTGAAAGCTTTTTTGGAAATAAATATATTTTGGTCATTGTAGATGACTACTCAAGGTACATAAGGGCATAATTTTTTTAAAAAAAAAGAGTGAAACCCCAGATCTCATCGTAAATTTTGTCAAGAAAATTGAAAATCTTCTAAAACTAACTGTACGGAAGATCAAATCTAACAATGGGACAGAATTCAAAAATGCAAAACTTAGAAATTTCTTAACAGAAGAAGGGATATCTCATGATTTTTCTGCTCCCAGAACCCCTCAACAAAATGGGGTTATTGAAAGAAGAAACAGAACTTTGGTAGCAGCAGCAAGAACAATGCTTGCATATGCCAAACTGCCAACTTATTTCTGGGCAGAAGCAGTGCCAAATGTATGTTTCACACAAAACAGAACTATCATTAACAAAAGGCATCAGAAAACACCTTTTCACATTATAAACAAAAGGATACCAAGTGTCAAATTTTTAAATACTTTTGGATGCAGATGCTTCATCTTTAATGATTATGATAGTTTAGAAAAATTTGATAGAAAAGCTGAAAAAGGAAATTTTCTTGGATACTCTTTCTCTTAAAAGGCTTACAGAGTATTTGTTTTGAATAATAGAACAATAAGAGAAAGTTTGTATGTCTCTTTTGATGACTCATCAGAAACAGAAATTTCTGATGACATCATAAGTTTCTCACAAAAACAAAATCCAAAAAGTAATCAACACCTGTTGACAGAATTAATAAATGAACTGCTCGGGTATGACTGGGAAGGAAACTATAGAAATTTACTAGAAATCCAGCCAAACTCTAACCCTGCATAAAATCTGGAGCCCATAGAAGAAGTACAAGATACATCAAATCAGACAACAGATCCATCATCAGAAAATCAAGGGAAGCAAAGGTCTGAAAACTCAAGCTCAGAACAGATGATTAATCAGGAGGAAGCAGGAAATTCTTCACAAAATCCATCTTTTAATCCAACAAGTACTATTACCAGAAGCAGATGGATAAAGGGTCACTCAATAGAAAAAATCATAGGAAACCCTCAAGAACAGGGCCGGCCTTGAGAATTCATGTACCCTGTTCGAGCTCGAAGAAATGTGCCCTTAGGCCTTAACGAAATTGGGTATTAGGCTCACTAAAGGTCTAAAACTAATGCCAAAGGGGTTAATAACTAATCTAAACCATAAGAATAGTTTTGTAAGTGGGTCTATGTTGGTGTTTGTATGGGTGTACCCTATTAAAAAATATTTTACATATACATATCGGGTTTTTTTTCATAAAAAACATGCCCCTCGAAATATCGGGCCCTGGCCGGCGGTCAAAGATCCAGACTGGGTTCAAGCTACGCGGGAATGTCTTCATTCAGGCTACTTAAGTTTAACTGAACTAAGAACAGCAACTGCCCGTGAATGTCTTCATGCAGGCTTCTTAAGCTTAACTGAACCAGGAACAGCAAAAGAAGCACTCAAAGATCCAGACTGGGTTCAAGCTATGCAGGAAGAACTTGATCGGTTCAAAAGAAGTCAAGTGTGGAACCTAGTACCTAGACCAAATGACAAATCTGTCATAGGGTCAGAATGGGTATTTAAAAATAAGTCTGATGAACAAGGGATTGTCACAAGAAACAAAGCAAGATTGGTAGTAAAAGGGTATAGTCAATAAGAAGGAGTTGACTATGATGAAAGTTTTGCTCTAGTAGCAAGACTGGAGGCAGTTAGAATCTTTCTTGCCTATTCAGCTTCAAAAGACTTCAAAGTTCATCAAATGGATGTCAAGTCTGCTTTTCTTAATGGTAAGATTGATCAAGAAGTATATGTGCAACAACCAGAAGGCTTTGTTGATCAGAAATTTCCAAAACATGTTTATAAACTAAACAAAGCCTTGTATGGGTTGAAGCAAGCTCCAAGAGCATGGTATGAAACTCTTTCAAACTTCTTGATCAAATAAGGTTTTACCAAAGGTTCTATAGACACAAATCTGTTTCTTAAAACACACAAAGGGCACACTCTGTTGGTACAAATATATGTTGATGACATAATATTTGGTTCAACCAACTCAAACCATTGTAAAAAGTTTGAAAAACTAATGACAAGCAATTTTGAGATGAGTATGATGGGAGAACTAAGTTTCTTTCTAGGTCTCCAGGTAAAATAAGAATCTGATGGAATATTTTTGAATCAATCAAAATATGTCAAATCTATTTTGAAAAAATTTTCATTAGAAAAATGTTCATCATCAAAAACTCCATTGGCCACAGGAAATAAGTTAGATTCTGATCCTAATGGTGCAAATGTAGATCTTAAAACCTCTAGAGGGATGATAGGATCACTCTTATATCTAACTGCCAGCAGACCTGACATAATGTTTTCAACATGCTTTCTGGCAAGATATCAGTGTAATCCCAAAGAATCCCACTTAAAAGCAGTAAAAAGTGTTTTTAAGTATCTAAAAGGCACATCTGACTATGGGTTGTGGTACCCTAAAAAGACAAGTTTAGACCTAATTGCATATTCAGATGCAGACCATGCAAGTTGTAAACTGGACAGAAAGAGCACATCTGGTGCATGTCAGATGCTAGGAGAAAAGCTAGTATGTTGGGTAAGCAAGAAACAAAACTGTGTTTCCACCTCCACAGCTGAAGCAGAATATGTAGCAGCTGCAAGTTGCTGTTCACAAGTTCTTTGGATGCAAACACAACTCAAGGATTATGGAGTAAATCTGAAACAAATACCCATCCTTTGTGATTCGAATAGTGCAATAGCTATAACTTCAAATCCTATTCATCACTCAAGGACAAAGCATATTGATGTTAGGTATCATTTCATAAAAGATCATGTGGAAAAAGGAAACATAGAAATGTGTTTTGTTCCAACGAAAAACCAATTTGCTGATATTTTTACAAAACTACTGGATGAGAAAAGACAAACTATCTGATCAGTAAATTAGGAATGATAAATAAGAGATACGAACAAACAAGTCTGTCCACAGAATCTTCTAATGAGGGAGTCTCATCAGAAATCTGATGAAAAGAGAACTTTTCTATTGAATAAATCAAAAATCTGATGAAAAAATATCAGAATTCTGTCAAGACAACTAGAACTTTAGTAGTCCCACCAGAAATCTGATCAGTTCATCAGATAGAAAAACATTTTAAAAAAATTACAGAAGAAGTGTCACCATCACATACTCTCTTTGTACCATGCATGCATCCATATCTTGAACAATTTTTTTTATCCCTTATTTTTCTTTCTCCAACATTTGTATAAATATCTATCACCACTCTCGAGTTTATCAAATACATAAGAGTAGAATACGTCATTTGGATAAATAACTAAGTTTTTCTTTTTTACTTTAACCCCCATCACATCACGTTCAATGCTTACTCACCACGATTAAAAGAAAGGGAGGGAACATCTGTCCATGATCCCTATCTTAAATGAGGAGGGAGAATATGGCAATTTTTAGTTCTAAAAATCCTGACACCATATCCCGAAGTAGAGTAGAAGAAGATCTTCACCGGTGGGTACAATTAAGGCATATGCTCATTGTCTTTAAATAAACACACACTTGCCTATTCATTTTCACCTGAAACTTTTTCAAACCAATCTTCTTCTTCTGCATTTCCAAAAACTCTAACCCTCGTCTTCAAAATAAAAATCATCATGGAAAGGATTGATGAAGAGAAGTTCCCACTTCCTTACTTCCAAAGGCACAATGCAAGGTTAAGGATGGGTGTAACCGGTCCAAGATACATTGGCTGCTCCACAATCTTAAACATGCTGATGAACAGTCCAATCGCCTTTGCCCTCACCATGCACATACATGTGCACCTGGACATTCTCCAGGAGTTTTGGCAAATTGCACATCTTATTGTAGATGGTAGTAGAATAACCACCATTGCAGGATGGGTGATGGGTGACTAGCTCATCTGTTTAAATGAAGATACTATCCGAGAAGCTCTCCACCTGGAAGACAACTATCCTCTAACCACCTTCACCATGAGTGACAAAGAGGCCACATTGGCAATGACGGGCAACCACGATCCTCAAGGAAGAGTTCCTATTTACAAAAGCAGGTTCATTGAACCATGGCATATCCTGATCACTCAGTTTGCCTTCTGCTTCACGAGGAAAGCTTCCAATTAGTATCAGATCACTCATATGATAATGGAACCCATCCTTGGTAAACCACCTGCCCTACAACTACTCTTTTTATCTGATGAAGGACTTTAGGGCAAATCTCTTGGGGGCTCGTCCTTTCCTCATTTACCCAAGGTTTATGATGAAAGTGATAACCTCTCAACTGGACTTTGGAGGAGTACATGCATCATACCCCAGAGCTTGGATCGTTCCTCAAGAAGATCAACACATCCCTGCCCTTATACCAACAGATGAAAACAGGGGTTGAGACACCTTTCTGGCAGATGGTAGGCATCATGTATGGGGATGAAGACTTCCTTTAGTTTTTTTTAACTATATATGTTATCATGTACATATATATATATATATATATATATATAATGTGTGTGTGTGTGTGTGTGTTTCTTGTTCTGTTTTTCATTTTGAGGAAAATACTTGTTAAGGGGGAATTTCTAATCAGATCATTGTTCCAGGGGAATTTCTAATGAGTTCATAGTTCAAAAGGGAGTTTATGATGAACTTAACAAACAGTTGAATAAACATTGAATGTTTTCAAAGGACAATAGGAGACGAAAACATGTTGAAAAAGAAAACATTTTTTTTGTCAAATGCAACATCTTTTTGTTATTCTCCTAAAATCAACATTTTCTAATAAAAATCTGATGAAAATTTTTCAAAGGACAATAGGAGACGAAACTTGTTGAAAAAGAAAACAAATTTTTATCAAATGCAACATCTTTTTCTTGTTCTCCTAAAATCAACATTTTCTGATAAAAGTCTGATGAAAATTTTTCAAAGGACAATAGGATAAGAAAACGGATTGAAAAAGAATACAAATTTTTATTAAAATGCAACATCTTTTCTTTCACAACGTTCTCCTAAAATCACTTTCTGATGAACATCCAACATATTCTGATGAACAAAATGAAAACTATTTTCATCAGAAAATCTGATAAAAACACCAGAAAACTCAAAGTTTCAGCCCAACATCAACTAAGGACACTCGAAATCAATGTAAGTATCTCAGAAGACCTTAACTTACTCCCTCTCACCTAAAAAATATATTTTTGAAGTCAATTCAGAATATCAACTCATAAATCTATAAGCCACATAGATTATTGACTCATCAAAAGATCTGTTAGCCACTTCCACAGAAAATCTGCAAATAATCTATTGACTATCTAAAAGTCAACAGAAACAACGACTGAAAAAGTCAACAGATTCTGTCTCAAGAGATTTTGGGTTACAGAAAAAGGGGGAAGATAGAGTCAAGAAGGAATATTTGGAGAGAGAAAGATAGAGAGTGGACCACTCTTGAAAAAGTGGACCCACTTGTGTAAAGTAAAGATTGGCGGTTGGAAAGGACCAATAGAAGAAGAGCTCAGACTTTTTTTAATATCTTTTCTGAAAAGTTATCCATAAAAAGGTTTGAAACGGTTTAAACAATAAAACCATCATTAATGGACATAAACACCAATCCGACGGTTAATCATCAATCATCCATAATCTCAAATACGATATATATATATATATGTACACACACACACCAACCCAGTACACAACCTCTCATCATCTCTTCCAAAAGACTCAAACTTTCAAATTGCAAACCCTAAAATCACAATTTTTTTTCTGAAACCCAAAACCTCAACCTCAAGCATCATGTCCTCATCTGGCTTAATGAACCTCAACATCCCAGCAGTGGAACATGATGTTCCCCTTATCAAAAGATCAAAGTGGCTTGACACGAGGTTCTCAATACTAATCATGAACAGAATGACGAAAAGGTCAGAATTCTGGTGCCCCATAAGATATACCTTAATGGGAGGTTATGAAGTTCCTCAACAGTTACTGCAGCAAACGGTACTTATAGCAGAAAAATCAGACAATGAAATTACTGGCCATGTATGGGGAACATCAGGATTACTGTCAATCAAGAGAACATAAGAAGTTGGAACTTCCTGAAAAAGAAGAATATCACATCCCTCCGGTTAAAGAAGAATTGTTGGCAGTATTTAGAAGTTTTGGATACAAAACAACAATCACTCTGATTGGTCAATTTAAAAGAAAAGAACTACCCGGCTTATGGCAAATATTCATGGAAATGATCAACAGTTGTCTAACAGGGAACATAGGAGGTGCTGATCAAATAAACATTTCAACCTTGAATATCATGTATGGGCTAATGATGGGTGAAGATGTCGATTATGCAAAAGAATCTTTTCTTTATTGAAGAAACAACATGTGCACTCATTAAGGAAGAACAACCACACATCTTCCTCATGCAAGATTCTGGTCAATAATTATAACAAAAGTGTTTGCAGAGAGAAACATGGAGATTCCTGCTCTTGACAAAATATGGAAACCAGTTGTGATGACTCCATGGACTGATGCAGCAAGTGCTTGGGCTCATCCAGTGATCTTCCTCCTCTGCCTCTCAGCATGTTGAAAGTAATCCCTGCAGACTCACCATTCATCAGAAAGCATGAAGAACTGGTCAAACAAACAGGACCTGATGACTGTGGTTCCAAGATGGTGTCCACTTCAGCTGCTGGTAATGAAGATGTTCCTGAGGAATTTGGAACAAATGAAGGATCTGACGAAATCTCTTCCACCAAAGATGAGACATCTGGCCCCAATTCAGACTCAGTACAAGCAGAACAAGATCAACCACAAGACATCTTCGAAACAGGTGCAGATTTTGAATCAAACCCTGATATTAACTTTACAAAGCCCACTTCTGATGAAACCTCATCAGAATCTGTTGAGGGGAATTTTGAAATAAAAACAAGGGTACCTAATGTTGAAGCCCAAATGAGTAATGCTCTAAGAGTTAACACCGAATCTGATGAGGAGGAGGTTGAAACTGCAACAAGTGGAGATTTGATCAAAGACAGATTTTGGATACTTTGTGCTATCCTAGAACTCAAGGAGAACATTCTGAAAGGATTGTTCAAGGATTTGAGGAAATCCAGGAGATGCATGTGGGGCATGATTCTGGTAGGAGAACTATGGATTGGTCTTTTGATCAAAACATAGGGATTCCTAAAACAGCAAGAAATGTGTTTTCTGCTGGTATGTTAGCAGGAACATCTGTCGTTCCAAATGACCCAATAACTTGAATCAACACTAAAGAGGGTGATGAGTTAGGAGAAAAAGTCTCCACTTGAAGAGAAACTAGATCTTCTGTTGAATGAATTGAAGCAACAGAAATCAAACATCAGAAATTTGTCAGATTCTGTTGAAACCATCAGATAACAATCAGAAGCAAACTCAGCCAAACTGAATGAGTTACAAAAACTCCCAGTAGTTCCTCAAGATGTAAGGAGCTTTCCTATGAGTTCAATAAATTAGTAGAATTGTACAAGGCTATGAAGGATGAGTGGAAGAAAATTGTGAAGACAAATCAAGCAACACAACACGAAATTTGTCAACTGTTGCAGGAAACTTCACAAAAATGGAGGAAGGGTAAAAGGAAGTGGAGAAGAACAACAATCTGATGGTACACTTGCTGAAAGAACTGATACAAAATTGGAACAAAAGCAAAACAGAAATACATCGGCAAATGGCAAGCATTAAAGAAGAAAGTGCTTCAAACACAAAACAGACTAAAGATGTAAAAGATCTGTTGAAGAGACTTTGTGTCAACATTGCTAAAGAAACAAATGCTAGTTTGCCTGAGCTGCTAAAACAGGTTCCAGAAAGAACACCTGACACGACCCAGAAGGATGCACCCAAATAAACTGCAATTGCATCAACAAAATCTTTGTTTAGAAAACCAGCTCCCATTCCTATCAGACCAAAAGTCTCAACTGCCCCTTCGCAAAAGACAATGGGTCCTCCTCCTCTTCATCCCCCTCTCCAAATAAAGAAACAACCCTAATCCTACACCTTTTAGCACAAATTCAATCTACACCTACTCAACCAGCACCTACTCAACCACCACACAACAATACCAAACATAACAAAGTGCTCCACCACAAGCACAACTTCCATTGAGAACAAGTGCCCAACACAGAACCAGTCATCATCCAAAGACAAGAAGAAAGGAAAAGCAGTTGTTAAACCTACTCTTTCAAGTCAAACTGAGTTCAGTAAACAATGCATAATAGGAGAAAAGAGGAAATGGGAGGAAAGTGGTCATACCTCTTCAAAGAAACCTGTTGAAATCCAACAGAAGATCCAAACACAACTCGGCTTCTACAGGAAGTTGATGATCATGAAGTACTCTTCCCAGTGGTTACTTTAAAAGAATACTATAGAAAAGATGATGAACCTCTTCCTAACAACCTGGATTCAATCACCAGAAATGCGTACACAGTAAGAAGCACCAGACAAGAAAAATATCTTTGGGAGAAATACAAGAATCCCATTAAAAGTGTATACATCATAGATAACTCAGTTAAGACTCCACTAAAAGGCGAATGGCACCAAAACAGGTATCACATCATAAGGGAAAATGGTGAAGAACAAAAGATCCTTGACAATGAAATAATGGAATATCTTCATCCCTTGGATATAGTAAAACTGAGAAGAATCTATGCACTGGAAACATCAAGGAAAAGAGAGAACAGAAGAGCACTATACAGCTTCTCAGAACGTGAAATGGAGATGACAATCAAAGTATGCCACACTGATTTTGACATATACCTTCACTACAAACACTTAATCAGCGGCAAACCTCTGATCACTGCACCAAACACTGAAATCCCTAAAGAAATAAAGGATGCCAGAACAGGTAATATTGTTGAAATACCTGAGCTTGCAGTAATCTACAAAGATGAAGATGGAAGAAAAATGTTTAGAGTCAACGAAATATGTAAGTTCTTAGGTACAACTTTGATATACATCAAGGAGATTATGAGGAAAAAGCAGGAACAAAAGAAGGATAAGAAGAAAGAGCTCTTGGTAAAACAGATTGAAGGCATCATAGATGAATGGATTGAAGATAGAGAATATGTGAAAGCCATGTATGAAGAATGCAGGCAACCTATTCCCCACAAGTGAAGCTCAGCATGAAAGATGTTTACTATTGAGCTTGACTAAAACAATGGTTGTTATGTTTAAGTTTGAACTTTATTTTTGTTTGTTTGGTTAAAGACATTTCAAGTGGTTGATTTTGTTTGCATGATTGAATTTCTCATTGGATGTTGAAATTCATTTTTAAGTTGTATGTTCTTCATTTTCCTTACAATACTTAGGGGGAAATTGTTAGGAAACTTTTTTTACAAATGTTAAGTATTGAACAAAAATGAAGGAAAGAATCTGATCAATCTGATCAAATCTGATGATGAAGAAGTCAAAGGATTAAGCCAGCAAGAGATATTTGATCATGGCCACAAAAAGAAGAATCTGAATAAGATCTGATGAGAATATCTTTGTCTAACTGTTCGGAGAATGGATCAGAAAACATCTGATCAAATCTGATGAGGCTTCATCAGATTCTAATCAGAAGTCATCAGATTTCTGATGACTCATCATAAGTGTCCACTTGCTCTAGAAGATAAGGAAAAACGGTTGCAAGACATTTATGACACAAGTGGAAGTATAGGGCATAACGAACAACAGTAAAAAGACCTTCCAAGATAAACACTTGCATGAATAAACAATTGTTTATTCATGCCAATTGATCTCTATAAATAGGGATCATGTATACCGAAATGGAGCCAAGCATTGAAAGTATTACATCTTTCTCACTCCATTGCTCTTCACTCCCACAGAAGTCTTAAGCATTGTTTTGTAATAGCCAATAACTTTACAATCATCTTTTGTAATCTCTCAAAAGTGATATAAACTTGAAAATTTTGTTTCTCTGTTTCTTACAAGTTGATTTCTAATTCCGCACCTTATTTTCATATAAAGTTGAAATCAGCTTTGCCATTTTTAGTAAAAGCATTGTTTATCTGGGATCAACAAGGCATGTCCGGGTCAATTTGTTGCGGCTGAGGAGGACTAGAAAATGGTGTATGGAGAACAAAATAATTATGATATGAACTCGAACACATATCTTCCAGGTTTGCGTAATCATCCTAATTTTCGGTACAGTAATACTACTAATCAATTAAATCCTAATTTCAGGTACCAAATCATGGAAGTTAGCCATATCAGAACCGGCAGTTGAATTATAATTCGAACTATAAACAAGGAAATTACAACCGGGAAAATCAAAGAAATTATCAGCAAAATCAAGAACAAAGCAAATCAAACAATCAAAACAAAGGATCCAATAGCGAGATTATGGAGATACTCAAGCAGGTTAGAAAAGACCAAGAGTTGCAATCAAAGTCTCATCAAGCATTGGAAAAGCAAGTTGCTCAGTTGGCGGTCGAGGTGGCACAAGGGAGGAAAGAATCGGATGATTGCCTAGTGACACTACGAAGAACCCACAACATCAAGGGAACAAATCCAATACTAGAGTTAATCCGGTTAGTATTCTTCATTCTGGTAAGGTTTATGATAATAAGGTCGGGTCTCCTCCATAATTTCTTGAGGGTGTCATGAGGAAGTAGATGAGGAAAACGAGTCTGATGCTGAACCGGAAACTGTTAGCCCTAAAAAGTCTAAAAAAGTGACTTTTCAAGAAAAAGAGAATAGTAATAGAGATTGAACCGGTTGAAACTAAGGAGAAGGGTACGGAGGGTAATATCGTCCCATATCCTAAAGCGTTAATCAATCCGGAAACAAAAGTTGTTAACAAACATGGCCCACAGCAGGATGAGATGTGGGAAGTTTTCAAACAGGTCATAATAAATCTCCCGTTAGTTGACGCGATCAAACAGGTTCCGGCATATGTGAAATATCTGAAGGAGATTTGCGCCCAAAAAACGGCACAATAAATTTCCAAAAAAGATAGCTTTAACTGAAAACGTTAGTGCTGTTTCGTAGGGTGTTCTCCCACCAAAGCTCTGCGATCCAGGTGCTCCTCTAATCCCCATTCAAGTGGGTGACTTTAAGATGAGTCGAGCTTTGCTGGATTTGGGAGCAAGTGTCAGTATCCTACCGGGAAGTTTATACGATCAATACGACTTGGACCATTGAAACAAGCCGACACCACCGTGGTGTTGGCCGATTTGGCGTTAAAACTACCTCAGGGGATCTTGCGTGATGTGATTGTCAAGGTTGAAGAGATTTATTATCCGGTTGACTATTTAGTTTTAGATTATGTTCAAATTGAAAACATTAAACAACCTAATGTCATACTCAATAGACCATTTTTAGCAACTGCTAATGCACTAATTGATTGTAGAAACGGTACGGTCGACATCACGTTTGGAAATCGTAAGGTCCGATTAAATGCTTTTTCCCATGCATCTAATTCTCTAGTCATTGATGAATGCTTTATGGCAGACATTATTGACGGGTGTCATCCTCACGATAGTGGGGAAAGCACTATAGAGACGTGTTTTGTTTCTGATAGGGACTTAGCAGAAGTAGAAGTGGAATTGGAACATGTGGAAGAAGATTTGGAGGTGATGGCGGCTAGAAAATTGAAGCCTACTTGGACGAATCAAGTTGAGAATTTACCGGATCACATTGATACTCATTTGAAGTCGTCACTCGAATCACCTCCACAAGTTGAGCTGAAGACAATGCCTAAGCATTTGAAGTATGCTTTTGTTGGCGACAACACCCGGCAGTTATTGCTTCAAATTTGTTGCCTGAACAGGAAAAATCATTGATGGAGGTGTTGGTAGCTAACCGGGCCGCGATTGGGTGGACTATAGCTGATCTTAAAGGGATTAGTCTATTCATTGTCATGCATAAGATAATCACCGAAGAGGGAGCAAAACCGGCTCGAGATGCACAACGAAGACTGAACCCGAACATGCGGGAGATTGTGAAGAAAGAAGTCTTGAAGTGGTTGGATGCAGGGATCATCTATCCCATATCGAACAATACGTAGGTAAGTCCGACACAGACATTGCCAAAGAAGGCGGGCATCCAAATTGTTACATGTGAAGACAGTAAGGAAGTTGCCATCCGGCAGGTAACCGGGTGGAGAATTTGCATAGACTACAAGAAGCTAAATGCAGCAAAATCAAAGGATCACTTCCCTCTTCCCTTTATTGATCAAATTGTGGAAAAGCTCACAGGTCAGAAATTTTATTGTTTTCTAGATGGTTACTCAGGTTATAATCAGATTGCTATTCATCCTGATGATCAACAAAAGACCACATTTACCTATCCGTACGACACATTCGCATTTAGGCAAATGCTGTTCGGACTGTGTAATGCCACGGTCACCTTTCAGAGGTGTATGATGAGTATCTTTTCAGATATGGTCGGAGAGTCTATGGAGATCTTCATGGATGACTTTTCAATCTTTGGCACATCTTTTGAAGCCTGTTTAGAACAACTTTCACGAGTCCTAAAAGGATGTCGAAACAAACCTTGTATTGAGTTGGAAAAAAGAGCCATTTTATGGTTCAAGAGGGTTTCGTGTTTGGTCACGTTATTTCGAGTAAGGGGATTGAGGTTGATCACGCGAAAATTCAAGTAATTTCAACTTTACCACCACCCACGAGTGTTAAAGGTGGTCGACCCTTTCTTGGACACGCCAGTTTTTACAGACGGTTCATAAAGAATTTTTCAGTTATCACTAAACCGTTGTGTAATCTTTTGTTAAAAGATGTCCCATTTGTGTTTGATAAACATTGTAAAAAATCTTTTGAGACGTTAAAACAAAAGTTGGTCGAAGCACCCATTCTACAATCCCCTGACTGGTCACTTCCTTTTGAATAATGTGCGATGCGAGTGACTATGCAGTAGGTACAGTTTTGGGACAAAAAGTGGACAAGAAGCCGGTCACGATTTATTATGCGAGCAAGACTCTTTCGGATGCTCAGTTGAATTACACCACCACTGAGAAAGAGTTGCTTGCTGTCTATGCTTTAGAGAAGTTTCGGTCTTATATTTGTGGTAGCAAAGTTATTGTTTATTCTGACCACACTAGAAAAAGGATGCCAAGCCAAGCCAAGACTGATTAGATGGATCCTTTTGCTGCAGTAATTCGACCTTGAAATTCGTGATAAGAAGGGAAGTGAGAATGTTGTAGCGGATCACTTGTCACATGTGGTACACGAGATGGAGGGGCCTGAGCAAGATATTTTGGAAACTTTTCTAGATGAGCAATTACTAAGTATTGATACTCAACCTTGGTTTGCTAACTTTGCTAATTTTTCTCATTCAGGTATAATTCTGGAGCATTGGTCGAGACCTAGGAAGGCACACTTCCTCACACAGGCGAAGCATTATATATGGACGAACCAGATTTGTTCAAGGTTGGAGCAATCAGGTTATTCGAAAGTACGTGGAAGATGAAGAAGTCCCAACCGTTCTTTCCATGGTGCATGAGTCCGCGTGTGGATGACATTTTAGCGGCCAGAAGACGGCACATAAAGTGCTATCATGCGGGCTATATTGGCCTACGGTGTTTAAGGATGCGTTTGAATATGCCAAAATTGCTTGCGATGCCAACAAATGGGTAGCATTACGAAGCGGGATGAGATGCCCATGCAGCCAATCCTTGTTGTCAATATTTTTGACGTATGGGGAATTGACTTTATGGGCCCATTCCCAAATTCGTTTGGTAATCTTTACATTTTGGTGGCAGTAGACTATGTGTCTAAATGGGTTGAAGCCATTGCCACCAAAACCAATGACCACAAAATTGTTTGCAAGTTCGTTCAATCGAAAAAAATTTTCAAGATTTGGTGTCCCTCATGTGATCATAAGTGATGGGGTTCTCACATTAAAAACTTTAACTTTGGCAAACTCCTTAAGAGATATGGTGTTGACCATCGAATTGCCACTCCGTATCATCCTCAAACGAGTGGGCAAGTCGAAGTTTCTAATCGGCAAATCAAAGAAATTTTACAAAAAACCGTACGAGCCGACCGCAAAGATTGGTCCACTAAACTGGATGATGCTTTGTGGGCGTATCGTACGGCGTACAAAACGCTAATTGGAACTACACCGTTGTTGGTCTATGGGAAAGGATGTCACTTACCAGTAGAAATTGCGCACCGTGCACCTTGGGCAGTTAAACAGGTTAACATTGATTATGATACTGCAGGTAAAGAGAGACAGTTGGCATTGGGAGAGCTTGAAAAAATATGGAATGAAGCTTACGAGTGTTTTGCATCGTATAAGGATAAGATGAAGAAGGTGCACGATGCAAAGATTAGGCCAAAAGTGTTTGAAGTTGGACAACTTGTTTGGTTATACAATTCCAAACTGAAATTATTTCATGGGAAGCTGAAGAGCAAATGGACAGGACCTTACCATGTGACCAAAGTCGAAAAGCATGGGGATATTGAGATTGAAGACTTTGATGATCATATCCATTAGATGGTAAACAGTCACAGACCGAAACCATATTTGAATGCTCGAGAGATTAATGGACCTGAGAAGAATGTGGAGGTGCTTTACGTGAGCACCTTGCATGCAGAGACTAAATAAAATCATGGGTACGATCCGGGTGAAGATCTAAAATTAGCGCTCTTAGGAGGCAGCCTAAGGTTAGTAATTTTTGTTTTTCCTTTTCGTGTATTTTGTTTCTGTGTTTTTCTTTTTAGTCTAACAGTGCGAGAATTCAAGTGTGGGGAAGCTGGAGGGTGTTTTACTAAGCTCTGGTGCAATTGAGGTCAATGCACAGTTGTTTGGGGGGTAGGGTAATGGACCAAATGGTTTTAGTAACGATTCGATGGAGAAATTTTAGAAAAATGAGCATTTTTGGCATTGGTTTCGGTATGTTTTCCGAGTAATTCAGGAATATGAGAGGGATCGAAGAATGGAAATAATGAAAAGAAGACCTCCAGGTATGTTTCTTTTGGATTTGTGACAAAAAACACGTTTGGGGGGTTTAGAAGGTTAAAAAAGTGAAAGACATGAAAATTTTCTAAGGCATAGAACCCTATTTTTTTTAGAAACCTGCTGGAAAAAAGGGTTCCTAGGCGCCACGCGACAGGGTTTGAGGATCTGTCACGACGCGCCTGGGATCCCAGGTCAAAAGGTCAAATCTACACACCCCCGCGGCACGCGAGGGATTCCCTGTTACTTGTCGCGACGCGCTACGGAAACCTCCATCACATCTGGGTTTAAATCGCAATCAGACTTGTTTTCACCTAATTCTTTTTCTTCCCTCACTTTCTTCTTCTCCATACGAACCCTAACCAAAAAACCCCATTCACCCACCTCTATTCCAACCTTTTTCTACCATAATCTCACATCCTAACCGCCATGCATCACCATTACACCCCACTTCATCCACCGCCACCACCATTACTGCCGCCACCATAACCGCCACCACTGCACCACCCATCTCCAGCCAAGCACAAAAATTGATCGAATTCTTGTCTAAATTCAAGTTGTCACTGTGATTCAGATATGAAAGCTTTGATTTTTACACACTTTATGAAATTATTGATGCTTGCTCTTAATTTTGGATGATGGTTATGTTAGGTTCATATGGGTGTTAAAGACAAACATAGGAAGAGTGTGTTTTGAGTAGGGAGATGTGTCAAAAACTTGGCGTTAGGTTGAGTTCAGGTAAATAAAAATTGTGATGAAAATAGATGAGGAATGAGTTTTTTTTAGATGTGGGTAATGTTAAGGCTACTCGGAACATTGGCGTTAGAATAATGAGGGGCGCTTGTTGGTAACCATTTGGGATACAAATAACTAGTGCATTAAGTTGAAGTGAAAGTTTGGAATTAGGTTGCAAACGTTGGGTTTGCGGATTGTTGAGGTGAGTGTAGGTAGTAACCAAAGTGCGATTACATGAACATGCGAGGAGTGGTTAAGTGTGTGAATAGATAGTGTCCGCGTAGGCATAAACTTGTGGAGGTAAGTTATGTTAGGAATCAAAAGTTGTTGTTTTAGTCGGTGGATGGGTTGGTTGTTACTAACATTAGGGATAGGTAGAAATATGGATAATATTGGGTTGTTCGAGGTTGAACTAGGAGTCGGGTTGGTAGGTTTAGTCGGGTCTCCGGTAATATATATATATTTGTGAAAAAAAATTCTAAAAATTATAAAAAGTTTTATGCTACGTCTAAAATGTTGTTTTTGGACTACTGGTTGAAATCGGGCACGAAAATGAATTTTGCAAGTGTCGGTCGATTCGTTCGTACTTAATCTCCATTCGAACGGGTTGATCGAATCAAATAACTTTCGACATGAATTACGAATTCTTTGCAGTTGTGCTTATTTGAGCTGTAACCGCGAATGAAATGTTATACAGTTACAAGTGTCACACGGGTTTTACTAACTTGGGAATGTTGTTTTGTAGTATGTCAGGATATGGTTCGAGTCAGACTGCAAGCAAGAAGAGGAAGCGTATCGGGGCTCCGATTAAGTACAATGGACCAGAAGTGCGTCCGCTTCCTGAAAACACAGTGGTACCATTGGAGCAAAGGGTGCTACGGGAGCACACTTTGTTAGATTTTTTGATAGGAAGTGCGGCGGATGAAAGGCGAGAGAGGTTTTTTGCTTTAAAGTTGTATAAGCATCGTACTTTTAACTAAGAGATGTTAGAGGCTATGGAACAGAGACAGCGGATGGAGGAGTTTCTAGGTCCTCGTTGGTTGACTGCTTTGAGGTGTGCAGAGCCACAATATGCTGAGATGACCATGGAGTTTCATTCTACTTTTAGGTATGATGCGGATAGGTATGTTGAGCCTGATGCGTTGTCATTTAGTTTAGGTAGGCAGCAATATGTTTGGAGTGTTGAACAGTTTGCTAGGGCAGTTGGGTTTTATACTTAGGGTGAGCGGTTTTAGCGTGCATTGAGGGGTCCGACTAAGAAGTTGGATTATAGGACCGAGTATGTGTTGGAGTCTGAGTTGAAAACTTTTTGGGGAACCATTACTAATAGTGTTTGGTCTACAGAGGCTATTGAGTCTTTGATTCGGGATCCGTTCTTGAGGTATGTGCATAGGATCTTGGCATGTACATTGGTGCCAAGGAAGAGTGGTAGGGAAAAAGTGAACATGACGGACCTTTTCTATTTGTACTATTTGGTAGAGAAAAAGGAAGCCAATCTGGCTGCTGTTTTGTCATCTCAGTTTGCAAAAGGTAGGAGGTCGGGTGCAGATTCGAGGTTGGAGTTGGGTCTGTATGTTACTAGGGTTGCTATGCATTGTGATGCATTTGTCAGGTATCCAGAGGTGCATCTTACTTTGGGACCGGCGACTGAGTCGTTTAATGTGGATAATATGAGGCAGACAAATGTGGTTGAGTGGGATGAACCTGTTCGTTGGAAGCCGGTGAAGGAGTCATCGCAGGTATTACCACCAGGGGCACGTCTGCAGCCGAGGCTACGCCGACAGGGCATCGTACATCGAGGCAGTTAGTTGTTCCTCGTCTTGAGCGACCACGACCACAGTATCCATTGAGGCCACCAAGAACCTGATCCATTGACATTGGAGACTGTTTATGATACGATGGTTGATGGTTTCACGATGCAGACGAACATGCTCAGGTACATAATGGAGCAGCAACATATAGGTATCCTAGATTGGTTCCCGCCACAACAGTTTCCGCAGTCAGGTGGTGGGGATGAGCATATAGAGGACATGTCTGGTGACGAGTCGGAGGAGGAGTAGGAGTTTGATGTAGTAGCCGCCAATGATTTTGGGTTATGGTGTACTTTTCCTTTTTATTTTGTTTTATGCTAGAACTTATGGTTTGTCTAAATTTGATACTAACGTGATTGGGAAATTATACGGGGTTTAACCGGATGGACTTTTGTGTTTATCATGGTTATTATGATATGTGTGTTTGTATTGCTAGAATCTGAGTGGTCGGTGCATGTATAGTTCGAAATTTTTAAGACAGTTTTAGAAATAAGGCATGGAACGAGACGGATGCAGAGCAGCGAGGAAAATCAGGGGAGTCTGTTCCATTTGTTGTTGTATTTTTATTTATATTTTTTAGTTTTGTTTGGTAGGTAGTTTCTCGCTCCATTGAGGACAATGCAGAAATTAAGTGTTGGGAGGGGAAACTAGTGTCTAGTTGTGTCGTAGTTAGTTTTAGTCGTATTTGTCGTTTTATAAAAGCAATTGAAAATTTTGAAAATGTCCCGTAAAAGTTTTTGCGCAAAATGGAAAATGATAGGTATAATCAGATCGTTGGCTTAAGATTATTATATATATACATATATTTATATATATATATTTATATATAATATATATATATATATATATAGGGTTAGGATCATGTGAGAAGCACTAGGCTAATTGAGAAACTTGAGAAGCATTCTGGACCACACATTTTCCTTAAGCTTTTCGTAATATACACATATGCATAGTTTAAAATTGACTATATACATATGCGTATAATTCAATATACATATATGTATATAATCAATTTTAAACTATACATATGTTATATTAGAAAAGCTTAGGGGAAATGTGTGGTCTAGAATGCTTCTCAAGTTTCTCAAATAGGGTGGACTTCTCTTAGGATCCCTACCCTATATATATATATATATATATATATATATATAAGATAATGAACGATCGGGCATGCGTCTAACTTAGGATATGCGGGTAGGCCCAGCCGGTTGAAAGTTTCTTAGGATCGATATAATATACTTATATATTTGGAGTCTTGTGGGTTCTCACCTGAGAAGTTATAGCAAAACCAAAACTGTTGAGGGTATAAGGGGTACCGTTATAAATAAAAAGCTTATAAGTATTCTGGTTAAATGGCACATCAGTTTCTTTTTATGAAAATAAATCCGAAACAAGGTGGCGCCCGAAATAATTCCATTCATCCATTCATATGAGCTAGCTTTGTATTGACAAAGCCTATGGTATTGCCACTGGGATGGTGACTCGGGTGGTACATGCCCTCTAGGTGGAGTTAGAAAAAAAATGAAAAACGTGTGAAGCTTATGGCATTAACCATTGGGATGGTGACCGGTGGGGTATGTCCGCTAAGCTGATCATAAGTAAAAGCATGTCAAAGCTCACAATATCATCCATTATCCATCATCAATTTAATCGGAAATATATAAGAGTTTTTTTGTATAAGATGGTAACCTCATAAGCTTAAAGCGGGATTTGGTAGAGTTGTGGTCTTTTGAGTTTTATGTGTGGGATCCATAGATGACTAAATTCACTTGAACTTAACGAGTCAAAAATAAGGGCTTGGAAACCAGGGGTTGGGTTTAAGTGGATCGTATACTTGCAATCTTGGTTAACGTATGCGTAGATTTGTTTTTATAAAATAACCAAATATATTGGAAGCTATTGAATTTGATTGTGATTCCGATTTTTTTGGGACGAAAAAAGATACGTGTGGGGATGGGATGTATGGGTGCACTTACGTTGTATTTGATATAGTTTGTGTCGGTTTTACGCTTTTAAATATGCTTAATTGTTTTGATATATGTGCTTATCGCGTGTTGGATTTTTCAGGATTAACAGTGCTTACCGTTGGTAAAAAGGTCATATGAGCAGGAAAGCGGGATCAATGGGTCGAGCTGGGAGTTGTAGCAGGAAAGTCTAAGAAGGAAACCCCTGCGCCACGCGGGGGATGCAGGTGATTACGTCGCGACACGCGACAAAGGTTCAAAGTGAGTCGGTTTAGATTATCGTAGCGCCACACGATGGAGGATAAGGACTCTACCGCGAGGCGTGGGAGAGGTTAGTTACGGGAAAAGTATAAATATCGACTTATTTGGTGTTTTCAGCATTCAATTTATTCCCAGCCGTCAGAGACGAATTCAGAGGCGATTCTAGGCGATTTTCTTAGCATTCTTCCATCTTCTAAGCTATTCTTTCATGTTTGATCGATTTCTAATGACGATTGAAGCTGTGACGACAACTATGCATGGCTAAAACACTTGTGGCTTCCGCCCGGATGAACGATTATCTTGTTTTTCATTAGACTTTGTTTACATATTCTTTTAAACTGGTAAAGTTTGACTACTTGTGTTGCGTTCTTGGTAAACGTTTCATATATTTGAATTATTTGTCGTTATCAAGCGTATTGGCGATATACTTGCATCGTTAGCGGGTTGGTAAATTGGTGGGCAGTTGATATAAACAAATGGATTGTTAGGTTGTATAGTGAATATTAAAAACTATCCCTAATAATTAATCAAATTTATTAATGACAAGGCCATGTCTATGTGGTGTTTTGAATCGGTAAACGGATTTTTGTGTTAAATGGGTAATCGGGATTCCGGGTGGAGGTTACTTTTTCTCATCTTGATCACAACTTTCTTAATTAGTTTTTGCGTTTTTGCAATCAATTCGTCAAACCCCTAAAGTTAGATAATTTAGTTGTTAGTTAAAATCTCTACACTTCCCCGTGGATACGATACCCTCTTACGCTATCTATGTAGTTTAATTAGGTTTTTGCATGACCCATACCCTAGTCATCAACTGCGGGGGTGTAAGAGATAGTGTATATATAGAAACGATTGTATAGTATCATAGGCATTTCATAATGATTGAGCATCTTGTATATATATTGGACAATCTCAATCAATAAAACACACAGAGAATTCTGATAACTTACACATAGATTTAGATTAATTAAATGGGTCAATTATGAAGCTTGCAATTTATCTTAAAAAATGTGTTTGAAAGTGAGAACCAACAATGCGATTCCAATTAGTTTGTAGAAAACAAGACAGTGATTTCATTTGGACTAATGATTATTG
This sequence comes from Scalesia atractyloides, assembly GCA_947069175.1. Lineage (NCBI taxonomy): Eukaryota > Viridiplantae > Streptophyta > Magnoliopsida > Asterales > Asteraceae > Scalesia > Scalesia atractyloides. Next base: position 29,918,436 of record CAMTDV010000018.1, on the reverse strand, counting down.
AAACGGTAATTCAAATGGATTTGTAAACAATATTTAGAAAATGAATGACACCTGGGTTTTGGTAATTTGCAAGTAACTAGAAATAATTCATAAACAAGGTTTAAACATTCAACTGGTTCTAAAGATATTTTAGGGTTTTGCAAACAATTCTTGAATCAAGAGTGTCAATAATCGACACTAATGAAAACGGCGCAAGGAAAACCTTCACGAGATCAACTAACAATTATACCCAATTTAGATACAATATTGAAGAACAAACCCCAACAAGAATTAACATCAATGGCAACTATCGTATCACAATGTAAATGGTGCAAGAATTCCTTCATGAAAGTGATTACATAATCATACCAACAATCAATTCATGTTTTTTCAATCAAAAGAACGATCAACACAAGTTTAAACCTAATGTTTAAGAACGAAACCCTAGAACTTACAAAAACCTACACCCGAGGATGATCTTAGGAAATTAGGCTTGCATCGCGGTTGGAATCTTCAATCTTTGGTTGTGTTTCTTGGAAAAGGTGTTACCGAATGATTAGAGGGTGATTAGGATGATGAAGAATGATGGATTATGAGATATTGTCAATCAATTTGAATTTGGGTGCCCCTTATTATCTCCCCAATTAAATAAAATTATCCTCAAAATCTCGTTCTTACAATTCAGCCCATGTGCAGAAGATGATGCATCTAATTTTAGCCTTTCAAAACCTTATATTTGAGTTTGTCTCGTCGAGCTACCCCAAATGCATATATTATACACCCCAAAACTTATTTTCTAGCTCTACATATGCCTAAAATGAAGTTTTAACTATTTCTGGCGCAGCGTTCAGCCCAATTTTGCCTCTTTTTGCATTTTTTTCAATATTATTCTCTTTAGCATCCTTCCCACCGTTGCACCCTAACCATGTAATTATTTCTTTAAAATACACCTACCATTTCCCAATATCTAGGTAAGACAAAATAGACCCATCATTTCTTACTTTGATCCAATGTTTTAAATACTGGTTTGAACCAGTCGGTTATATTGGTTAAACCAGATACCGGACATGGGTGCGTTACGAGAAAGGCCGGTAAAACTCGAATACGGTATGTCTTATGTACCAGTCCTATATGCGGTTCTACCGGTTTAAACCATTAAACCGGTTTGCATATCTTAAAATTTGATTTTTTTAATTTTAATAAAATAAGATACTAAGGTAACACTGACCTTCCATATTTCTAGTAATTAACCTAGTGCCTTTCATTCTAATATTTCCTCGTTGTTGAAACTGTTACCCACCTCATCTAATGTAATATTGTTCATAAGTAATAAAAATGCTCTAGAAAAACTTAATATTTTACACGAAAAATAGTTGCCTTTTAGAGAAAATCATGATCAGTTACAAAAATCTTAATTGAGATTGGATTATTTTTTGTTGGTGCATATGTCTGTTGCCTACGTCATTATGTATCGAGTCTGAGTGAATAGGGCTTAATCTGTTAGAATCTAGGCATAGTTATGTGTTTTAGAGGGCAAGTTCGCTCGAGATGGTTTTAGAGAAGTCAAGTTCGGTCGAACTTGACTAAGTCAAGTTCGCCCGAACTTCAATCCCTCACCAGCGAACTTACACATCTATAAATAGGTGCCTTGGTGTTTCATTTTGTAACTTCAGAGATTTTGGCACAGAAACGGCGAAGCTCTGTTAGATCCGGTTCTCGAATGTATTGAACTTTAGATCAATGAAAACAACATTTAAATGAGTAATTCTTGTTATTTGATTAACTTGTCATTAGTTTCCGCCTAAGCGGACAATAGATAACAAATTTAGGTTCCTGTGCTAATCGTGGACGTTTCTACAAGTGGTATCAGAGCCTGGATACCTCAATTTGCTGGAATCAAGACAAGAATCTCTCTTATTCTACCTCATTCTATATTTTTTCTTAACATTTTCACATATTTGATGATTTCATGGTCAAAAATGGGTGATTTTTTAATATGTCATGTAAAACACACTAATAACAAACCCCTGAGAGTTTGGACATCAAATTCAATCAAATTGATATCAAAAAGTTGGAAAAACCATATTTTGGAATCAAGTTTCAGCCGAACTTAACATCAAGTTCGACCGAACTTGATAGAATTTTCAGGATTTCTTCAGAAGTTCGCTCGAACTTAAGAAATATTCCAACATTTTTACACAAGTTCGACCGAACTTGAGTAAATTGTTGATTTTCTCACACAAGTTCGCCCGAACTTGAGAATTTTCTTGAAAATTTTCATAAGTTCGACCGAACTTACTAATTTCTTGAAATCTTTTCACAAGTCCGCTCTAAAGTGTGATTTTTATCAAATTCCACATCAAGTTCAACCGAACTTGATAAGTCTGTGACAAGTTCGCCAGAACTTGTCTAAGGTTCATAAAAAAGGCATGAAAATCCCGAAAAACATCACGAACATTATATATCGTTAGAATCATATCGTCGAGACAATTTTAAAGATATAATCGGGTAAAAATTGTTTTCAGAAAAATTTTAAACGTTTTTAACGTACCGATTGTCGATTAAAGCGTTAGTTTTTGCTAAAATTGTTTGTTACTAATCAATTTCCGAGTGTTTTTTGATCGTATTCTCTGATAAGTCTTCAGATTGTCAAAATGGAAGATTTCCACAACGTGTTCGTTTCTCAAATGGCATCCTCATCAAATGCTAACATTCTTGCGGCAAACCAAATGAATATCGACAACGAGATGGGCACTACGTCGAAACCGCCAAAGCTAATGAGCATGGACGAGTTTGAAGGATGGAAAGAAAAGTTTGTGAATTGGATACAAGCGAATCAATTCAACAGCTGGGTCACAGTTGAAGATGGTTACAAATGGCCAAAGGATGAGCGTGATCAAGATCTTCCGCTGAACAAGTTCTCACCGACCGACAAAGACAATTATGTAGCTGAGAAGAAAATGATTAGCTTGATTCAACAATCAGTAAAGGAAGACATCCTGATTTTATTACCAGAATATGAAACGTCACAAGAATTGTGGCATTCTCTTTGTGACAAATTCAAAGGAAGTGATGAAATGATCAAGAGCAAGAATGCCTTAATAAAGAAAGAGTTTGAAATCTTCACGATGATCAAAGGTGAGACTATGAAGCAGATGATTGATAGATATTGTCACCTCATGGTCCAGATGCGAAGACATGATATCAAACGGTCTAATGAAGAGCAAATCGAGAAGTTAGCCGATGCACTTCCAGAAGGAGAATGGACAACATATATGATGATTCTGAAGAACAGTCCATCTTGGAGACATTTCAAGTTGTCATCTTTCATCGACAAATTAGAAGGTCATGAAATGGAATTGATGAAGATTGCAAAATCAAAGAATGCTAATGTTGTTCAAGATGTTGGTGTTTATTACAAAGGAGGTGTTCAAGATACTCCGATTCAAAGCCCGAAAATTCAAACCGCATTTAGTGCAAATACAAATTCTTCTCCTAATCAAAGTTCTCCATATGTTGGATATACAAGTGCCAGTTCAAGCTCTTCATTCCAAAATCAGACAAGTCAAGCAAGTTCGGATTCAAATGTTTTCCAGTGCAACATAGCAGTTGATTTGAAGAATGTATTTCCAGAAAAGGTTGCCAAACAGCACATAGCACTTCACGCTACCGTTCTTGAATCATATGAAAGTCTTGTTGCTGGAAAGATCGGTAATCCAGAAATGACCGCAGAAGACTACGATCAGGTAGACAAAGAAGAATTGGAGCTAATGGATATAAATGGAGCCTTGCGTCCATCATCAGAAGAGTTACTAAATTTGTGGCACTCACTGGAAGGGATATTGGTAATTCAAGTAACAAGCTTGGTTTTGACAAGTCAAAAGTCACATGTTTCAGGTGTAATAAAAAAGGACACTTTAAACGTGAATGCAACAATCATGAAACAAGTGGAAACCAAAATCCTTTCGGCAGTAACAATGAGTACTACAAGAAAGCTCTTCAATACAAACCATATCCAAAGAGAACACAAGTCGAAGTAGAAGATAAATCTGCAAAGAAAACCGAACAAGCTCTTGCTGTTACTCATGAAGAAGATGGTTTTGACTGGAACAGATACATTGGAAAGAAAACTGGTGTTGCTATGATGGCAGAAGTAGTGGATGATTTTGAGACATCTTATGTTGATGCTGCTCTAGAAAACGCCATCTTGGAAGGTTACATGCAGAGAGCTGAGGAAGAAGAAATAGCTTACCCTGAAATGCAAAAGCAAGAAGCTTTGAAACTAGAAGCAGAAAAGGTAAAAGCTAAGGTAAGTTTGTCTGAAAAGGAAGTTGTGAAAGTTGTGGAGGTTGAAAAACCTTGCACAAAGTGTACAAATCCTTGTGAACCTTGTCTTGAGAAGGTCAAAGTCATAAAAGAATTGACTGTACATAACGAAAATTTTCGTTATGATTACAGAAACATGAAAGAAGCTTATGACAAGATTCAAGGCAAATATAAAAATGTCGAAAAAACTAATCTTGAACTTGGTGCTAATGTAAAAATGTTAAATGCAACAGTAATTGAAAAACAAAAAGCAATTACCATGTACATTAATACCATTGCTGAAACAGAACGTGAGCTTCATGACATAAAGATAGAAACAGAATGAGTAAGATAGCTTCTGAAAAGCTACACTACAAACGCTTATGTCCTTGATCACATTCTTCCTACGATCAAATCGGAGGAAAATGATGGTAAACTAAAGCGTAAAGAATACGGAAGTGTTCCTCCACCACTTCTTGCAAGTTATTCCTGCAAGAAAGATGAAGAGATTGAAAAGGCTTTCAATGTATTTCTTTTATCAGAAAAGAAAAATCAATTGCCTGAAAACATTGACGTAGACTTTACAAAATCAAATGATGACAATGAAGCTGTGGTTAAAAATGTGGTTAAAAACGTGTTCGGAAATGATTCTGATGAAGGCGGCTCTGAAAGTGCCAAATCAAGTTCGAACAACTCAGAATCACAATCTGAAGATGACGATACATCATCAGAACATGATCTAAGTGATGATCCTAATGTTGTCATGTACAAGATTAAGGAATCTGATAAATTATACTTTGATGATAGTTTTCCGATTCGGAATGTGAAAGAGGATCAACTTGATAAAATTTTCAAACTTGTAGAAGTTTCATCAAATGATCTTGAGAAAAATGAGAAAAGATTTTACTCGAAACCCAAAAGGAATTCTAACAATTATCGAAAGTTTGGTGGTGATTTTCCTGAGAACAGGAGAGCAGGATTGGGTTTGGAGGAAAGTGAAGAAGAACCAAGAAAGAACCAGAAGTCGCTATTTCATGAATACAAAGGTAAACACATGAAGTTTGTGTATGGGATGAATACGGTTCAGGAAGAAGGTATGATTGGTAAGAAATCGAATGATGAATTCAAGAAAGAAAAGGAACTTCGGGACAAGGCTAAAAACAAGTCTACAAGTGGAGTGAAACCCACTAGTGGAAATGTTTCTGATAATCGGACTTGCTTTAAATGCAATACTGTTGGTCATATTGCTCGCAAGTGTCTGAATCTAAAGCCTATATTTCCACGAAGAAAAACCGTGACAAAAGATGAAAAGCAAAAACAACCAGAGATTTAAAAATATGTCACAGAATCAAATAGAAACTATGAATCTAAATACGAAGTGAAACCTAAAAGTGATTCAAAATTTGAAAACTCAATTTTTGAAAAAGGAGAAACTTCAAAGTTTAATGAAAACAAAGATTCTAGGTTCTATATCAAGAAAGCAAGAAGCAAGTTACAATCCTGGGTTGCTAAGTTTTCATCATCAGAAAAACCAAAGTTTGTTGCTGACAAAACTGAAAATGTTAAATCAACTGAGTCGGTAATCGACATTGGACGAAATGTTTGATGATGATTTTGAATATGATGAAGAGTTAGAATATGGATATGATGCTTATCAGTACAAACCCAAAACCAAAAAGGTTTGAGTTTCATTTTTCAAATAGTTGTTTCATGTGCAGGAGTCCAAGAATCCGCGTATCAAAGTCAAATCTGGATAGCGGAGCTCCATGATTATTTAACTTATCTAGAAAGTCATAATCTTTGACGTTTTTGAAATTACAAGTGGTTGAAAAAGAAAAATTTAAAAATTTGAGAAAATCCACACCGTTAAACAGAACACTGATTGTTATATTGAAAAATCATTTAAAAAAATTGATTTAAAAAAATTGATTTCATACAAGTGGTTCTTATAAGTTGTTTTTCTAATAGTTTGTTCTGCTAACAGGTGATGATGCAGACATTGAAAATGGGATCGGACAACGAGTTCTCGTGATCCTCATTGGTTTGTTATCTTTTAGAATGTTATTTCTTAAAACCTAAGATCCAAAAATATGTTTTTGATTTTAGGGGAGTAAGAAAATTTTTAGAAAAATAAAAAACATATGAAAAGTTGAAAATTCAAAAACATCTGAAAAATTGAAAATTCAAAAAACATTTGAAAAATTCAAAAAGTACAAAAACATTGAAAAAGGCAAGAAGAATTTTGTGTCATAAAGGAAATGATAGTACATTAGTAGACTATCACAGTATGCTAAAGAATTGTAAAGTGTAAAAGTGATAGACAAGTCTTACTGTGGATGTGTCGATAGACTTTACTCGTTCAGTAAATTGTTTTCGAGATATAAACTAAATTTAGCAACTGCTTAAACTTGTGGTTTAACACATCTTGAATATATGGACTTAGTACTCCGAAATTTCGATTGAAGGGTTGCCTGATTCTGAGATACGAGGTCTTTATAGATAGTTGATATCTGGGGTATTATACAAGTTCTTCTGATTTTGCGGAAGCAATAGCCTAGAACTTCTATAATGCTTTTGCTATAAACCCCTAAATTGCATGCAAAACTTGAAAAGTATCGAAAGATCTAATCATTTGTAGTGCTTAAAAGATTCCTTAAATGGAACACACCTTTAAGTCGATCTTTAATCTCTTTGTCGGTACGGTAGTACTAACCTGAGCTCTCAAGGCCTCGCATAACCCAGATACAGATATCAATTAAGCTATACTCACCTGTAAGATGAAATCTAGGGAATCTGGATTCAGGAGTATATTCAAAAAGTGGGAAACACAGTTAAGTCAAGTTTCATAATTCTTACCTAACATATCTTGGAACAGTTGAGAAACGTGATAAAGTTTAAGTGGACAAACATATCGACAATCTAGGTAAACTAGTTTAGAACTTAAAGTCATCAAAAGGTCAACGGTACTAGTGATATGTCTCAAACAAACTGATATGATCCTTAGACACGAATTCATAAAAAATATGTCTGTAAATATGTTTGTACATAGTTTACCTTACTTGTTAAAAATTTTGTAAATACTTTACTTGCTTTTCAGATAAAAATCAAAAAGATTTTCAGTGTGTTTTAGCATAAACTTTCTAAAATTCAAAAAGATTTTGTTTCTTCATTACTTTCAACGAGCCAATGTTGGAGAACGGATCTTCGAAGTCTGGTAAGAAAATCTGAAAATTTGGTCATAGAAAGTTCATTAAATTGAAACTTTAAAAGCTCAAGAAAACATCAGATTGTTCATAACGATTTTTCAAACTGAGGTCATTAATTTGGACTCGGTTGATATAATTGGTTAATCAAGGTCATTAACTTGGACTTGATCAACTTAGTGGATTTTTGCAATTGTAAAAATGTGAAAGTTGAAAGTTTTAAACGTAAAGTGTTCAAGGTCATTAATTTGAACTTGAATATCTAAAAGATTTGAAAAGTTTTGTATCTGAAATGTTTTTATTTGAATGTCAGAAAGTATTTAGACAGGAAGTAAAGTTTTAGGGGGAGCTGGATAAAACATTGTCAAAAGATTTCAGAAAGCTCAAAGCTAGGGGGAGTTGGAAGTCTAAAGATTAAAGCAAAGGGGAGTCTGAAAGATAAAGCTAAAAGCTAGGGGGAGCATGAAGATAAAATTTTTATCAAGACAAAGCTCAACAAAGAGGAAGAAGATATAAAGATCAAGATGTTAAAGTTTATACAAGAACTAAAGATCAGAAGACTCAGAAGATTTTAAAAGTCAACGACTGTGGCAACATCCAAGGGGGAGTCTGTTGGTGCATATGTCTGTTGCCTACGTCATTATGTATCGAGTCTGAATGAATAGGGCTTAATCTGTTAGAATCTAGGCATAATTATGTGTTTTAGAGGGCAAGTTCGCTCGAGATGGTTTTAGAGAAGTCAAGTTCGGCCGAACTTGATCAAGTCAAGTTCGCCCGAACTTCAATCCCTCACCAGCGAACTTACACATCTATAAATAGGTGCCTTGGTGTTTCATTTTGTAACTTCAGAGTTTTTGGCACAGAGACGGCGAAGCTCTGTCGAATCCGGTTCTCGAATGTATTGAACTTTAGATCAATGAAAACAACATTTAAATGAGTAATTCTTGTTATTTGATTAACTTGTCATTAATTTCCGCCTAATCGGAAAATAGATAACAAATTTAGGTTCCCGTGCTAATCGTGGACGTTCCTACATTTTTTAGATGAATTTGTATTTTATGGATTTATAGGGTTAACTAGTAACCCAGTTGAACCGCCCGGTATAACCCGGTTCAACCGATTAAATTATTTATAGGGTTAACTGCAAACGAACCAAACGTTTGATGAACAGTTCGTGAATTGTTTGACGGAAAGTTCGGTTGTGTTCATTCGTTAATTAAACAAACGCACATAAACAAGAAATTTCGTTCGTTTAGTTAAAGGAACGAACATGAAAAAAGGCCGCGCTCGTTCGTTTATGTTCGTGAACGTCCGATAATGTGTTCGTGTGTGTTTGATAGTTCATTAGTGTTTTTAGTTTTTATATTTTATTTGAATACTTCATAAATATCTAATAAGTGTGAGTGTATTATATATTTTGTTCAAGAACACTTATTTGTGTTTGTTTGTTTCCATTTGCGTTCATGAAAATTAGTTTGTGTTCATCCACATTTGTTTTTCGTTACCCAAAATTAACAAACAAACACAAAGGAACACAAACAAGTTCATTTCCTTAACAAACAAACACGAACATAAAATCTCGTTCGATAAGTGTTCGTGAACGGTTCGCGAACACATATATTTCTTAACAAGCGAACACGAACAAGGTCTTGTTCGTGTTTGTTCGGTTCGTTTGCAGCCCTGCCCAACAGGTTTAGGTATAGTATGAGACACCATTTTATAACCGGAAATAGGTATATCCGAACCCGACCCATGGCCATATTTCTTACCTTTAATCGACCATTCAAATTCAAACTGCCGCTTCATTCACTCCTGCACCAAAACCAGTGGAGCTTCCATAGATCCGGTTAACCGCCGGTTAACATGACGACATTAGAGAAGCTGTTCATGCAAATCTTCGAGCGAAAGGACTCAATCATCGAACAACTGCAGCAGCAAGCCGATTTATACACACAACAACTCGCATCGAGACTTGTAATCGACGGAATTACACCTCCTCCGTGGCTTCTGAGCCCTAATTCTTCGAATCCTAATGGTATGCATCTAGATGTAGCAGTTTTAGTAGTTATTGTTTGTTAATTTTAGGTTAAACTGGATGATTTCAACACATTGTTACGGAATTAGGTTGTAGTTGTATATACTTATACAGTTGTATTCATCAGATTTGGAATCCGAATGGTATGCATCCAGATGGCGCGCCTGAGGTTCACATATCTATATCACACAAACACTTCAAATAACACCACCAGAGATTTTATTCCTTCACCCTTCACAGGACAAAAATAAGTATAAACCTAACTGTCTCCTTCTACAAAATTCGCCAGATTTCAGAGTTTTAGTAGATATTGTTTGTTAGTTTTAGGTTAAACTTGATGATTTCAATGAGTTGTAACGGAATTAGGTTTTGTTTTACACGTTTTTCTTTTCAGTTAGGTTATGTAATTGGTGTTCATTTCGTTGTTCTTTTGGCGAATTTTGTAGAAGGAGACGGTTAGGTTTATACTTATTTTTGTCCTGTGAAGTGTGAAGGAATAAAATCTCTGGTGGTGTTATTTGAAGTGTTTGTGTGATATAGATATGTGAACCTCAGGCGCGCGCTAGGCGCAGGTCATGGGGCTTTACCACTCAGCGCCTTGTGTTTTTCGACCAAAAAGCGCATTTTTGAGTAAAAATAAGCGTTTTTGGAGCTGCATTCGTGTCCGCCCGGGCAAGCACGAGTTCAACCAAATTCCAGCTCCGAAACTCAATTGTTAGCACCCCCCCTGCGCGCGCGGGTAGGACTTGTGGTAAAACATGTCATAAAGCTACAATTGTTTGATAAATGTTTTACCTTATAAACAACCATTCCCTTTGTTCCCACACCTATGTGGGACAAGGTATAAAAGCCTTATTTATAGCTATATTTTGGTTAAAGGAAGCTAAAAACCTATAGGATATGTATGGGATATATAAAAAAAATTATATAAAGACCTTGCGCCTCGGGTACGAAAAGCCCACCGTTTTTGCGCTTTGCGCTTCGCGCCTCAATTTTAGACCTCGTCGCTTTTGTGCGACTCTCGCTTTTTTAAACCAAGATGTGAACTTGTGATTAATCATGTGATCATTGCTGAAGGAGACAATAATCACCGACACACTAGGTTGTTAAAAGCTTAAGGAGCACTCAAGGCTCATAGGCTGAGCATGGAGAGCCTAGGCGCTTAAAAAGCGAGGATATTTTTTAAGCTAGGCGCATAGTATAAAATACCAGTTATAGGGGTTTTTGGCATGTTTTAGGCTTGTTTAGGGCTACGTTAGGTTGTTTTTGGTTGATTCCAACGTTATTTAGGGCTTTTGTACCATTTTTGGTCGGATTTTGGCCAGAAAATGCCCTGAAACAATGCCTAAGAGCCTGAAATCTCGCCTTTCAGGGCGCAATTCATTTGGTACGCTGGGCTGCTCCTAGGGGGCTTTTGTCAACATAGGTCACAAATTCATCGATGTGGACTTTAAGATGGTGTTCCAAATGCTTTTAGGGTCTGTTTGGGGTCAAAGGGGGTTAATGGAAGATTTGCTGGCTGTCGGAGTTCAGTTAGATATAATATAACGTTGTCTATTTGACATGTTTGATTTACTAGTTATGGTGTTTAAATATTTCTAATTAACAAGATATAATGTGAAAGTAGACATCAAACTGACCAGTCACCAGTCAGAAAATAGTTATTCTAATTTGATCAATTACTAGAGAGTAACCAGCATAGTATGAATTGTTACACTTAGTATCATAGAGTTTTATAGTCTGTTGAGACTAATAGAGTACTGTTATCCATCTGTCAGTGATATGTAAAACAGTGTTTATGAGCTTAATTTGTAAACCATTGCTATTTTGCAGGGTTGGAAAAAGAAGAAATTATCTCTAAGCTCTTACTCCGGCCTCCACCAGATTCCATTCGATACTCAATTGGTGGGCGCTCTCTATACTACCCACCAGTTGTTCCTGGTGGAAATATTAATAGACAGTTATCCACTGAAAAGTGCATGGGAACACATGCTCCTAACAAAGCTGTCGATCTAATCAATGAACATGTGGTGACACTTGAGTGTCGTAAAAATGACAAAGTAGGTATCTTAGATCATGTTCCTGGGCAAGATGACAGTGCTAAATCCCCTCAGAGTGAGATGGATGCTAGAATAACAAGCATTTATGCTGCACCCGATATGTCACTTGCTAGAATTCAGAAGTCCAAGTCCAGGCAAAAAGCTCGGGAGCTACGCACTGGTGGCAAAACTACTGCCAAAAGTCGCTTAAACAATGAAAATAGAACACATATTTCTTTTAGCGGAGAGTCAAAATCCAAAAGGATTTCCATCACGTTATTCAAGATACACACCCTTCAGATATGAGCAAATGGAATAATATCAGTGTGGCAGAAGAAGGAAACGATGAAAAGGGAAATGATGGAACCAGTCATAAGAAAATTGGGTCATCGTTTGATAAGGAACAGTTAGATGATGACATCATAGTGGAGCCAACAGGTGAGTCATTGCAGCAATCTTGTCGTGTTAATGATGTTATCGAAGGGGCAAATCTTCCTGACGTTTGTTTGGGAAGTTATGCAAGCAAAAAATCAATAACCGGGAAGCTACAAGGTACAAAAAGCCAAAACAATCGTTTTTCTGGTAGAATTACAAGGTCTAGAAGTTCAAGGCTACAAACTAGTGGAATAAACCAGTCTTCAAAACCGGGCACGTCTTTTTCTCACAATCCGAAAGGTGCAGGTGCACTTTTTCATTCTGTTGGTGATTCAATGCAATCCAACAAGTTAAAAGATGCAGCCAAAAATTCTCAGGTGCTTAGTGATATAAATGTGGAGACACAAGCTATTTGTAGCAATGAAGGTTTATTAAAGCCAGTCGTTTCCTCCTATATTGATATGAACGAATCTCTACTTGGTGGTAAGCACCAAAAAAATGCTGAAATTGAGGGAAATGGGCCTATAGATGAGCCAGTTGCAATGCAGCCTGTAAATTCTGGTAATAACTTGGACCCGATTACCTTAAGGCAATCTTCTAACAGTTGTATGAATGTTATACCAAAGCAATTGAACTTTGATGAAATTGACAAAGGTGATCTAAATGAAGTCTTTACTTCACTTTCTAAGAAGAGAAAACTGGATGAAATGTCGGGAAAAGCATGCTATTCTTCGAAGGAGTTTGCACCATCAATTGATCATGAATCTAGCTGCAATGTCATTGAGCAGCAGTTACAGCAATACGACATGTCAAGCGGGACAGAAACCACAAGGGCACATAGTTATAACAACATTGATGAATTAGCAAAAGACGAAATGAAGAATACTGATGTGGACATGAATGACAACCATCCGGTGATGGATGATGTTGAGCATGATGATATTGATGAAACATGTGACGTAAAATTATCTCTCAAAGAAGTCAATAATAAATTTGATAAAGAAAAGCATTCAGAAACATCTCATTTGAATGAAGATCAAGCATCTTCATTGAACATTCAAACCGAAGAGGTAACTTTTACTTTATGTCGTACTTTTCTTTTATTAATCAACGAACCAGTTCCACACAGCAACTCGCTCATTTTTATTGCATGCTTAACTATATTAAGCAGCTAAAATGTAAGATTGATCTATATTTTATACGAAAAATCTAAAATATTTGTAGATATACAATGAAGTAAATAGAACTTCAGGAAGAAGGCTGAATGAAGAACCCCTTGTGTTAGCTGATCTGATTACAATTTAGATATCTATTAGTACAAATCAGCTTGGGCTATTGGTTAATAATTGGTAGAATTTTAAAAGGTGTGATATGGTGTTTGGCGGTCAAACTGGTTTTACTGGGTGAGAATCTGTAAATGAGTTTCTCGTAACCACTTTAATCTCCCCGATTATTATTACACCTTTTTTTTTCCTTATGTAAACACTTTGACTAATGCTGTGTGAAAGGTTATTTATAAGGTAGAACATTTGCCTAGCTAATATAACTTTATGACTTGTTTTACCAAAGGTCCTACCCGCGCGCACACAGGGGGGTGCAAAAAATGGAACCAGATTTACTTGAACTCGCGTGTGCCCGCACGTCCTGCAAACACGAATGCAGTTCCAAAAACAGCAGCGTGTCACGCGGTTTTCTGCACTTCTGTTTAATCAAAAACCTTTTGCTGCTACAGGCAGTAGCGATTCACACCCAGGAATTTTACTTTTTATTTTTTTTTCACTTCTGTCGCTATTCACGCTATTTATCGCTAAGTCCCAGGTAGCGACCCTTTGTCGCGTCGCTACATAGCGGTCGCTATAGCCGCTATTAACAACTATGCTCTACTCTTATTTCACACCCAGGATTTTTATTTTTTTTAATTTTTTTTCACTTCTGTCGCTATTCACGCTATTTGAGATATAGGTTATAGCGGTGGGATGTCGATAATACGAATATCATGTAGAAAAATTTATATATATAGCAATTTTACACTATACTCTCCTACCATTATCAAATAACCTCTTGCAACTTGCAAAACACTAAGAACTGTAGCAAGTAGGAACTGATTAAGACTCAAAACACTAACAATTAGCAATTAAGACTTAAAACACTAATACCAGCAATAAGAAGAAAGACGAATGGTAGAACTAAGAAGAAAGGTACTGATATCAGGAAAATCGGTGATATATCGGTCAAATATCCGTCAATATCACCGATAATATCGGTACCGATATTCTGACCAATATTTTACATGGGGACTGATAACGGATATATCGGTGCTAGATATTAACTGCATAACTGTGTGGAATCACATGTATTCAGAATTTGCAAAAAAAAGGTTAACTTTGATTTCAGTAGAAAGTTATCCAGTTTAAAGAACATGAATGTGTGCAAATTGATTTGTAACTAGTATTAAGCACCCCCCGCGTTGCGGCGGGGGCATAAAACCGTGTCAAATAGCATCAATGTCATACCACCGCGAGCGACCGTCAACACTGAATTTGCGGTGAAAAAATTAGACCGACACGTAAAAGATAGAAAATAATAACTAAGTCGACCTAGGACCCGCATGTTATGACGAACTTGTCAAACAGGAAAAAATTAGACTACGTAAAAACGTTAAACTACACACATACATTGCATTGTATGAACTCGCAAAACTTAGAACAAAGCGTAAAACGGAAGGTAAAAACGTTGAACCACACATGCACGTTGCGTTGTGTTAACTCGCAAAATTTAGAACGACGCGTAAAACGAAAATTTGCGAAATATGAAAAGTATAGGGGACCAAAGTTGAAAGTAAAAAAGTTATGCGGTTAAACTAAAAAGATGAAAAGTTTTGGGTTAAAAGTAATAACTCATAGTTTTGGGTTAACAATAATTCATCAAATACTTTTGGACTATAAGTTGATAATTTATAGTATTTAAATTAAATATCTATATACATCACTACTTCCAGCTTCCAAATTACGACTTCGAACCAACTTTTTGTCCTGTTGCATTGTAACTTTGGATGACATTTGATCTTAAAAAGTACATACCTTGAATCAATGTTTACTCTTGTATTTAGTTATCATGCTTATGATACAGAACTAAAAGTGGCAACTCTACTCATAGTTGTCGATAGCGAATAGCGACAAATAGCGACAAGGCACCTATAGGCTACGTAGCGAATAGCGACGGCTATTTATAAAATAGCGATACACTAGAAAAAGAATTTGAAAATTTTTATATGTATATTATACCAAAATACCCTAGTATATATGCTATTTTACATGTATGTTTAACAATAACCTATAAATCCAACTATTTTATAGCTATATCTAACTGTTATTTATGTTGGAATTTTGGGTGTGCGTGAATGGAAGTCTCAAATGGTAAAACACTTGTCCCACATAGGTGTAGGGACAAAGTGAAAGGTTATTTATAAGGTAGAACATTTGCCTAGCTAATATAACTTTATGACTTGTTTTACCAAAGGTCCTACCCGCGCGCACACAGAGGGGTGCAAAAAATGGAACCAGATTTACTTGAACTCGCGTGTGCCCGCACGTCCTGCAAACACGAATGCAGTTCCAAAAACAGCAGCGTGTCACGCGGTTTTCTGCACTTCTGTTTAATCAAAAACCTTTTGCTGCTACAGGCAGTAGCGATTCACACCCAGGAATTTTTACTTTTTATTTTTTTTTCACTTCTGTCGCTATTCACGCTATTTATCGCTAAGTCCCAGGTAGCGACCCTTCGTCGCGTCGCTACATAGCGGTCGCTATAGCCGCTATTAACAACTATGACTCTACTCTTATTTCACACCCAGGATTTTTATTTTTTTTTCACTTCTGTCGCTATTCATGCTATTTATCGCTAAGTCCCAGGTAGTGACCCTTCGTCGCATCGCTATATAGCGGTTGCTATAGCCGCTATTAACAACTATGACTCTACTCTTATTATCACATTTTTTATGTGATATTTTTTATGATAGGATGATCTTGACCATAAAGACAAGGAGAGTGCTGCTGGTGTTTATATGCCTGTGTCCAACATTAAGTCATCATTGACTTCAAGTTTAACCAAACAAGGAAACAATAGTTTTGAAGATCGTTTCGATAAGAAAGTCAACGAACCAGAGGTAGATCTTGAAGTTGGGTCAATACCCAAGCTGTCCAATATGAAACTGAATTCTGCTAAGGCTAATACATGGCCTCTGAATCAGCAGAAGGATGTTGAAGACCAACCAAACTGCTTTTCAGATTCACAAAACTTTAGGGTACATATTCAAAGAGATGGAATTCGTTGTGATTTGGAGTCCGAGACCCCTGAAAATGGTTCAAATTTATTAAAGGGATCTGCATCTATACTTTCATCCGAAAAGATACATCTTATTCAGGCAGATGGCATGCAGAGCAGTGAAAAGAGAGATCATTATGAGATGAATTGTGATTTGTTAGAAGGAACACAGTCCTTACTTGAGACTCAAGCTGCTGAGGTATTAATATTCTACAGATGGTGACTTATCCTTATTTTTCAATAAATTACATATTAATTATTACTACATAAAAAATGCGGTAGGATCTTAGGAATAGTGTGGTGGTGCTAACATGCACCGCCACGTGTCACATTTTCATTGGTCCGCAATATCAAGTTTTTTGCATATTTTTCGGTCAGGTTTTCTTTGCCAACATGAGGCGTTTTTGTTTTACGATTTATCCTTTTTGGTTGTTTGCTTACCCTGCAACACAGGTTTTGCCCCCACTTTCTAAAAACTGTAACAAAAACTTTAAAAAGTATCACTTTGAGTCTTTGACCCACTCGACTTTATAATACGTGTCGGTATAAGTTCGAGTTTGTCTACGCTTTATGCCGCGTCACGGTATAAGTTCGCTTTTATTGCCTGCGTTTTACGTCACGTGGCGGTATAAATTCACGTTTTTTAAAGTTTTTTACTGGTTAAATACTACCCCACAACGCGGGGGTTAAATACTAGCTTGCCATATTTGTAAATCAGATTTTGATCAAAATTATGTAATGTACTCGCAGGAAATTGTTACTGAAGTGGATGATGACACTGCAGAAATTACTGACACACTCGAACAGGCTCTATCAACTTGTGTCGTAAATTTGATCAAGAATGTAGCTACTGATGATTCTACGTATAGCTTGGCAGCAGATGTGGCACCTACACATTCAATCATCAACGGTGACGTTGCGGTTACCGACAATAATAATTTTGAGATAAACCTTCCTGAGTGGGTGTCTTCACCAATTGATGACAATACCAAGGTTGTATCTGACAAAATCACTCCGGTCTATGAGGGTTTAATCACAGACGACGAAACGGGAAATGTAAACGTGGGAATAAATGAAGGCGGTATAGATTTTGACACACTGGAAATCCCGAGTACCACAATTGAACGAGCTAGCATTATAGAGCAACTTTGTAAATCTGCAAGCATGCAGACACCATTGTCTCAGTTTTCGCCTTCATTTACGCAACATCAAGTTGAAGACTTATATGGATTTATGGCAGACGGGATTCTTGACCACGTTGACCTTGGAACCAGTGTATCTGTTGATGAAGATTCTAGAAAGAATCCACAGCACCAAAAATTTGATTGTGCTACACCATTATACTATCAATCGAAAAATCATTATTCATCTCCTGTTGGAAAGCTTTGGGAAAGATCAGCTTCAAGTTCAGGTAGTTCGGAGGTTCAAATGAGCTCAAATCCCGATCTTACTTGCTTCCCGATTGAAGAAGATCCGAGCGGTAACGAAGAAAATGAGAACCCAGACGAGATGCATGATGAACTTCAAGAAAACATAGGTCCAGATGAAGAAAATGAAAATCCAGTTACAATTTCTACTGAAATGAAAATTGAAAGAAGGCAGAATGATGATGATGTGGCGGTTGCAAATCATATCTCCATGTCATCCATGAAGTATGCAGATAGATATAGCTCGAATTCTGTCAGTATGGAGGTTAGTGTCCCGAGGACACGTGATAAAGTGAAATACAAGCCTAAAATTCCTCATGGGATTAAGGTAAGTAGGTACGAGGAAGATAACCGGAATTCGTCTATTGCTACACGTGCTAGTAGCAGGGGGAATTTGTCTGTAAATAGTAAAAATAAGAGCGGTATGAGAAATGGAATACCAAGGCTGTTACAAAAGGAGGCTAAACGTAACAATATTGTATCAAACATTGCATCGTTTATCCCAATGGTTCAACAGAAACAAGCAACTGCTTGCACAGGTTTGTTTAAATCTTTATCTGTTTTCTCCTTTTGTTGCCTTTCTATTCCAACACATTATTGTCTTAAAAGTAGAGGTGGAAATTTTGACTCATTTACTTATGTATGGATGGTTTGTATTGTGTTTAATGTCCTTTATTTCAAAGGGATCAAATGGGTTGAACAGGTAAAATGTGATGAAAGTGGCCTCTTTTTATAGAGGTTTAACCGGAGTAAAATGCCGTTTTCGTCGGTAAGGTTTGGCCAGTTTTGCGACTTTTGTCCAAAGGTTTGTTTTTCCGCATTTGGATCCAAAAAGTTCGAAATTTTGCCATTTTAATCTGGCTCGTTAACACCATCCATTTTTCTCCATTAAGTCGGGGGGTATCTTGTCTTTTTGTTAACTTAAAAGGCAATTTGGCTTTTTTTAGGGGTATTCGGTCTTTTACATAAAGTGAAAAAGACTGAATTGCCCTTTAAGTTAACAAAAAAGATGGAAATACCCCTGACTTAACGGAGAAAAATGGATGGAGTTAACGAGCCGGATGAAAATGACAAGATTTCAAACCTTTTGGATCCAGATGAGGAAAAACAAACCTTTAGGCGAAAGTCGCAAAACTGGCCAAACCTCGGGGACAAAATTGTCATTTTACTCTTTTAACGGTTAGAATACTTTCTCCACAATCATTTTTATTTTACCAACTATATAAAAATCAGTGGATGAAAAATGGCTGTGGGTCAACCTTTCTGGCTGTTTGGTCGTTTTACCCTACCCGCCCATTTTCCTACCCACCCATTTTGCACCTCTACTTCCAACCCAAGATGATGAAGAACATTAGTACTTTTGTTTGTATATTTTTACTCTGTGGATAAACTACTATGTTCAGATATTGTTACGATATGAAATTGAAAGAGAATCGTAAGAGAGAAAAGGAATCAATTTCATAACCGTCATACCATCAACTAACTATTACAACAGCTTATAACGACCTAACTTCCTCTCATTACACATTCTCTCATATCTCCCTCAACTATCAAATATTATCAAACTAGTCCCTCACTTATTACAATTATTCAAAGCATGACTAAACTATAAAAGTATGTAACAAAACTCCCCCTTTAAACATTCTTGACCTCAAGAATAGACATTAAAATCCGGATACTTGTTCATGAAATCAGATGCTTCTTCCCACGTTGAATCATGACTTGGTAAATCCTTCCATTGAACTAAAAACTTCACAACAGGCCTATTTCCTTGTCTAGCCAGCTTCCTTTCCAAAATGGCCAATGGCTGCAGAATTGATTTAGTTACACTTGGTAATACAATTTGATGATCAGGAGGCCCATATGCTTTCTTTAATAAAGAGACGTGAAAAGTTGGATGTAACTTGGATCCTGCAGGAAGATCTAATGTATATGCTGCAACTCCCACCCTCTTTGTTACTTGAAATGGCCCAAAATACTTCTGAAAGCTTCGAATACTTGTGTAACCTCAAAGAAGTTTGAACGTAAGGTTGTAATTTCAAATATACCCAATCCCCTACTTCAAAAGTTCGATCACTCCTTTTCAAATCAGCAAACTGCTTCATTCGATTCCTTTCACTATCTAGCGACTGTTTCAAAATTATTAGCATCTCTTTTCGATGTTTAAACCAATCTTCCAAATCAGCTACTGTAGTATGACAAGGAATGTATGGCAATTGAATAGGAGGGTTGACACCATATAAGGCTTTGAACGGTGTCATTTGGATAGCCGAATGCCAAGTGGTGTTATACCACCATTCAGCAAGAGGCAGCCATTTTAACCAAGCTGTAGGTTCCGTCATCACCATGCATGGTAAATATGTTTCCAAACATCGGTTCAAAACCTCAGTTTGCCCATCTGATTGTGGATGATAAGCAGTTGATAGGGCCTGTTCAATACCTTGTAGTTTCAGAAATTCTTTACAGAATTTACTCAGAAAAATAGGATCTCTATCAGATACAACGGTCTGTGGACAGCCATGCAATTTAAACACATTGTCCATAATCACTTGTGCAACTTGTACTGCTGAAAAAGGATGTTTTAGCGGCATGAAATGACCAAACTTTGTAAACCGATCCACGACCACTAGAATAGTGTCCTTTCCTCCATATTTAGGAAGACCACTAATGAAATCCATTGACATATCAGTGAATATGGACTGTGGTGCAGGTAAAGGATTAAGCAACCCAGGGGTAGCTATGGCCTCATACTTAGCTTTTAAACACACATCACAAGTCTTAACCAATTTCTTCACATCTTTAGTTGCCCCTTTCCAGTAAAACATGCCTTTAAACTTTTGTGGGGTTGCTTGTATCCTAGAATGCCCTCCCATTGCAGAAGCATGACACAACAACAAAATCTCATGCCTTAAATCTTCTTGTTTTCCAATCCACAACTTGTTCTTCCTTGTCAATAAAGTACCATCCCATTTCATATTCTTAATTGCCACACCCTGTATTAGCTTTGGAATCAATTCCTGAGCCATAACATCGCGTACCCAATGTGCTTTGATCTTTTCTAACAATAATGGTTCATAAGATGAGATTGCTAATTGAAATAAAGCTGCCCCATGTACTCTGGATAATGCATCAGCCGCATTATTCTCAATTCCCTTCTTATACACAATGTCATAATCATATCCCATCAGTTTACTTAACCAAGTATGCTGTAAAGGTGTTGTTATCTTTTGTTCCAACAAATGCTTGAGACTCTTTTGATCTGTTCTGATGGTGAAATGTTTCAAAGTAAGGTATTGATGCCAATGTTTAACTGCTAATAGTATGGCTAACAATTCCTTTTGGTAAACAGAAAGAGTACACTGCTTTGCTGATAAAGCTTTACCCACAAAAGCTATGGGGTGTCTGCCTTGCATTAAAACAGCCCCTAGTCCTTTTGAACTAGCATCAGTCTCCACTATGAACTCTTGAGACCAATCAGGAAGGGCCAGAGAACTGGAGCTTGTATTAATGCCTTTTTAAGTACTTCAAATGCTTCCTGTGCTTCTTGTGACCAATAAAACGCATCTTTTTGTAATAGATTTGTTAAAGGTTTAGCAATAGTACCATAAGAAGAGATAAACCTCCTGTAATAGCCAGTCAACCCTAAGAAACCTCTGAGTTGTTTAACAGTAGTAGTAGTAGGCCAGTTCTTGACAACTTCAATTTTGGATGGATCAGTAGCTACTCCCTCTTCTGAAATCACATGCCCCAAATATTCGACCTTTGAACCAGCAAGGCTACACTTTGATCTTTTAGCAAACAATTGTTGTTCCCTGAACAGTTGCAGTACTTCTTTCAAATCTTGAGCATGCTGATCCACATTCCTACTATACACCAATACATCATCGAAGAAAATCAATACGCTTTTCCTCAATAACTTCTGAAAAAATTGAATTCATCAAACCCTGAAAAGTTGCTGGTGCATTTGTCAAACCAAAAGGAAGTACCAAAAATTCAAACAACCCCTGATATGTTCTGAAAGCTGTCTTATGTATATCTGCATCATACATTCTGATTTGGTGATAACCAGATCTCAAGTCTAACTTAGAGTAAACTGTTGCACCACCCAACTCTTCTAATAGTTCTTCGATCAATGGAATAGGAAATCGATTCTTCACTGTATGTTCATTTAATTTCCTATAATCTACGCACAGTCTCCAAGTTCCATCTTTTTTCTTCACTAACACTACAGGAGATGCAAAGGAACTCACACTATGCCTAATAATACCCATCTCTAACATTTCTTGTACCATTTGTTCAATGACATTCTTTTGTCCCAAAGGGTACCTATAAGCTCTTTGATTTATGGTTACAGTTTCATCTACTAGCTTGATTCTATGATCACAACTTCTGTTAGGAGGTAATGACTTTGGTTCTTGAAATACATCTTCATATTGCTGTAACAATTCTTGAATTCTATAATCTTTCAGGTTCTCACTACTAACATTAGCTTGATGTTGAAATGCCCCTCCTACTACGTTTTGCATACTGAAAATCTGCATTTTAACAGTAGAACTATCCTTACGCATTAAACTGGATAATTTCTCCATGGAGCATAATGATACATCGCCCTTAGTAGTGCCTTTTAGTTCAATGACTTTGGATCCCACTTTAAACTGCATAGTTAACTTTTTGAAGTTCCAAACGATATCATTCAAAGATTGTAACCATTGTATTCCCAAGACCATATCATAGTTATCAAGTGGCAATAACAGGACGTCGGTTTTAAACCAGGCTCCTTGCATTAACCACTGAATTACATAACCGATTGCATTCTAGTTCCTTCCCATTGGCTACTAATACCTTCATTAGGGGTACACTTTTTGTAGGACAGTTTAGCCTCAAAGCCAGCTTAGAGTTAACAAAATTGTGTGTGGAACCAGAATCAATCAATATGTGTATCTGTCTTGTTCCAATAGTACCCACTACCCTCATAGTGTAGAATGTACTCACACATGTTATAGGATGGACTGAAATTTGGGCATCCATTTCTCTTTCTTGAATCTCATTGTCAAACTGATCATCATCACAGTCCATCTCATCATCTCCATGTATTTCTAAAATGTATAAATGTTTGAATTTACAATTTTGGGTTGGAGAATATTTTTCACTACACCAAAAACATTCTCCCTTAGCTCTTTTTTCCTCAGCTACCTTAGCAGGAACATTTTTTACACTCTTCAAGGTCTTATTGTTTGTTGGGGTAGGTAATAGGGCTAAGGTGTTAGTTGGAGTACCCACGCTTCGATTGACTGCTCCTATACTACTTTTGTTACTGTTATCCATTGTGTTATTACTACCCATATTATGGAATGACTTCTTAACCTCTCTATCTTTTTCACCAAACAAAGTTGAGTAAACAACAGTTTGTTGTTTAGCCATAGAAATGGCATCTCTCATTGTTTTTGGCTTAAAGATCTTAACTAAACAACGTATTTCAGCTTTTAAACCTCCCACATACAAATTGGCAGCATATTCATCAGTTAATTTCACCCTATTACGTAAAGAATCAAATTCTTTTGTATAATCATAGAGTGAACCTGTTTGGTTGGATTCTTCAGTTCTTCCATTGGCTCTTCAGATAATCGTTCAGAGAATCTATTAATCGCAGATCTCGAATATTCATCCAAAGTTATGTCATCTATACTCCTGTTTTGACTATCAACGTATCCTTGATGCCACTCTAAAGCCACCCCTTCTAAGTTTATTACAGCATAGTAAACTTTTGCATTTTCTGGTGTCTTATCAACTGCAAAAAAATGATTACATCGGATTATCCAACCTTCAACCTCACTACCATTGAATTCAGGGAAATCCAATCTTCCAGTACGAACCATCCCCTGTTCCTGATGTCCACCAAATCTTTCACTTCCCAATTTGTTGTTGATTTCTGTCATTTGAGAAACTAATGTTTTCCAATCTGCAACATCTTAATTGCTTCTGAATTCTGATCCAATATTGATTGTTGTACCTCAAGAGATTTCGCATTTTCTTGAGCTGTTTTCTCCAATCTATCCATTTCCTGTTGACGAGTCGACATACTCACTCAGAATCAATCGAACAATGAATGATCCTCAAATTGAATTGACG
This sequence comes from Scalesia atractyloides, assembly GCA_947069175.1. Classification (NCBI taxonomy): domain Eukaryota; kingdom Viridiplantae; phylum Streptophyta; class Magnoliopsida; order Asterales; family Asteraceae; genus Scalesia; species Scalesia atractyloides. The sequence continues at coordinate 29,894,621 of CAMTDV010000018.1, read as the reverse complement.
CTATGAAATTGATCTAAAGAATGATCAATTTCTGAGTTTTGAATCGAATTTGAAGTGAAATTAATTGAAAGAATGATCAATCTCGTTGACAATTGAATCGAATTTTGGGAATTTTCTGTGAATTAGGGTTCGAATTTTGGGAATTTCTGTGAATTAGGGTTCCAATCAAGAGCGTCCAGAGGATCGGACGGCTCTGATACCACTGTTACGATATGAAATTGAAAGAGAATCGTAAGAGAGAAAAGGAATCAATTTCATAACCGTCATACCATGAACTAACTATTACAACAGCTTATAACGACCTAACTTCCTCTCGTTACACATTCTCTCATATCTCCCTCAACTATCAAATATTATCAAACTAGTCCCTCACTTATTACAGTTATTCAAAGCATGACTAAACTATAAAAGTATGTAACAGATATTCTTTTAACCTTTTATTTATTCTTGAAGGGAAAAGGGACATCAAAGTGAAGGCTCTGGAAGCTGCAGAGGCTGCAAAACGCCGCGAACAAGAAAAGGAGAATGAGAGAAAACTGAAAAAAGAAGCATTAAAGCTTGAACGAGAAAGAATCGGGAAAGAAAACGCAAAAGAAATGGAATTAAAATTGAAAAAGCAGGAGGAATTAAAGAAAAAAGAAGCTGAGATAGCAGCAAGGAAAAGGCAACGGGAGGAGAAGAGAGGAAACAATTAGTCAAGAAACGAAAGCTTGTCGCAGAAGCACAAAAAAATCAGAAATTAAAAAATGAAAAATCACGTCTCGGAAAATTGGAGCCGGAAAAACATGTAAAAAATGTTGGTTCCCTTTTAATCTCTGTAGTTCTTTCTTCTTTGTGCTTGTTGTGTCGGGATTTACCATATTAACTATTAAGATTGCCACACTGTCACAGGCTGCTGTGGCTGGAAACAAGAAGAATAACAAAAATGCAGATGAAGGTAGTTTTCAGAAACAAGACACTGGATTGAAGATAGACAAAAGTTTAGCAACTGTCGTCCAGCAAGTTACATCTGTTCCCGAAAACCGTGATGCTTCTAATGATTGCGGTGAGAATGATAAGGTATATCTTTATTGTATCCATGATTTTCATTCATATGTTGTGACTGCCTCTGGTAATATTTGCTTATTAACGGGTCAAATCAGATAAATATGAAAAGTGGATGAAACATCCTTAATCAATTTATTCTAAAGAAATATATTCATGTTTTATTAGTGTCGTCTTTTTTAATCATATTCATTATATTAAATCATTTACAAAATTAGAAAAAATAGGCTAAAAAAATCCTATGCAGTTAATGCGGTAAAAATTTGGATATCGGTCAAGGACCAATATTTGAGATATCGGTTATCGCGGTGGGATATCGATAATTTTAATATCATGCTGAATTTATATATATAGCAGTTTAACAGAAACAATTCAATATACTCTCCTACCATCAACAAGTTAACCTTTTGCAATTTGCAAAACACTGACAATTGTAGCAAGTAGGAACTGATTAAGGGGCTGTTTGTTTAGCTCTTAATGGTTCAGACCTCTTACTGGTTCAACACTTAATGGTTCAGACTATTTGTTGCGCGAGCAAGTGTCTGAATGGTTCAGACATTTGCCTCTGAATGGTTAAGCATAATACTGAGTCTGAGTGGTCAAAACCTATAATCTGAATTGGTCAGACATCAGAAGTTGCCAAACAGCCTCAAAGACTTAAATCACTAACATTTAACACTAAAATTAAGCCTTAAGAAACTACTAGCAGCAATAAGAAGAAAGACGAATGGTAGAACTAAGAAGAAAGGTACTAATATAGGGAAAATCGGTGATAAATCAATCAAATATTGGTCAATATTGCCGATAATATCGGTACCGTTATCCTCACCGATATTTTGCACCGATATCTCACCAGGGGACCAATAACCTATGTCGCGATATTAATCGCATAGAAAAAAATCATTTTATATTAAATCACTTCCTTCACTGATCAAGAACTTTTCTTGCATAGGCAACAAGCGTAAATGAAATGTCACCTGTAAAAGTTGTACCTGTGAAGTTGACAAGTCAAGAAAATTCATATGATTTATCTCCTTATCAATGTTCTGATGACGAGGATGATGATGAGGATGACCCACCCATCAAGAAGTTTGTCCCTTCATGGGCCAGGTGATAACTTTTTTTTTTATCATATTCCCCAAAACTTTTTTTTAACCTTTTTAGTTGTAAATATGTGATCTGGCTTTCTTTCTGCAGTAAAAACCGTGTGGCCATGGTTCTACCATTGCAGCAGAAACTCAACCCTGAATTAATATTCTCTGTAGATAGCTTTTGCAGTATGGATGAAGGTAATTATTCGATATCTTCTTTTCACGGGTATTAAATTATTTTTTATTTGATGTCGATTGATGTTCTAATAACCAGTGACTTATGATTACGTGCTTGCAGTTCTCTTGCCACGTAGGCTACAAGCACAGTAGGTTGCTTATAATTATTTACTCGCCTGTAAGTCGTTCTTGTTGTTATGGTAAATTGCGTTGTTTTTATTACATAGCATTCCTTTTTCAATTTTTAGTTCTGGCAGATTTTGATTTCACACACTATCCTGCTACCACGCACACAATCTATATGCAGATAAAGCGCGTCCATGTTATTTGCAGCCCGTGTAAAGGAATGAATGAGAATGATTGTGTAGTCAAATGATTCTCCCAAATTATCTCAAGTAGGTTATGAATGCGTGCATATACACATAATCTTGATCCAATGTCCATGGTTGGCTAGAATAGCTTTAGCGGGAATGATCTTGCAAGCTCTAGACTTCTAAACCGGTGGCTTTATTGAATCTTTTGTATTCGTTTGAGATAGATGACCATCTACAATCGTGCATTCGTAAATTGTCTATAATTGAAGCGTCTATTTGTTTTATAATATGATTATACTGTAGTTAATGTGCATGAGATTACATCTTTTGTTTGATTCAAGATCAAACACTTATTACATTAGTTTTTAGTTTTTATGTGACAGTTTAGAAACTCTTTGATTGATAACTTAATAAAAGTTAGATTTAACTAATTCTTAGATTTTTGTACATAACCAAAAGAAGGAAATACTTATACAAGACATAAAATGACAGAAATTTCATAATTGTAGTGTTCAACTATGGTTAAAATTATTCTCATTGTGTATTTTTTACCTATGATTCGTGATCTGCACTCAAGTCACCAACCACTCTTACCCTTTTCTTACGGACGTTTCTAACAGTTAAGTTGGTCATATAACTGTTTTTAGAATTCGAAGTGAAATACAAAATGAACCTGTTCACTCTCAACATGAGGTATTTAGGACATTCGTATATTTTCCTTGTGTGATTTTGAGGAATAACTGTGAAATAAACTTTCCAAACTCAGTTGATAAGCGAAAATTTTAACGACCTTAAATTGCGTCTTGGAAAGTATGTGCAGTGTTCTTCGGGTTTTTCTTTTGGGTTTTGGGTTTTTTGAGTCAGGTTTGTTTTTTTTTTTTGGGAAAAGTGACCCGATAACTGACCTATTAAAATTTGGGTTCGTCAAGTTTTGGTTATTTGGGTTCGGGTTAGCTCGGGGCGGGTTGTTTGATTTTCAGGTTTAGATGTAAAATGAAAATTAATTATTATTATTACTAATTTATTATTTTTTTACAAAATTCATATTGCTACTAAAAAAATTTGATATTATAATGTCCAAAAGTCTTAGAACTTAATCTTCCAAATAGTAGACTCCAAACCAAACATCTATAAAAAAGACAACAAATGTGCTGGTTTTTTGGTTTCATGTTTCGGGTTTTTCGAGTCGGGTTGTTTGGGTTTTTAGCTGGGGAAAAGTGACCCAATAACCGACCCATAGAAGGTTCGGGTTTTTCGTGTTCAGGTTGGTTATTTGGATAATTCTTTAGTTCGGGTTCGGGTGACTTTAACTTCAGGTTGGGTTTTTCGTGTCCATATGCTCGGTTAGGCACCAGCATCTTGCGGTGTTCACCATGTTCTCAACTAGGATACACATGCATCTAGCAGCCGATTTCTCGTTCACCATATGCTCAACGAGGCACCAACATCTTGCCGCCATCGCAGTTGAATGTTGTCCCTCGTTGTCCATAGGTTTGTTGCTAGACCTTGACCCTACCCCATGCTTATTCAGCTTGAACAATTCGTCTTCCTCTTAAGAACTTAAATAAAAATAAAGAAAAGGAAATACATATTACGAGTCTCTGACTAAAGATTTTAACACTCTTTAAAGCTTATATTTTTTATGACCCTTCTAGTCATGCCCACCCTTCAAGCTTATTTTCTTTACACAGATGTCTTCTAAAGTTACTAAAATCAAGGAAAATGTAGAATCAAATATGAAAAGAGTTTTTGTTAGTCGTGGCTTAAATTATCCACGAACCTCTAGCCATTCTATAGCAAAGATTTTTTATAACTCACTTGTCATGCTCCATCCTTTATGTGTATTTTGCTGATTGGAACACTTTTAAAACTTGGTTACTATTCTACAAAGTTACCCCATTTTGTTTCCACTATTTGTCATTTTCCCCAAAAGACTAAATTTAGAGTAAATTACTTTGAGTCCCCGTGTTTTAGTAGTTTTAACTACTTGAGTCTAAAATCAAAAAGTTTAACGTCCTGAGTCCCTTACTGTTCATTCTATAACGTTTTGAGTACCTGTGTTTTAGTGGTTTTAAGTCCAAAATCAAAAGTACAAGTGTTTAAAAATTGGACTCAAAATGTTATAAAATGAGTGGTTAGGGACTCAAGGCATTAAATTTTTTAATTTTGGACTCAAGTAGTTAAAACCAATAAAACACAGAGACTCAAAAAGTAATTTACTCTTAAATTTATGTAACAAAGAAATGAGAATCAAGTGTGACTACATGGTTTTATCATCTACAAAGGCTTACTTTTTCATCAATCAACTTTTGTCTCAACTCTTATACTTATTATTATGTTTGCACCACTTGTCTCCTTAAAATACTAAATTAAAAAAATAAGTATTAGTTGTAACAAAGATTTTTTTATCCTCTCTTAATAAGGCCTAAGTTTTTTTTTGCTACTCGCCCCCCACCACATGCATATTCTGTTTGAACCATTTGTCTTCTTCTCAAGAGACTAAATAAAAGTAAAGAAAAAAGGAATATATACTATATATGAGTATGTGACTAAAGATTTTAATACTTTTTAAGGCTTATATTTTTCATGACCCTCTAGTTATACCTACCCTTTAAGCTTATTTTCTTTACACATAAACCTTTTAAATCAAGTATGGCTAAAGAGTTTTTAATTGTGTGGCTTAAATTATTCATCACCTTCTAGCCACTCCACACCCTTACTGCTTATATTATTTAGACTACTTTTCTTTTTACCAAAAGACTAGTTTCAAGTTAAGAAAAAAAAGATAACTATGAATAGAGAGTTTTATTCTCTCTAATTATTAAGTGTTTCATGACCATGCTCCATTTCTCATGTTTATTTTGTTTGCACTACTTGTCTTTTTTCAAAAGACTAATTCAAGTAAAGAAAAAGGAAGAATGAGTACAATATAACCATAATCTGGGGGTTCGAGGATCCATCTACTAAGGTGAACAAGAGGTTAGATTAACAAGTACGAAAAGTTACTTATCATAAAGAGTCTACCTGATGGCATGTGAATTAGGTGTATTAGTTTTGGTAAATATTAAGCACAGTTAAGTGCGCTAATTTAATAACTTTGAAACACAATTATATAGTTCTAAATTTATAAAAATGATTTTTATATAGACTAAATACACATAATGGGTAAAGAACCCATTGCGTACAGTATAACTTAGATAAGAACCAAGTATCGTCCAAGGATACGCTTCCCCTGCTCAACCGTTCATTATTATATTGACCTCCCTTATTTGTAGTTAGTTTAGTAGACTAAACTAGTAATACATGGACTTTTGGATGAGTCTTTCTTAATTAATATAGTTTATTTTATAAAAGGAGGAAAATGGTTAACTCTTCTATTTTATCTTTTATGAAAATTGGATTCGGCTCCTGTAAAGGTTACCGACATTCCCCAATCTTCCACAATATACTGACAGACTGGTCTGGAAATGGAAATATGTCCATAATGAAACCATCCTTAGCCTCTCGACTAGTAAACAATATGCCACAACAAGATTGGTTTAATATCTTGGTTTTATTATCTTTATATAACTTAATTAATTAGTTCTTGTTAATTCAAGCTCACAATTGGGATCATCTTTTAGGGATCTTTAATTAATTACTGGAGCGATTTAGTCATCAAATTTATTAAGTTACCGAATAAGCAAAACACATTCCATTTTACCGGTTTTTTCTATTTTTACTGAATTACCCTATCCCCGTTAATTTTCCTTTTTAACTTTTACCCCTAATCGGATCTCGTGAATTACCAGAAGCCTTCCTTAAGGATCTCAATGTAATATCAAAATCTTTTTATTACCCTAAGACCTGGTTCAATACCAGCAGCTTGTCACCCCAATCTGGTTCAATACCAAAAAACTCTAGTAAGATTTGGTACAATACCAGGTGCTTACACCGGATCTGATAGAAGCTGTACGTACACATTAGTTAAGTGAAGTTAAGTTAAATTAATATGGTTAAGCTAATTTAGTTTCAAAGAGGTCATGTAATGATGTCACAAAAGATAATAAACCAAGACTTAGTAAAAGATAAATATATTAAATAAGATAAAATACTATATGAACAAGATTAACTAATCCAAGAGTATGAGAAGACATAGAGATTACAACCATATGAATATCTTAAAACTTTTACCAATGGCGATTGCCACTCTTCATGATCTTCAAGATTTAGCTCAAGTGCAAGTATACATGCAACAAAGTGTCTCTCATCTCTCATTTATTACATATCTTTGGTGAACTAATCTAACGATGTGTTATTCTTAACATGGATGATCAAAGGTAAGATGTTGTAATCTTAGCTTTGGATAGGTCTCGATCAGCATGAAGGCCTTTCTTAGGGATCAACCTTTCAACTTCCACGTAAAGGCCTTTACGAAGCATCATGATCATGGCATACTTGGCTATTGTGATATCTGTGACGATTCTAGCATGTAACAATTATGAACAAGTTTATCAATCAATGAAATTTTTTATTTATTTATGAGTTTTGTGTTTTTATCATGACAATTGCACATATTCAATTCTTGCACGATTCCGAACTCTTAAACGACTCCTGGAAGTGAAATCGCAAACTGTTACGTAAATATAACCAGTTTAACGTGACATACACTCCGGAGCGATAACACAATCTTAACATACTTTAAATATCCTTTGCATAACTTAGAAATAAGTTTTGAAGGGTTTAGTATGTCAAAAACAAGCCTATTCGATCACAGGGACTATTTATAACAAACTATGAAAGTCTGCCGATTCTTGTAGCGATGCACACTCTGTAACAAGTTCTTAAGCTAAACATACCCTAAATACCCTTAACATAGCTTAGAAATAAGTTTCGAGGGTTTCGGTATGGAAAAATCACGCTTTTGTAACTTCAGGGGCTATTTTGCAAATTCTGCGAAACTATGCCTTTTCGCGTAAATCGCTATCCGAAACATGTACGGACATCCAAAAATATTTGTAATCATTGAAATATCATATTTTAGTGATTGGAATGCAAAAATATCATTCGTTACGCATTTACGGTCATGCACGCGTTCGTTACGATTTCGTAGTAATTAACCAAAAACCGCAACCGTACAACCAAACAAACCGACACCCGGAATATTTTGAACATATTTCAAGTTCCCTATACGTATTCTACCTTATGGAGCTTAAAATGAGGTTAACGAGTGTTAGAAGTGCCAAAACACGACAAAACGAATGCAGGGGCCTGTTTTGCCAATTTGTGAAAGTTGTGGCCAGCTGAGGGCCATGCGGACCGCAACCAGAAACCCCATACGGTCCGCATGGGGTGCCCAGCTCACCAGAAACATGGCAGCAGCTGGTTATCTTGCTTGTTGACTCACCAAACGAACTTGCCACCCTATTTCCTGCTTCTAACATGTGTTGTGACACTAATCCAACTTAGTGATGATTCATAGACACTTGTCATGCTCTTATAACATCAAATTCAACTATAAATACCAAGTTGTTCTTCATTTTTGAGCCTTTGCAACCATCTTCTTTGATCCATTCTGCTACAATCCGAATTTGCAACCATCTTTGGAGCTTCCTCTGTGATTATTTGGTAATCCTTGGTGCTTGTAAGTATTTCATTCAAGTCTTGTTCCATTTTTGTAGCATATTTGAGCTAAAAATCAAATAGTTTGACTTTTATTTAACTTTTGGTTTTGATCATAAATTGGTCAAAACAAAATCCAATTGAACTTGTTAATATGATCATAATCATGTTGGTCATAATCCCTAATGATCATACCTACTGATTTCTATATTTTCTAGTCATTTTGACAAGTCAAAGTTTCGGTCAAAAATACGATTTTTGCGCAATTTGCAACGAAACCATTTTCGAGTGTCAAAACAGTTTGTTTTGGTATCAAAACTCTTTTATAAACTTATTTAGGCATGTCAAAACATGTCTAATTCGTCACTTTTGTTTTAGTGCTTGTTTAGACTCATAAGTCTAGAGGTTTTTACCACCGCTTTGACTTTCGAATTTGACATGTTTGGTTGATCTTTGAATCCAACCAAATACATATTTATGACCATAATTATAAAGGGAATAACCCTCTGAGGTTGTACCTTATGGTCATGTCATTTGGTTAGTGTAATGAGTTGTTATGACTTTCAATAATGACCAAAATGCCCTTTTCGCAAATAAATCAACTAAGAGGATATGTAACATAAAAATTGACATACAATCTGATGTAACAACAATATTAAACATATTTTGGTAATTAGGACTTATCATAACACATATCTAACCATCTGAATGCGTAGTTACGCAAATGACGCGTTAAAGTGGCTTAAACTACCTTAACGGGACATGACGGGTCAAAAGCACTTAAGCATCTTTCCAACTCAGAATGTTAACTTTATTAAACCATTTCATATGAGTTCCAATACTCATTTGGTTTATAAGGTCTCATTCTATCCGATTCTCCGATTTCAAATCCCGATATTTACATAATTATCCGATTTTAGGACATGCTTGATTTCTCGGACTTTTGAGCTTGTTTGATCTTCGATTCAAGGTTACAATAGCAATCACAGGTGAGTACATAGTCCCCTCTTTTGTGTTTTGCAAATATTTTGGGATAATTCATATGTGCTAAATCATTTTCAAGTTTACAAGATACAAAAACTATGGTTTATATAAACAATATGATTTCAATAATGTGAACGAACTTGTTGGTGCGTTGTATCCATAACAAGAATGACATTCATTAACAATGGCCAAGCCGAACAGTAGTAAGTTACGGCGCCTAGGACTGACAATCCCGTTACCAAAATTCCCGGGGTTTGTGGGGAAGTTTGGGAAGCGACTGTATTTGTAACAAACCCTTTGGTGGTTTGTTATACGGTTAAGGGACCCCTTGGGTGGTCTCGAACAAGTCAACAAAGGTTTGAATGTATTCACCAAACGACCAAAAGTTTTCAAAACTAAAACAAGGAACGATGAACGATTGGTTTATAAGAAGGAACGATGAACGATTGGTTTATAACGAAGAACGATGAACAATGGACGATTGGTTATAATAAGTGATTTAGATAACGTGACGAGTGTAATGTGATAAAAGCATGGTGGATACACTGTCGGTACTTCCTATATATAAGTGCTTTTATCGTATTACATTCATGGCGTTATTTGCATCACTTAAACAAATGTTTTCAAACGATGACATGCAATGATTTCAATTAAAGATATAAACCATACGAGTTATTTCAAGACGATTTACAACTTGGATTTACAAAACAAATGATTTCGAGTCAAGGTTCATTGCTACTAGATTTTATAAACTTTTAACCACATGTTTTAGTAGATTAACTATTGTAATATCAAATGCTTTTAAAACAAGATTTTCACATACGACTCTAGTAGTCGGAACATATATTGCAATATATATATATATATATATATATATATATATATATATATATATATATATATATATATATATACTTGACACACACACAAAACCTACGTACTCGCCGACATATTTTTGCTGACTCGTTTTCACATATGTTTCAGGGAGCAATGCTTGATGATACTGATGCATGCTCTTGTAGGATCGGACGTGGACCTTAGTGCTTATAAAATAAGAAAGACAATAAATATGCTTGTTTGTTTGTTTAAGTTTGTTTGAATGTTCTAAAACAATATGAAAATATAATCTATGTTTAATATCTAATAAAACGATATATGAAATACCATGTGTTGTTGAAACAATATGTTAACGTGACTCCCCAAGTGTTTCCGCCGCGTGTTGTTTTACGCGATTTGGGGTGTTACAAGTTGGTATCAGAGCACTGGTTATAGGGAATTAGGTTATTAGTAATGCTTTGACCTAGACTATAACCTTCCTAGGACCCTAACACGAGTCTACATGCGTTTAGATTTAAAACACAATACAATCACCTATCCTTAGGTGATTACCAAAACAAATTCACAAAATACAAACTCGTTTTGAAAATCAATCATCTATCCTTAGATGATTTGTTTTTGGCTTTAAGCCTTTGAAGTTTTCAAAACCTCGTCAAAGTTTAGGTTTAAATAATGTGAACACGTACAATCTGGAAGGGTGGGTGCCTGTACCCTGAGTTTTCTGTCTAAGGCTAGAGTGTTCGTACAAATCCACTTAATCAGACCAGTCACTCTTACCTGGGAACTCTTGGGGTGAGTGTTCATTTATAGGCTAAAGCATGTCTTGGCGATACATTATAAGACCCATTTACTTTGATTAGTCACTGTGTGTCATTTGATTGTCTTGAGAGACAAATGAATGACCACCATCCTTATGTTTCGTCGATATTTTTAATGCCACTATTGATTTTCCGAATATCAATCTCACATATCTTTCTTCATGTTTGCTTTTAGAATGCCTCCTCGACGTGATACAACTCAAAATGCCGAAATGGCTGCACTTATCGCTCAACAAATGGCAGCGATCCTCCCGAACCTAGTGACTCAATTAAATCAAGCGAACAACAATAATGACAATAATAACAATGCACCAGCTCCGTGCAACTACAAACAATTCTGTTCAGCTAAACCACTTCAGTTCGCTAAGTCTGAGGGAGCTACGGGACATCTACAATGGTTTGAGAGTCTTAAAAGCACGTTCCGTTTTGTTCAGTGTCCAAATGAGTGAAAGGTCGAGTTTGCATCTAGTGTGATCAAGAAAAGAGCTTTGACATGGTGGAATGGTATTATGAGGGACAGAGGTGCCGAAGTGGCCTTAGCTCAAACATGGGAAGAGCTTCAGGCTCTTATGATGAAGGAGTTCTGTCCTCGCCACGAGCAAAGGGCATTGGAGAAAGAATTTCATGATCTTAAGCAAGACAGTGGTGAGAGTCGTGCTTATACCGACCGATACGAGGAGTTGAGTATACTTTGTCCTTCGATGGTGACGCCCTTGGATAAGGCGATCGAGAAGTATATCGATGGTTTACCTGATCCTGTGCAAGATATCATCATTGGTAGCAACCCTACCACCGTTTGACAAGCTATTGAGTTAGCTGCAACCTTAACCGATTCACAAGTCAGGAAAGGTAACCTTCATCGCAAGGGCGATAAGAAATCCTCTGCTAAGTCAACCCAAGAGAAACCAAAGGGAAACAAAGCCGAGCGTTCCAAACGATCGAAGAAGCGTAAGGCTTCTCAAAACTTTGTTGTTACTGCTCAACCTGCGCAACCCTCTCCAACTACTACCCAAAACCAACCAGCTCAACCTCCAGCAAAGAAACCTATGCAGGAACTGCACTGCTTTGTAACCATTGTAATGGTCATCATCAAGTTCATATACCATGTCGACAGTGTACTACCTGTGGAAAACTTGGTCACCTGGCAAATATTTGTCGCTTTAACCCAAACCCAGCGGTTTAGAACCCTGCTCAACCACAAGTCAATCCTGCTCGACCTCACTTTCCGCCTGGTTCATGTTTTAACTGCGGTGAAATGGGTCACTATAAAAACAATTTCCCGAGGTTAGCAAACGCAAATCCAGCTCGTGGACGAGCTTTTTATATGAACGCCAATGAGGCCCATGCTGATAACGAAGTCGTTAACGGTACGTTCTTTGTTAACAATCATACTGCTACTGTTCTATTTGATTCGGGTGCCGATAGAAGTTTTGCATCATTAGCCTTTGAGCCTTTGCTTTTGATGCCTAGAACTAAACTAGGAAAGCCCTTGTCAGTTAAGATAGCCAATGGTGAACCTCTCGTACTTGATTCTGTCATTCACAACTTCCAGTTGAACCTCAATAACCATCTTTTTCCTATTGACCTTACACCAATGCAACTCGAAAGTTTTGATGTTATTATAGGAATGGATTGGTTAACCAAGCATCATGACGAAGTTATTTGTTTTGACAAGATAGTTCGTATACCTCTTCCTTCTGGATTGGTTAACCAAGCATCAAACGTTAAAACAAAAGCTCTGCGATGCTCCTATTCTATCTTTACCTGATGGCAATGATGATTTTGTGGTTTATTGTGACGCGTCGAATTTAGGCATTGGTTGTGTTCGAATGCAATGGGATAAAGTCATCGCATTTGCGTCAAGACAATTGAAAGTCCACGGGAAAAATTATACAACTCATGATCTTGAGTTATGATCTTGAGTTAGGAGCTGTTGTCTTTGCTCTCAAAATTTGGAAACACTATCTTTATGGAATGAAGTGTGTGGTTTTCGCGGACCACAAAAGTCTCCAACACATATTCAATCAAAAGGAGCTAAACATGAGACAACGACGCGCTTAGTCTTAAAGAACGTGTTAAGCTTCATTGTGTTTGAATTCGATCCGATATCCAAACACGTATTCTTGAAGCCCAACGCACTTGTGTAACCCAAGGATTGTTGAAAGACGAACTACCTCATAAACTCGAACTTCAACTCGAAACGAAAGACGATGGATTACGTTACTAAATGAACCGTTTGTGGGTTCCGAATCAACTCAATCTTCGTACTCTATTAATGGACGAAGCACATAAGTCTCGTTATTCGATTCATCCTGGTGCTACAAAAATGTACAAGGATCTCCGTACCCAGTATTGGTGGCGGGTATGAAGAATCACATTGCCTTGTATGTATCTAAATGCCTTACTTGTCTCAAAGTCAAGGCCGAGCATCAATGTCCGTCTGGTTTATTGGAACAACCAGAAATACCGGTTTGGAAGTGGGAGAACATTGCGATGGATCTCATCACTAAACTACCGCTCACATCTAGAGGTCATGATGCAATATGGGTAATCATTGATCGTCTAACGAAGTCAGCACACTTTATAGCGATTCGTGAAGACTACTCTGCTGACAAACTTGCCAAGATATATGTTTATGAGTTTGTGTCTTGTCATGGTGTTCCTTTGAACATCATATTTGACCGAGATGCTCGGTCCTCATCTCGTTTTTGGAAGACCTTGCAATCTGGTATGGGAACCAAACTTAACCTGAGTACTACTTATCATCCTCAAACGGATGGACAATCTGAGAGGACGATTCAAACTCTGGAGGATATGCTCCGAGCTTGCATGATCGATTTTGGTGGTAGTTGGGACTCGCATCTACCATTGGTCGAATTCTCCTATAACAATAGTTATCACGCCAGCATCAACATGGCTCCTTTCGAAGCTTTATACGGTCGAAAATGTGGTTCACCTGTCTGTTGGAATGAGATCGGTGAGACACAGCTCACTGGAACTGAACTCATCCACGACACAACCCGAGAAAGTCAAGAAAATTCGTGATAACCTTTTAACAGCTAGAAGCCGTCAAAAGAGTTATGCGGATAAACGATGCAAGCCCTTAGAATTTCAAGTTGGTGACTATGTCCTACTTAAGGCATCCCCTTGGAAAGGAGTGGTTAGATTTGTAAAGAAAGAAAAACTTGCACAACGATATGTTGGACCATTCAAGATCATCGAGAGAATCGGAAAGGTGGCCCAATCTAAAGAAATGTTTAGCCGACGCAAATCTTCACATCCCACTCGACGAAATTCACATTGATGATACAAAGCACTTTGTCGAGAAACCGGTGGAGATAATGGACCGTGAAGTCAAGAAACTCAAGCGGAGACGAATCCCGATAGTCAAAGTTCACTGGGAAGCCAAACGTCGCCCATAGTTTACTTGGGAACGAGAGGATCTGATGAAAGCGAAGTTCCCACACTTGTTCTCACAAGTTTCCTCTAATTAAATTTCGAGACGAACTTTCCTGAAGTAGGGGAGACTGTGATGTCTGTGACGATTCTAGCATGTAAAAATTATGAACAAGTTTATCAATCAATGAAATTTTGTGTTTTATTTATGAGTTTTGTGTTTCTATGACCCGAACTCTTAAACGACTCCTGGAAGTGAAATCGCAAACTGTTACGTAAACATAATCAGTTTAACGCGACGTACACTCCGGAGTGATGACACATGCTTAAAATACTTTAAATATCCTTTGCATAACTTAGAAATAAGTTTTGAAGGGTTTAGTATGTCAAAAACAAGCGTATTCGATCACAGGAACTATTTATGACAAACTACGAAAGTCTGCTGATTCTTGTAGCGATGCACACTCTCGAACAAGTTCTTAAGCTAAACATACCCTAACTACCCTTAACATACTTTAGAAATAAGTTTCGAGGGTTTCCCTATAGCAAAATCAAGCTTTTGTAACTTCAGGGGCTATTTTAAAAATTCTGCGAAACTATGCCTTTTCGCGTAAATCGCAATCCGGAACATGTACGGACACCCAAAATTTTTTTTAATCATTGAAATATCATATTTTAGTGATTGGAATGCAAAAATATCATTCATCACGCATTTACGGTCATGCACGCGTTCGTTACGATTTTTGTCGTAATTAACCGAAAACAACAACCGTACGACCAAAAAAACCAACACCCGGAACTTTTTTGAACATTTTTCAAGTTCCCTATACTTATTCTTCCTTATGGAGCTTAAAAATGAGGTTAACGCGACAAAACGAGTTCAGGAGCCTGTTCTGCCAATCTATGAAAGTTGTGGCCAGCTGAGGGCCATGCGGACCGCAACCAGAAACCCCATACGGTTCGCATGGGGTGCCCAGCTCACCTGAAACATGGCAGCAGCTGGTTATCTTGCTTGTTGACTCACCAAACGAACTTTCCACCCTATTTCCTGCTTCTAACATGTGTTGTGACACTAATCCAACTTAGTGATGATTCATGGACACTTGTCATGCTCTTATAACATCAAATTCAACTATAAATACCAAGTTGTTCTTCATTTTTGAACCTTTGCAACCATCTTCTTTGATCCATTCTGCTACAATCCGAATTTGCAACCATCTTTGTAGCTCCCTCTGTGATTCGTTGGTAATCCTTGGTGCTTGTAAGTATTTCATTCGAGTCTTGTTCCATTTTTGTAGCATATTTGAGCTAAAAATCAAATAGTTTGACTTCTATTTGACTTTCGGTTTTGATCATAAATTGGTCAAAGCAAAATCCACTTGAACTTGTTAATATGATCATAATCATGTTGGT
Organism: Scalesia atractyloides; assembly: GCA_947069175.1. NCBI lineage: Eukaryota > Viridiplantae > Streptophyta > Magnoliopsida > Asterales > Asteraceae > Scalesia > Scalesia atractyloides. The sequence goes on along the minus strand of CAMTDV010000018.1, from coordinate 29,878,946 downwards.
CATAATCCCTAATGATCATACCTACTGATTTCTATCTTTTCTAGTCATTTGACAAGTCAAAGTTTCGGTCAAAAATGCGATTTAACGGAACCATTTTTGAGTGTCAAAACAGTTTGTTTTGGTATCAAAACTTTTTTATAAACTTATTTAGACATGTCGAAACATGTCACTTTTGTTTTAGTGCTTGTTTAGACTCATAAGTCTAGTGGTTTTGACCACCGCTTTGACTTTCGAATCTGACCTGTTTGGTTGATCATTGAATACAACCAAACACATATTTATGACCATAATTATAAAGGGAATAACCCTCTGAGGTTGTACCTTATGGTCATGTCATTTGGTTAGTGTTATGATAATGAGTTGTTATGACTTTCAATAATGACCAAAATGCCCTTTTTACAAACAAATCAACTAAGAGCATACTTAACATAAAAATTGACATACAATCTGATGTAACAACAATATTAAACATATTTTGGTAATTAGGACTTATCATAACACATATCTAACCATCCGAATGCGTAGTTACGCTAATGACGCGTTAAAGTGACTTAAACTAACTTAACGGGACATGACGGGTCAAAAGCACTTTAGCCATTTCATATGAGTTCCAATACTCATTTGGTTTATAAGGTCTCATTCTATCCGATTCTCCGATTTGAAATCCCAATAATTACATAATTATCCGATTTTAGGACATGCTTGATTTCTCGGACTTTTGAGCTTGTTTGATCTTCGATTCAAGGTTACAATAACAATCAAAAGTGAGTACATAGTCCCCTCTTTTATGTTTTTCAAATATTTTGGGGTGATTCATATGTGCTAAATCATTTTCAAGTTTACAAGATACAAAAACTATGGTTTATATAAACAATATGATTTCAATAATGTGAACGAACTTGTTGGTGCGTTGTATCCATAACAAAAATGACATTCATTAACAATGGCCAAGCCGAACAGTAGTAAGTTACGGCACCTAGGACTGACAATCCCGTTACCAAAATTCCCGGGGTTTGTGGGGAAGTTTGGGAAGCGACTGTATTTGTAACAAACCCTTTGGTGGTTTGTTATACGATTAAGGGACCCTTGGGTGGTCTCGAACAAGTCAACAAAGGTTTGAATGTATTCACGAAACGACCAAAAGTTTTCCCAACTAAAACAAGGAACGATGAACGATTGGTTTATAAGAAGGAACAAGGAACGATTGGTATATAACAAAGAACGAAGGAACAATGAACACGTGCAATCTGAAAGGGTGGGTGCCTGTACCCTGAGTTTTCTGTCTAAGGCTAGAGTGTTTGTACAAATCCACTTAATCGGACCAGTCACTCTTACCTGGGAACTCTTGGGGTGAGTGTCCACTTATAGGCTAAAGCATGTCTTCGTGATACATTATAAGACCCATTTACTTTGATTAGTCATTGTGTGTCATTTGATTGTCTTGAGAGACAAATGAATGACCACCATCCTTATGTTTCGTCGATATTTTTAATGCCTCTATTGATTTTTCCGAATATCAATCTCACATATCTTCCTTCATGTTTTCTTTTAGAATGCCTCCTCGTCGTGATACAACTCAAAATGCCGAAATGGCTGCACTTATCGCTCAGCAAATAGCTGTGGTCCTCCCGAACCTAGTGACTCAATTAAATCAAGCGAACAACACTAACAACAATAATAACAATGCACCAGCTCCGTGCAACTTCAAACAATTCTGTTCGGCTAAACCACTACAGTTCACTAGGTTTGAGGGAGCTACGGGACATCTACAATGGTTTGAGAGTCTCAAAAGCACGTTCCGTTTTGTTCAGTGTCCAAATGAGCGAAAGGTCGAGTTTGCATCTAGTGTGTTCAAGAAAAGAGCTTTGATATGGTGGATGGTACTATGAGGGACAGAGGTGCTGAAGTGACCTTAGCTCAAACATAGGAAGAGATTCGGGCTCTTATGATGAAGGAGTTCTGTCCTCTCCATAAGCAAAGGGCATTGGAGAACGAATTTCATGATCTTAAGCAAGACAGTGGTAAGAGTCATGCTTATACCGACCGATACGAGGAGTTGAGTTTACTTTGTCCTTCGATGGTGACGCCCTTGGATAAGGCGATCGAGAAGTATATCGATGTTTACCTGATCCTGTGCAAGATATCGTCACTGGTAGCAACCCTACCACCGTTCGACAAGCTATTGAGTTAGCTGCAACCTTAACCGATTCATAAGTCAGGAAAGGTAACCTTCATCGCAAGGGCGATAAGAAATCCTCTCCTAAGTCCCAAGAGAAACCAAAGGGAAACAAAGCCGAGCCTTCCAAATGATCGAAGAAGCGTAAGGCTTCTCAAAACTTTGCTGTTACTGCTCAACCTGCGCAACCCGCTCCAACTACTCCCCAAAACCAACAGCTCAACCTCCGGCAAAGAAACCTTATGCGGGAACTGCACCGCTTTGCAACCGTTGTAATGGTCATCATCAAGTTCATATACCATGTCGACAGTGTACTACCTGTGGAAAACTTGGTCACCTGGCAAATAGTTGTCGCTTTAACCCAAACCCAGTGGTTCAGAACCCAGCTCAACCACAAGTCAATCCTGCTCGACCTCACTTTCCGCCCGGTTCATGTTTTAACTGTGGTGAAATGGGTTAGTATAAAAACAATTGCTCGAGGTAAGCAAACGCAAATCCAGCTCATGGTCGAGCTTTTATTATGAACGCCAATGAGGCCCGTGCTGATAACGAAGTCGTTAACGGTAAGTTCTTTGTTAACAATCATACTGCTACTGTTCTATTTGATTCGGGTGCCGATAAAAGTTTTGTATCATTAGCCTTTGAGCCTTTGCTTTTGATGCCTAGAACTAAACTAGGAAAGTCCTTTTCAGTCGAGATAGCCAATGGGGAACCTCTCGTACTTGATTCTGTCATTCGCAACTGCCAGTTGAACCTCAATAACCATCTTTTCCCTATCGACCTTATACCAATGCAACTCGGAAGTTTCGATATTATTATAGGAATGGATTGGTTAACCAAGCATCATGCCAAAGTTATTTGTTTTGACAAGATAGTTCGTATACCTCTTCCTGCTGGTGAAACCTTAGGTTCGTGGAGAGAAACCCGCTAGTAATCTGAAACTTATGACTTGCACCCAAGCCTAGAAATATCTACGAAAGTACTACGTAGCTTTCTTAGCGCGTATCATGGAAAAGAAAGGCGAGGGTAAAAATATTCAAGATTTCCCTGTTGTTCGGGATTATCCTTGTAGGACCGATCCTGATAGCATAGGAACCTAGATTTGATATCTAATGTCCGGAAATATTATGACACGATTACCAAATAACAAGAATTAATCAGTTAAACGTCAATTTTATTGATAAACTTCAAATCTCCAGTTTGACAGAGCTTCGCTACCCAGAGCACAAAAGTTACAAATGACAAGATCAAGCTAGCTATTTATACTAGTCTAAGTTCGCTGGTGGGAGAAGGAGTTCGGGCGAACTTGACCTAGTCAAGTTCGGCCGAACTTGACATCACACAGCCATTACAAGCGAACTTGACTAACTACAACATAAATACTTATTTTGCTAGCCTATACACATCTAATCTATACAGACTCGATATAAGACTAAGACATAGACATTCTGCACCAACAGACTCCCCCTTGGATATAGTCTTCGTCTTTTATAAGTTTTCAAAACTCTGTCTTCAATAAATCTTTAACGTTAACGACCGAAGAAGTTTTGTACGGCTTCTTTCGTCTTTCAAGCTTTGGATCTGGCGTCTGATCAGTAGGTGGCACTTTAGTCATAAATTGATACCTTCTGAGCCTTGCCGCCCTACCTTTTTCATGTATCTCTTCGAGACGCTTTTCTTCCTTCAAAAATTCTACCCGTTCAAGATCCCTCCATCTTGATTCCCACATCCTACTAGAGTTTACTTCACGTGCATAACAGACATTTACGACTCTCTGATATCGCATTGCTTGTTCTTTTTCACGTTCTTAAAAAACAATCTTGTTGTAGAACAAACACTTGATGTCTTCCTTCGAGCAATTTACTAGCTACATCGGGTCTAGTATCCTGATCGTTCTCCAAAGCCCTCTCATTCCTTGAACTCCAAACATTTCAACCCTCTCCTTCGTTATGTCCAGATGATCCTCAAGTCGTAACACGATCACAGCTTCACAAGTATTTGGATCAATCTGCCACCACTTAAACAACGGATAAAAATTCTGTTCAATTGGCATCAAAGGCATGTTTCTCATTGCTCTTGGGCGTTTTATGAACAATGTAATATCTTTCTCCCCAGTCTTCTTGTTTGTTTTGATACGACGTCCCGGGATGAAAGGCTTCCAATATCTAAAACCCTTCGTTGACTCAAACTTGATCATTTTCCACAGTAATTGATCGATAAACTTCATGTGGTACATGACATTCCTGTTTGAACAAGCTCTTCAACATCCCAGTAAGGTAATGTCTTAAAATCTGCCAGATATTTGAAGTATTGAACTCCAAATTCTCGTTTGATGGCATATACATTCAGCTCCTTAAACCACCCCCAACTAATAATATCTCCTAATGACACATCTTTGTCTCTGGTAAAGAATGCTAGAGGACGTCGAAACTTTCTTTCACGTGGCATCTCTTTAAACCAGGATTTCTTAGCTTGAGCGATCTTCTCCTTTGTCATAGGTTTAGGAACTTTTCCTTCATGCATCGACTCTTCTATCTTTTCCTTTAACATATCCTCGTTCAATTGCTTGTACATCTCCTCAAAAGTAGGAAAACTATCTGTATTAGGACCAACGTACTTCTCAGCTTCGTCTTTCTCATCGTCAGAGGACCAATCTTCTACTATAACTCTGTTATATTCATCTGCCTCATATCTACGCTGATAATGATACTCGTTAGGCTCAAACGTATTCACATTAAGAACTTGCTCTTCAAAATCAAAGTCAAGTGATTCTGCATCAACATCGATCAACTTTGCTAAATCCTCTTTGGAATAGTTGTGCACAAACTCACCCTCTTCAACGTTGTGTTCCAGCATAAGTATCAAAGGCTTTGTCGGAACTACAGCAACAGGATTTGCAGTAGTAATAGCATTAGACATATCAATATCATTAGTTGGCCCTGCTTTCCCTGACTCCTCCTGATTCTGATCATCCATAACATTCGCCTCATCATTCAGTAGATTAGAGAAATCAAAGCTTTCATTTAATGTTGCATCAACCACCTTTATCCCTGTACCACTAGGATCATCATCATTTCCTCCGTCATGGTCAGAATCATCTTTAGGATCATCTGTTGGTGGTTCATCATCCTTTTCTTCATCCTCTGCTTCATCACCGTCCTTTTCTTCAGTAACATTTGCAGTATCAGAAGGCTTGACAGATTCGTCAACCTTAGGAATCTCGGACTCAGAAGCTTTCATAACATTCTCATCAACAGGCTTTTCAGTAGCTTCAGAAGATTTTGGTGCATCACCCTCAACACCTTTGCCTTTTCCACTTTCTGCAAGCTCTTTCTCAGCTCTTTCTCTCCCTTCTTGCCTATCCAATCGATCGTATTCAGCAATATAATCAATGCCAAGACTGTTAGACAACACTTTCTGCATTCTTGTAAATCTTCTATCATTGAGGGCTTGTATCATTTTCAGCTCAGCAATCTCTATCTGTAGCTTTTCATTGACATCTTGTAAACTTTCAATCAGTGCCTTAAAGAATTCACGACCGCTTTCCAACTATAAATACCAAGTTATTCTTCATTTTTGAACCTTTGCAACCATCTTCTATGATCCATTCTGCTACAATCCGAATTTGCAACCATCTTTGGAGCTCCCTCTGTGATTCTTTGGTTATCCTTGGTGCTTGTAAGTATTTCATTCAAGTCTTGTTCCATTTTTTGTAGCATATTTGAGCTAAAAATCAAATAGTTTGACTTCTATTTAACTTTTGGTTTTGATCATAAATTGGTCAAAACAAAATCCAATTGAACTTGTTAATATGATCATAATCATGTTGGTCATAATCCCTAATGATCATACCTACTGATTTCTATCTTTTCTAGTCATTTTGACAAGTCAAAGTTTCGGTCAAAAATGCGATTTTTGCGCAATTTACAACGGAACCATTTCTGAGTGTCAAAACAGTTTGTTTTGGTATCAAAACTCTTTTATAAACTTATTTAGACATGTCAAAACATGTCTAATTCGTCACTTTTGTTTAAGTGCTTGTTTAGACTCATAAGTCTAGCGGTTTTGACCACCGCTTTGACTTTCGAATCTGACCCGTTTGGTTGATCTTTGGATCCAACCAAATACATATTTATGACCATAATTATAAAGGGAATAACCCTCTGAGGTTGTACCTTATGGTCATGTCATTTGGTTAGTGTTATGATAAAGAGTTATTATGACTTTCATTAATGACCAAAATGCCCTTTTCGCAAATAAATCAACTAAGAGCATATGTAACATAAAAATTGACATACAATCTGATGTAACAACATTATTAAACATATTTTGGTAATTAGGACTTATCATAACACATACTTAACCATCCGAATGCGTAGTTACGCAAATGACGCGTTAAAGTGGCTTAAACTACCTTAACAGGACATGACGGGTCAAAAGCACTTAAGCATCTTTCCAACTCAGAATGTTAACTTTATCAAACCATTTCAAATGAGTTCCAATACTCATTTGGTTTATAAGGTCTCATTCTATCTGATTCTCCGATTTCAAATCCCAATATTTTCACAATTATCCGATTTTAGGACACGCTTGATTTCTCGGACTTTTGAGCTTGTTTGATCTTCGATTCAAGGTTACAATAGCAATCATAAGTGAGTACATAGTCCCCTATTTTATGTTTTTCAAATATTTTGGGGTGATTCATATGTGCTAAATCATTTTCAAGTTTACAAGATACAAAAACTATGGTTTATATAAACATTATGATTTCAATAATGTGAACGAACTTGTTGGTGCGTTGTATCCATAACAAGAATGACATTCATTAACAATGGCCAAGCTGACCAGTAGTAAGTTACGGTGCCTAGGACTGACAATCCCGTCACCAAAATTCCCGGGGTTTGTGGGGAAGTTTGGGAAGCGACTGAAACTGTATTTGTAACACACCCTTTGGTGGTTTGTTATACGATTAAGGGACCCCTTGGGTGGTCTCAAACAAGTCAACAAAGGTTTGAATGTATTCACGAAACGACCAAAAGTTTTCACAACTAAAACAAGGAACGATGAAAGATTGGTTTATAAGAAGGAACGATGAACGATTGGTTTATAACAAAGAACGATGAACAATGGACGGTTGGTTATGATAAGTGATTTAGATAACGTGACGGGTGTAATGTGATAAAAGGATGGTGGATACGCTGCCGGTACTTTCTATATATAAGTGCTTTTACCGTATTACATTCGTGGCGTTATTTGCATCACTTAAACAAATGTTTTCAAACGATGACACGCAACGATTTCAATTAAAGATATAAACCATACGAGTTATTTCAAGACGATTTACAACTTGGATTTACAAAACAAATGAGTTCGAGTCAAGGTTCATGGCTACTAGATTTTATAAACTTTTAACCACATGTTTTAGTCGATTAACTATTGTAATATCAAATGCTTTTAAAACAAGATTTTCATATACGACTCTATAGTCGGAACATATATTGCAATATATATATAGCCATGAAGTTGACACACACACAAAACCTATGTACTCGCCGGCATATTTTTGCTGACTCGTTTTCACATATGTTTCAGGGAGCAATGCTTGATGATACTGATGCATGCTCATGTAGGATTGGACGTGGACCTTAGTGCTTATAAAATAAGAAAGACAATAAATATGCTTGTTTGTTTGTTTAAGTTTGTTTGAAAGTTCTAAAACAATATGACAATATAATCTATGTTTAATATCCAATAAAACGAAATATGAAATACCATGTGTTGTTGAAACAATCAGTTAACGTGACTCCCCAAGTGTTTCCGCCGCGTGTTGTTTTACGCGATTTGGGGTGTTACAGCTATTGATTAATTAAGCTCCATGGGTCATCCACATTTTCTTCAAGGGACTAGAGCCTTTAAGGAAGAAAGAACAAGGACAAGAAGGCACAAGTCTATCAACCTTGGGGTTGTAGTAAACCAAGGAACCAGAGAACAAAGAAAAGCATGCCTTAAATGGTGAATGAGGCCTCTCTTTTAAAGGCTGGTTGAGGGCAGGCAAGCATGGGCATGCCAGGGGTGGCACGACCGTGCGTCATCCTTATGTTCATTGGAAGCTTCGAGATCTCGTCCTTTCTGTCTCCTGGGATCATGCTTGGCACGAGAGTGCCTCCCTGCCCATGCATGGTCATGCATGGTGAGGTGTCCCGACAAAGCTAACAACAGGTGTACTTCTAGTCTCTAGACTTTGTCTTGTTTGTTTTGTTTTTAGTGGGTGCACGGGTGTGCATGGGGATACATGAGCGTGCACGACTTTTTCTTTTTTGTCCACCACGCTTATCTGATATTTGCTAATTTTCCAAAAGGCGGGCTAAGGCGGTAGGCATGACCGTGCACCATGGGGTGCATTGGGGTGCTTCCTAGAAACTTTGTATTTTCATCCGGTTTTCATCATTTTCTACTTCCCTTTGATCTTGGACATTAAAATCCTACAAAAACTGAAAAGGAACGATTTAGGTAGTGTTTCCTTAGTAAATTACCTCAAAAGTACTTATAAATGGGGGTAAATTCACATAGTACACATGTATAATTGATGGCACATCACTACCCAGTCATTAGATGCCTAATTACTAATGTTTAAGTTTTCTACAGAATTGAGCCTTAAGCTTGGATACCATAGCTGTAACACCCCAACCCGCATAGGGTTAACGTGTCACAATAGCAGAGGTAAATAAAGACAGAAGGCATAATTCCATTTATTTAATTAAAAGTCATAAGTTACAGACCGAAAGGTAGTTCATGGCCTAAAGGCTAAAATAGATCAATGATAAACATCCTCAGATAGCATCCTATCCTATGGTTTATTCCTCTATTTTCACCCCACCAAAAGTAACCTGTGAACCTGATGGAAATAAAGTTTATGGAATGAGCCGAATACCCAATATGGACTAACAGGTTCAGTAGTAATAAACATAACAACACTAATGGCAACACTATCAGTGTCACGATATATATATATATTAACGTAATAAATCGCATCACACAGAAGTACCCATAAGCTAAACAGAGGAGACAGTGTTGTGCGCAAAAACAAGGCGTAAAAACAACTCTTTTTCGGTACTAATGTTGGAAAAAACATGTTTCTTTGTTTACTTTTAAATTACAGGATCAAAAGAGCTTAAACGAATAAAAGGAACAAATTAACACTAGAAACCAACACAAATACAAAGAAGAAGGATTGACACAACCTGTCGAACCCCCATCCACATCCAAAACAACAAAATAAACAAGAAGAGAAGCTTAGGCATAGGGCCGTGTCCACCAGGCATGGGGACGTGCACATCCAAGATTCCCTGCAGGACAGGACAACAACAAAAGACAAACCAACACGGGGTCGTGCCAACTCAACACGGGCCGTGGTCAACTCTAAGATTTGTAGAATTTGTGATAGTACAACAAGTACACACCACGGGGCCGTGTCATGACACCACGGGGCGTGTTGGTACAAGACCTGACATCTGTAGTTAATTAAGGGAGAGAAAGAGAAGACCTCGAGGCCATGCCAGGTGGGCACAGGGCCGTGCCAGCCCTCTGTTTCCAACTATAAATAGAGGTGCTTGGTTCAAGAGAAAGGCATCCCTTGGCAAACCAATTCTCTCACACTTTCCATTAGTCCACCACCACTACAACACCAACACCCACCACCATCATCCATATTTCATCTTTTAGAGTGTGTAGTAGTCTAGGGATCCAAGATTGATAGTGAGAGTTCTATTCAAACAAAGGCCATGCTTGGCTAAATCTCTTACATCACTTGGTGAATACAACAATTTTATGTATTACTTTTGATTTCTAATCTTTGGTAACTTTTTAATTGGGTATGTATTAATGACTTTAATAACTAGTTTTTTTATATTGAAAGTGAACCTTGGTTAAACACTTCTTCATGTTTTGTTGATTCGCCCATTCATGTCTTTACGGTCTATATAAAGCGCGTTAACTGCCCGGAAAGGGGTTAGAAGGGTGTTTGGGTAAAGTTCTTGTCTCGTTCGGTTTATAGATCCTTCGAGGACTTGGTTCAAGCTTATTAGAACTTCCCTTGAGGCAGATAGCATCAAATCGTGCGAAGTAAGAACGGCTTGAACTCCTTATAAATAAACTACTATTAAAACTTTATCCCACTTTGCGGGACTGTATCCTTGCTGCCTCAGACCAATATGGTCGATAGTAACGCCGCCTTCACAAGAGGGGCCTACCACTTTTCGCATTAATAACTTACTTAATTATCTTTCAATAATCCGACCTTGCGGGACTGTACTCCTGTTGACTCAAACTAATATGGTCGAGGGTAACGTCGCCTTCACAAGAGGGGCCTACTACTATAAATAAGATAATCTCTTAAAAAGCTCAAAGTGCGGAAATCATCTAAGGATACATAAAAGAGGAATCGGAACCAAGTGATTCCTTTTTGTCTATTTCTTTTTATTTACATTTTTTATAGCTTTTATCTTTTAGAACTTTCAAAACCTTAATCAAAATTGGGTTAGATTAGACGTTAACGATAAGCCGGTATTAAAAGCTCTTATGTGTTTGGACGACATCGGTATTTTACCATCACTATATTACATCTACGATGGGTACACTTGCCCTAACGTGTATAGAGTGATAGTATTGTATCGTGTTTTATAAATTTTAAACTTGATCCACGAGTAAAAAATGCTTAAAATATAACAAAAATTATAACCACACTCACCCACGTCAGACTGTCACAAAGTCTATCACATGAGGTGGTGCGAGCTATCCTACCCAACATCCATCTCTAGAAATAAACCTAGGATCAATCCGTACGCCTCCTTGTAGCTATGTACCACACTTATACCTAGGGACGCCGTGAACTGATTTCTCCGCACGGGAGGAGCTAGAGAGCTTAGGGTAGCAGATCTCAGTCAGTTAGAAACATATAACAATAAAGGGTGACATATCGGAAAATGCGACAATGAGTACGAGATAACCGTAACCTATCGTATCCTACAAATCAAGTAACCGTTAGAACAAGAAATGACCGGACAATTAAACGAATCGATGATGTCGGAGCTTCGCGAAAATGGTTCCTTTGGTAGCTCAAGTTCTCATCTAAAGCTTTAGGTAAGTCAATAAAAGGTTAGAGCGGCTGGTCGCGGTACACTGGGATTGGCATACACCGTCACAGTAGTGATCGGTAAGGTGATGACGTTTCGGTTCACTTTAACGGAATCAGTTTTCTTACTGAATTCAAAAGAAAGGAAGGGAGATAAGTGAATACGAGGATGGTTAAGCAAAGAAGATGAGATGGTTGAGATGAGATGCGAACACCCCGTTAATCTGGATGTCTATTTTTAGTGCAAAATGAAGGTTCTAGTGGGACACAAGTTGACAAGTGGGTCTGGGTTTCCTAGAGCATTATTCATATCTTCCTATCAAAGTTTTTTTATAATATAAATATATGAACACTTACTCAGTATGATTAGTTCTCTGCCACTCAATACCCGACATGCAATTATCTCCTTTTGTAAGTTGGTAATATGTCTTATCTCCTTTTGTAAGTTGGCAATATGTCCAGACAATACATATATGTAAACCCACATGTTAATTATTGGCATGAAAGTTGGAATACACACACAAATGTCAGTAAATCTTTACTACATCATAGTTTAGTTTTTTTTCCTTTTATAAAATGGAGTGTTTACCATTTTTGTTAGTTTATTAATAAAATAAAACGTCTTATGAATTTTGAATGTTCAGTTTTGACATGCTTATTTTTATCTACAATAAGGGTTAAATATAGTTGATTTTTTTGTTCTTTCCTAGGAGAAACAAGATGATATGAGAGGAATACATTAGTACCGGTACCGTATTCGTTTTCTATGGTTTTCTAGACATGATATATTTTAGTAACATAATATTTAAAACAATTTTAAATAAACAGTTGTGATGTGCTTATTTTATCTACCATTCAAAATATTGTTGGTTTTTTTCTTTACTGAGAAAACCGAACTAATACCGTCCAAACAACACCGATATCGGTACCATATTCACTTTGACATGGTGTTATATGAGCTATAGCGATTGCTGGTACAGTAACATTTAGTAACGAATCGAATATTTACCAATCATAAAACATCGGTACCAGTACCTGTATTGGTTTACTTTTATTCAATGAATGTAAAACACGTATTTTAGGTGCTATATCATACTGAACCAACAACGTAACTTAAGGAATCAAAGCCAATAACAACCGAAAACCCGCTACAAAGCATGAGAAATTTGACTAGTTGTTACTTGAAAAGCTTACATGTAATATGAATACAAAATTCGTAAATGTTTATAAATTACATACAAAATGTTAACAAACTTTAATTTTTTATTGATTACAGTGATATACATTTTTTTTTCTTTACAAGAATACATCAACATTATTCATTTTTATCACACATATGTCTACTACTATAAAATATAGGTACTTACGTTTTCTATACAGACTCCTAAAAATAAGAAGTGTATAAAGACACAATGGATCGCACAAGATGACATATTGTGGAGAAAAATACAACACAATGCCGAAAAATGTAACATAATGTCGAGGAAAAAAGACATAATGAGTCGCAAAAAGACACAATGACACAAATATAGAAAAGAGACAATGATAAATAAAAGACACAATGGTAATAAACGAAAATTCTAAAATCTACAACCCATAAATCCAAAATTGAAAACCTACAATCTCACATCATAGAGTTCTATGAGACGGTTTCAATGCCGGTTAAATGACGTTAATCGGAGTCCGTTGATACCCTTTGTACGACTTCTTATTTTTATGAGACTTTGTATTTGATCCTAAACCATAATATAAGAGGCTTGTAATATACTCTCCATTTTAAAAATGACTAAGACAAATTTTATTGCATAAGGTATATGTGTTCTATACAATAGTTTCTAATTTTCCCTTTTGTGTGATTGCATCCTAAACCAAGTTTGACATAGCTTTGAGTTTGCCGATTTAATAAAATCTCAAACCCTTTGCTTGACTCTACCCATTTTTGACAGTTTACTTGGGTAGATTCAAGCTCATTTTAACAGGTTTGGTATTTTGACAAAAGAGACCCAATACATGCATTGTAAATAGTTGCTTCGTACTTTAGATTTAGAATTATTTGGTCATTTTTCTTTCAAAACTTATTTATGAGATATGATGGTTAAATTCAAAAGGTTTTCAGACTTCTCACAATTTTCTCTTAACATAATATTAACAACTTTGATATCGCAAAATGCTTTGATGCATTGTTCAAAACAAAGTTCTTTCAATATGTTTGGAGATAACTCAACAATCTGTGAAGATCCAACAAGTTAATTCAGAATGTGATATAATGTATAAACCAATAGTTTCACTAGTGGTTTAGTCAGGAGTCTCACTTAAGGTTTCTAAAGCTACTAGTACAAGATACTTGTTCGTAATACCTTAGTTTAAAAGCAGGACTTAGCTATTCAATTAATAGCGGAAAAACAGTCCCCAAAATTTTTGTTTACTAATGCACACATACAATATATAAACTGAGATCATTTTAAAGAATATCCAGGTGTTGAAATTCTTTCATTTTAAGTGATATTTTTCAGCTACTCTATTAATCACCCGTCTATGTCGGTCACGTACAATCAAATCTTCAGACCCTATCCTCTATCTCCAAATCAACTTCAAGACCCGCGAACCTAATGACATCATCAACACAAATTAAATTAGCAAAGCTAAGTGAAGGTGTCTACTGGAACTACAAGTACGTTCATTAATACACGATAACAACCGTACAAAAAGGAATAATTCAAACATCTATGCCTGTACGGCTGTACTAACATTTAACGTTAGTTACTTACTACCATTGTTAAAAAGAAACCAAACTCATGACTAGTTCGTCAGCTGCATTCAAGTCTTTGTCGGATTGCTCCATGATTAGCATAGGAACCTAAATTGGTATCTAACGTTCATATAGGCGGAAACTATGTGACGTGTTAATCAAATATGCAAAAATTACTCATTTAAATGTTGCTTATTGATCATAAAGTTCAATTACATGTCAAATCCAGACCGTGCAGAGCTTTGCCTCTGTTGTGACAAAGTTGCAAAAGTTACAAATGACAAAATCCAGGCACCTATTTGTAGATTAACAAGTTTTCTTGGATGACCGCGAACTTGTCATGAACAAGTTCGGCCGAACTTGTTCTCACAATACTAATCCGGGCGAACTTGTTATCTATTTACATAAATAACCCTTATAATTGACATAATCTAGCTCAAACTAAACAGACTCGATCCAAGACTAAGACATAGACATTATGTACTAACAGACTCCCCCTTGGATATCGTCTTCGTCTTGATCAGTCTTCAAAGCTCTACCTTTGTCTGACACATCCAAAGAAGTTCTTGATTGGCTTCTTTCTACGTTTTTGCGATGGAATCGGCGTTTGATCTGTAGGTGGCACTTTAGTCATAAATTGAAAACGTCTCAGTCTTGCCTCCTTTGTTCTTTCTAGAAATTGTTCCCGACGCCTTTCTTCCTTCAGAAACTCTTCTCATTCTATTTCTCTCCAACTAGATTCCCACATTCTTCCAGAATTAACTTCATGAGCATAACAGATATTCACAACCCTTTGATACTGCATTGCTTGTTCTTTTTCACGCTCTTCATAACAAATCTTACTGAAGAATAAACATTTAATATCCTCCTTCGAGTAGTTCACTAGCCACATCGGGTCTAGTATTCGTATCGTTCTCCATAACCCTCTCAAACCTTCTGTCTGAAACATTTCAACCCTTTCTTGAGTGATATCCAAATGATCTTCAAATCTCAGTACTATCACTGTTTCACACGTTGTAGGATCGATTTGCCACCACTTAAATAATGGATAGAAATTCTGTTCATTCGGCATTAGGGGCATGTTCCTCATTGCTCTTAGACGTTTCATAATCAATGTAATATCTTTAACTCCCGTTTTCTTATCTGTTTTGATTATGCGCTTGGGAATGAACGGTTTCCAGTACTTGAAACCTTTCGTTGCTTCAAATTTGATCATCTTCCATAGCAACTGATCAATAAACTTCATATGATATGTGACATTTCTTGTCTGCACCAACTCCTCTACATCCCAATACAAAAGTGTTTTGAAATCTACCAAGTGTTTGAAGTATTGAACTCCAAACTCTCTTTTGATGGCGTAGACATTTAATTCTTTAAACCCAACCCCAACTCAGTATATCTCCCAATGATACATCGGCATCTCTGGTAAAGAATGCTAATGGACGTCGAAACTTACGTTCTCTTGGCATTTCTTTGAACCAGGACTTCTTTGCTTGTGCAATCTCTTCTTTCGTCATTGGTTTAGGGATTTTACCTTCACGTATAGACTCTGCAATCTTATCTTTCAGCAAATCTTCGTTAAGCTGCTCGTACATCTCTTCAAAAGTTGGAAAACTATCTGTATTCAAACCAGTATACTTTTCAGCTTCATTTTTCTCATCATCTGACGACCAATCTTCAATGATCACTCTGTTGTAATCGTCAGCATCTGACCTTCATGTGTAACGATATTCATTCGGCTCGAATGTATTCACATTCATCACTTGCTCTTCAAAGTCGAAATCAAATGTTTCTGCATCAACATCAAGTAACTTTGCCAAATCTTCCTTTGAATAGTTGTGAATATACTCGCCTTCCTCGACATTATGTTCAAGAATCAGAATCATCGGTTTCGTAGGTATATCAGCAACAGGCATAGCAGTAATAGCATCTGTCATATCAACATCCTTTTGCCCCCCCTGCCTGCTCCCCCTGATTTTGTTCTTCCATCATGTTTGTTTCATCATTCAACAACGAAGAAAAATCAAACTCATCTGATACTTTAGCATCAACAACCTTCGGACCAACTCCACCGTGATTATCATCATTACCATCATCGTTGTCAGAGTCGTCTTTCATATCATCAACCGGTTCATCATCTTCATTTCTATCCTCAGCTTCTTCATCGTCTTTCTGTTCAGTTTATGTTTCTGGAATAACACTAGACTCTGAAGCTTTTGAAGACTCGATCACAGGCTCTGTAATCTCAGGCATACTCTCTACAACATGCTTTCCTTTCCCCTGTTCAGCAATTCTTTCTCAGCTTTATCTTTAGCCTCTTGTAGATCTAATTGGCATACTCAGCAGCAAAATCTATACCCAGACTATTCGTCAATACTTTCTGAAGCCTGTTGAATCTTTGATCATTCAAATCACTTTCAGATCGTAATTCAGCTATCTCTTTAAGTAATCGTTTGTTCGCGTCTTGCAAGCTTTCAATTAGGGCCTTCAAATACCCTTGATCACCTTCCAGGAATTTAACATTGTCGTTCAAAATCTCCTTTTCAACCTCGCTTTGTTTCACCAAACTTTCCAAAGCAGCTTTCTCTGTTTCATTCTTCGCAACTTTGTCTTCAAGAATTTTAACTATCTTTTCAAGCTCATCAACACCTGATTCTGGAATGAAATCATTTAAATCTTGAATATCCACTGGCTCATTAGGAATATCTCTAAATAGCTTCGACTTTGGAGTAGTCTTTGGTGTAGACTTTGGCGTACTCCTCGGTGTAGGAACTTTAGGTGTAGAGCTTTCTGGTTGAGAAGCTATCGGTGGATCTTGAGATTGAATAATTGGAATTTCGAGCAATTCAGACTCAGGAGATTCTTGTGTGACTCCTGTCTGTACTATCGTTTCTTGAACAGCAGATGTTTGAATATTCTCAGCCGCAGGAGGTTCTTGTGTAACTCCTGTATCTTATGCAGCAGAAGGTTCTTGTGTGACTTCTGTGCTTTTCTTTTGACCAACATAGCGTCTGTTTTTCGGCTTTTGAACTTTCTTTCCTTTAGTTTTTGGAGACCCTGTAGTCTTCGTCGTTGTATCTTTAGCAGAAGACTTAACTCTTTTTGCTTTCTTTTTCGGTCTCTCCTCGTCTGAACATTTTTCAGTCTCTGGTTCATAATCTGCATCTGTTTCTTTAATCTTCTCTGCAGCTGTTTCGGCGATAGCTTTCTTTGTAGCTTTTTCTAAAGAATCATCGCTATCTTCTTCATTATCAGATGTAGCCGAAATAACATCATCTTCCTGAGTAGTCTTTTCCTGACTTTCAACACCCACTGCAGCACTTGAACCAGCTTCAGTTTGAACATTTTCAGGCTCATCTTCATCGATTAACATAGTATTAACTTTCTTTGGCTTTCGCGACGCTTTCTTCTTCTCTTGAACAACTACTTTCTTAAGTAACCAATCACTGCGCTTTTCCTTGAATGTCGATAACCATTCTAGTTCAGCATTCCTTTCATTCTCGTCACCACTATCATCTTTTCGCCATTTATACTCTTGTGGCGCAACATAATTTTCAGAATCTATGGCACCAAATAAAGGCTTTGCTACAGGTGCTGAAGCTTGTTTCTGGAAAGTGATAAGCTTCTTAACAGTCGTATCATCCAGATGACTAAGGTACACTGTATCATTTGGATCCTTTGCTATCTTCTCCAATTTATCGTCGATCAACATCTGTACAAACCTCGGATACATCACGAGCTTGTTCGATCCCATATTATTCTTCATATGTGTGAACACGAGCTTTGAAAAATTGAATCTCTTGTTTAGAATAAGCGCCGTGGCCATACAAGCCATATAATCTTGTACATCATCTAAACCTTCCTTTCGATGACTAAAGGCGTGAATAATAGCATGCATCAGAAACTTATAGGGGTTTGGAACTCCCCCTTTCTTCAATGTCGAATCGTTAACATGCCCTTTGTAACCCATTATGCAGAAACATCCTCGCACCATTCTCTCTTCGAGCATCATTGGATCATCCTTATCATCGTTGAAATTCAGAACCTTTCGGATGTCAGCTTCTGTCACTGTTATCTCCTTATCTTCTTCTCCAACACGAACTACTGATTTAATCGCTGTATCATCATCATTCATAGTCGCAGAACTCCAAAATCTATCGACATGCGACCTGTAGACCATTGTATTTTCCGTAATAGCTTTGTGAATAGGAATACGCTCCATGAATTTGAGAATACTGTCGAATGCTTCGAGTGATGGACAGATAGTCTTGTCAAGCGTAATGCACGTATTGTGGAACTTGTTGAACGAGAGCTGAATATTCTGCAAACATGAAGATCGAGACAAAATTAGCAAAGTTTGACATTTTTCACAAATCAAACATCAAGTTCGGGGAACTTGATTGCCATTTACACAATACAATTCATGTAAGTCCGGGCGAACTTATCAAAACATTATGACCAAAACTTAAACAAGTTCGGGCGAACTTGTTAAGCTTTTACTCTTTAAACATTTCCAGACAAGTCCGGGCGAACTTGTCAAAAGATAATGAATTTTGAAATTTTGACAGACAAGTTCGGGCGAACTTGTGACATTTATATCATTTTAACACAAGAGGATAAGTTCGGCCGAACTTGGTACAAAGAACCAATAGACAAGTTCGGGCGAACTTGTCATCTTTTTCACCAAAATCTACAAATATATTTTCAAGATTTCTGGATCAAAATTAATGGTATGTGTAGAGTCGTTTATGATTGTTTAAATGATTTTATGGTCCAATTTATTCTCTAACATCCTAAATCAAGTTCATATGTCCATTTCAGATCTAACACATTCAAAATCATTCAATCCACGGTTCAATCTTGAATTACTCACCATAGCCAGGATAATTAGTGTGCTAGTCACTAAAAATCACTTGAAAATCGGGCAGCAATTCGACTTAATCGAGCCAATTTTGAAAATCGCTTTGAATCTCCTCAAGTTCGCTTTGGAATTTTGAAAACAGATAGTGAAGTCCGGCCGAACTTGTTATCTATTTATTCTTTACAAGTTTGGGCGAACTTGTTAATCCAATCAACAAAGATCAGTCATAAGTTCGGGCGAACTTGTCATATAATAACACATTAGAAGCTCAGACAAGTTCGGTCGAACTTGATAACAAGTCCGGGCGAACTTGATCAACCCAAAATCAAAATTTTTTCAAAATTTTCAATTTAGACCCTAAACTTTTCAATTTTTACCAGTTTTAACAATCCACTCAGTTGACCAAGTCCAAGCTAATGACCTTGATTAACCGATTTGTCTGCCGAGACCAAGTTAATGACCTCGGTTTGTCCCGTTATGAACAAACTGTTGGTTTTTCTCAAAATCAAGTTTTAAATTAATGAACTTTTAATCATTTTGACTTATCAAATTTTACAGATTAGCTCCCATCCCGTTGTCAATTAGATTTCCACCAGTTTAGCACCTTAGCAGACTTCGAAGATTCGTTCTCCAACATTGGCTTGTTAAAACTAATGTAGAAACAAAACATTTTTGTATTTTTGCAAATTTATGCTAAAACACACTGAAAATCTTTTTGGTTGTAATCTGTAAAAGAAGATAAACTATGTACAGAAAAGTAAACTATGTACAAACATATTTACAGACATATTTTTGTGAATCCGTGTCTAAGGATCATAAAAGTTGTTTGAGACATACCACCAGTACCGTTGACCTTTTTGATGACTTTAAGTTTTAAACTCGTTTACCTAGAATGTCGATATGTTTGTCCACTTAAACTTCGACACATTTCTCAATTGTTCCAAGATATGTTAGGTATGAATTATGAAACTTGACTTAACTATGGTTCCCATCTCAGAATATACTCCTGTATCAAGATTCCCTAGATTTCATCTTACAGGTGAATATAGCGTAATTGATATCTGTATCTGGGTTAATGCGAAGCCTTGAGAGTTCAAGTTAATACCACCGTATCGACAAAGAGACGAAGGCTCGACTTAAAGGTGTATTCCATTTAAGGAATCTTTTAAGCACTGCAAATGATTAGATCTTTTGATTCTTTTCAGCTTTGCAT
The DNA here is from genome assembly GCA_947069175.1 of Scalesia atractyloides. Classification (NCBI taxonomy): domain Eukaryota; kingdom Viridiplantae; phylum Streptophyta; class Magnoliopsida; order Asterales; family Asteraceae; genus Scalesia; species Scalesia atractyloides. Next base: position 29,858,817 of record CAMTDV010000018.1, on the reverse strand, counting down.
GCAGTTTAGGGGTTTCTAGCAAAAGCATTATAGAAGTTCTAGGCTATTGCTTCCACAAAATCAGAAGAACTTGTATAATACCCCAGATATCAATCATCTATAAAGACCTTGTATCTCAGAAACAGACAATCTCTCAAACGAAATTTCGGAGTACTAAGTCCATATATCCGAGAGATGTTAATCAACAAGATTAAGCAGTTGTAAAATTTAGTTTATATCTTAGAAACCATTTACTGAACGTGTAAAGCCTATCGACACATCCACAGTAAGACTTGTTTATCACTTTTAAACTTTACAATTCTTTAGCATACTGTGATAGTCTACTGAAGTACTATCATTTCCTTTTTAACATAAAATTCTTTTTGTCTTTTTCAATGTTTTTGTACTTTTTGAAAATTTTCATATGTTTTTGTATTTTCTCAAATATTTCTCCCCCTAAAATCAAAAACATATTTTTGTATTTTAGTTTTTTAAAAAAATACTAATCTAAAAGATATACAAACCAATGTGGATCACATGAACTCGTCGTCCGATCCATATTCAACCTCTGCCTCCGCACCTGTCAATAAATTTTTAATACCGTTAAGCCTCATTAGATCTTTAAATCTTGTTAAAGGAAAAGCTTTGGTATAAAAATTAGGTTTTTGTTCATCGGTGTGGATTTTTTCAATTCGTACCAACTTCTTTTCTTAGCAGTCACGAATTAAGTGATAACGGATTTCTATGTGTTTAGTTCGAGAGTGATGAACATGATTTTTAGTGATGTCGATTGGTGCCTTATTATCTACATATAAAGGCGTATCAAGAAATTGCAATCCATAGTCCCTCATCTGTTGTTGAATCCATAGGATTTGAGAACAGCTGGAAGCAGAAATGTATTTTGCCTCACAAGTTGAGAGAGAGAGACCGTGGTTTGTTTCTTGCATGGCCACGTTACTAATCGAGTTCCGAGGAACTGGCTACCAGCCGTTGTAGACTTTGAATTCAGCTTGCCCACCCCAAAGTCAGAATCAGCGTATCCCGTCAGATCAAAGTTATCGTTCTTTGGATACCACAAGCCGGTGCTTGGACAAACGGAATATTCTTTTGACTATCTGCATGTGAGACACTAGGGACTGGACTGATATCTCGCGCGAAGGCATGTAGGATACATAATATCTGGGCGTGATGCCGTCAAATACATAACAGATCCTATCATCGACCGATAGAGCGTATCATCCACTTTGGTTCCTGTTTCATCAATGCAAATCCCGTGATTCAGCGCCAGAGGAGTCGAAAACGGCTTCGAGCTATCCATTTCAAACTTCTTCAGAATATCGTGAACATATTTGGTTTGATGAATGAATATGCCATCTGGTAACTGATCAACTTGTAATCCGAGAAAGAATTTCATTTCGTCCATAGAAGACATTTCGAACTTCTTCTTCATAATCTTCTCAAATTCTTTGTAAAGACTATCATCCGTTGAACCAAAGATGATATCGTCCACATAGATTTGTACGATGATTAGATGACTTCCGACTTCTTTGGTAAACAATGTACTGTCCACTGTACCTCTATAAAGCCGTTTCCAACGAGATGTTGAGATTACGTCTCGTACCAAGCTCTCGGGGCCTGGTGTAATCCGTATAAGGCTTTGTCTAGGAGATAAGCTTTGTTCTTGTTCAGCGGGTCGATGAACCCTGGTGGTTGGCGGACGTACACTTGTTCGCGTAGCTTACCATAGAGAAATGCACATTTCACATCTAACTGGTACACCTTAAAACCTTTCCAAGCTGCGAACGCAAGGAAAATGCGGATTGACTCTAAACGTGCAACCAGTGCATAAGCTTCCGTATAGTCAATTCCTTCTTGCTGGTGGAAACCTTTGACAACCAACCGAGCTTTGTTTCTAACTATCACACCCCAATCATCCCTTTTACACTTGAAGACCCACTTCTTGTCTATCGCTTTCTGCTTTGGTGGTAAGTCTGCAAGTCTCCAAACTCCGAGTTCTCAAACTGTAGCAACTCTTCCTGCATCGCTATCACCAGTTCTCATCACCCAAAGCTTCATTCACAGTCTTCGGCTCTATTTGAGATATGAAACATGAATAATAATAGTAGTCTTGAGTCGGAGCTACTCGGGTATAGAAACAACTTAATGCTTTGTTGATTTGACTTCTTGTTTGCACACCAGTCTGTAACTCTCCAATAATGTTTATTGAAGGATGATAAGAATAAGATCGTGGCATCTCCTCACTAGGAACATCAACTGTACTGTTCTGATTTGTGACATTCAGATCAACGATCATCTCAACTTCAGGAGCACTAGATGTAGCTTCATTTTGATTGCTCGGGCCAGCAGATTGATTCAACATGCTTGTTATTTGCTCGGATTCTTCATCGAAAGAGGATTCTCCATCATCATCGAAAGTCAGAGCTTCATCAGAGTCGGAATTCTAATTCTGAAAGTATTGGGCTCTGTAGTTGCATTTCCTGGTTCAGTGGAAACATTTTCTGAAGTTGTAGTAGGTTCTGCTTCTGCTTCGGAAACTTGTTCAACCGGAACCCCATTATTACTTGGACCTGCACTAGAAGACGAAGTACCAACAGTGGGTTGATTAACCACAATTGGTCTTAAAATCTGTTCTTGGTTTGCCGACTGTTGAAGATAATAAAGAGCTACAAGTTCTTCATCAGACGGTTCTTCTGGCAAGTCGAATGACTTCCACAAATCTTGGTAATTGAACAACCACGCATCGCCTTTTCTCTAAATAGGAGTTGTGTAAAAGCAATCAACGTGTTATGCTTCGATCACTTTTCTCAAAGTAGGAACATAAACTCTCCTTAGCAGACTAGCGTAACCAACGAAGAAACCTTCAAGCGTTTTAGCACCGAACTTTCCATCTTGATCAATTACTGTACATGGTGCACCAAACGGTTGTAGATGTTTCAAATTTGGTTTCCTTCGGTTGATCATTTCAAAACATGTCTTTTTAGTCGGTTTGACAGTTAAGACCCTGTTTAATGTGTAACATGCTGCTGCAACCGCCTCACTCCAAAAGCTAACATGAAGTTTCGAGTCTGCAAGCATTGTTCTTGCTATTTCGATTAAAGTTCTATTCTTCCTCTCAGCTACGCCATTTTGTTGTGGAGTATACGGCGCGCTGAATTCATGCAAAATTCCTTTGGCGTTGAAAAACTCTTTCATTTTGTTGTTCTTGAACTCTGTGCCGTTATCACTTTGAATACGTCTGACATGCAGATGATATAAATTTCGAGCTTCTTGAAGAGAATCACCAGATTATCGAACGTTTCATCCTTGGACTCTTGAAAGAAAACCCATGAATATCGAGAATAATCATCTGTGACAACCAAACAATATCGATCTCCGGATATAGTTCGAACATTCACCGGACCGAAAAGATCCATATGTAGACGTTCAAGCCGTAACTTTATAGAATTCAGAATCTTCTTAGGATGTGACTTCTTTTTCTGCTTCCCTTTCTTACATTGAAGACAATGATCTGTCATGTGGAAGCTTCGAAGATTCACCCCCTCGACTAAATCGTTATGTACCAGAAAATTCATTTTCCTCAGATGTATATGCCCCATTTTTCCGTGCCATAGAATCGAATCCTGCTCCGTGGCTTTTGTGACAAAACATTGAGCCGATTTCGATGATGTTGTAGCAATACCCATGTCTAACACATAGAGATCGTTTTCGCGTGGAGCACGCATAAGAATCCAATCATCCGGAATTTTGAAACCCGGCTTAAGTATCATGCACTCCTTATCATTGAAATGAACAGTGAACTGTTTATCACAAATCTGCGAGATGCTTAGAAGATTGTTCTCTAGCTCAGCAATGTAATTCACACGATCAAATGATACCACACCATTTGAAAGTTTTCCTTCAGCTACAATCCGGCCTCCTTGGTTTCCAGCGAAGCTAACATACCCTCCATTTATCACTTTGATGTCGAAGAGTAGTGCTTTCATCCCGGTCATGTGCCTTGACGCTCCGCTATCCAGAATCCACTTTGAGCCCCTGCACACATTAACATTCAGTTGAAAAGTGCGACCCAAGCCTTCGTAGCCTTGGGTTTGGGATAATAAGCTTCATAATCATCCTCAAAATCACCATCTGAGACTTCACTGTCATTAACATTTTCAAACTGAACTTTCTTTTTATCTTTTGAAGATTTCACAGTTTCAGTTTTAATCTCAGATTTAAACACTTTGTTGTTACCAATCTTTACAGTCTCAGTCTAGGCAACTTCAGATGTTGTTGATTTCTTTTTAGCAACCCAGGATTGTGATTTACCCTGTGCCTTTTTAATGTAAAACCTTGAATCTTTGTTTTCATTTGTTTTGGAAGTTTCACCTTTTTCAAAAGTTGAATTTTCAAACTTCGATTCAGTCTTAGGTTTAACTTCGATTTTAGATTCATTTCTTTTCAGAATTGTGACAGGTTTTACAATCTTCGGTTGCTTAGATTTTTCAACATCTGAACTTGTTTTTCTTCGAGGATAAACAAGCTTTGATTTCGGACACTTGCGAGCAATATGACCACTTTCATTGCATTTAAAGCAAGTCCGATTATCATGAGAATGTCCACTAGTGGAATTTACACCACTTGCGGATTTAGCCTTATCTCGAAGTTCTTTTTATTTTTTAAACTCATCATTTGATTGCTTCCCAATCAAACTTTCTTCCTGAACCGTGCTCGTCCCATGCACAAATTTCATGTTTTTATCTTTATATTCGCGAAATGGTGACATTTTCTTATTCGGTTCTTCTTCTACATCCAAACCCAACCCCGCTCTCCTATGTTCCGGAAAGTCACCACCATTCCTTCGGTAATTGTTTCTTTTAGGTTTAGAGTAAAACTTCTTTTCATTAATTTCCAAATCTTCTGATGAAACTTCAATGAGTTTGAAGAATTTATCAAGCTGATCCTCTTTCACATTCCGAATCGGAAAGCTATCGTCGAAGTATAGTCTATCAGAATTCTTAATTTTGTACATGACAACATTAGGATCATCACTTAGACTATCTTCCGATGATGTATCGTCATCTTCAGATTATGAATCAGAATTGTTCGAACACGAGTTGGCGCTCTTAAAGCTGCCATCATCAGAATCCTTCAAAACATTTTCAACAACATTCTTAACCACAGCTTCGCCATCATCACTTGTGTAGGTTATATAAATGTTATCAGGCAACTCATTTTTCTTTTTGGTTAAAAGTTCAATGTTAAGCACCTTTTCCATCCACTCAGCTTTCTTGCGACAATATTTCTCGCACAAGGGTGGTGGAACATTTCTATAATCTCCACGTTTCTTACCTTTGGTTTTCTGAACATTTTCTTCCGACTGAATCGTTGGAAGAATATGATCGATGACATAAGCATTCGTGGTATAGTTTTTCAAAAGCTGTCTTACCCTTTCAGTTTCGATTTTCATGTCTTGAAGCTCTTGTTTTACTTCAGCAATGTTGTTTATGTAAACATTAATAGCTTTTTGTTTTTCCATTAGTGTAGCTTTTAACATTCTAACAGTGTCGTGCTATTCAATGTTATTATTATCAAGCCTGCTGTAATCATCTTTCATTTTGTCATAAGCCTCTTTCATTGTGCGACAATCGTATTTGAAATTGTTATTATGCACATTGAGTTCTCTTATGATCTGAGACTTTTCAGCACATTTACTACATGGTTATTCTACTTCAACAATTTGTACCTTTACCTCTGGACCTACCTTTGTCAGATTTGCCATCATAGCTTTATTGGCGATCTCTGTGAGGTTTTCTTCATTCATTTCGTTGGTTACATTGATAACTTCCTCAACCACAGGTTTTTCCTTAGCAACACGCTCTGAAGATGTTGTATCGCCAAAACAACCTGCAAAACTAGTAGTCATATTAGGAGAAAGGATACTTTGCACTTTCGTGTGGTTGTAGATTTCCTCCTCCTCAGCTTGATGCATATATTCTTCTAGCATTGCATTCTCCATAGCTGCATCTTCAGCAGATGTATCCATGATTTCAGCCATTAGAGCAACTCCGGTTTTTTTCCAATATAAGCGTTCCAGTCAAAACCGTCATCTTCATTCGAGGCAACCATTGCCTTTTCTGTAGTATTGGATGGTTTCTCTTGGATTTCGACTTGAGTCTTCTTTGGGAAAGGCTTGTATTTTAGTGACTTCTTGTAGTAATCACTACCACCTCCAAATAGACTTTGATTCCCAGTCAGGATTCTTGCATTCTCTTTTGAAGTGCCCTTTTTGTCGGCATCTGAAGCAAGTGACTTTTGTTTTGTCGAATCCCAATTTGTTGCTTGAATTTCTGATGTCTCTGCCGGTTAGAGCAACAAACTTAGTAACCCTCTGAATAATCGAAGCTAAGGACCATTTGATGTCCATCAGCTCAAGCTCTTCCTCGTCCACTTGATCATAGTCTTCGGCAGTCATTTCTGGATTACCTATCTTCTTAGCCACCACATTTTCATACGATTCCAACATTGTGGCAAGAAGTGCCATGTGTTGTTTGGCAACTTGTTCAGAAACTACGTTGCTTAAATTGACTGCAATGTTGCATTTAAACACATTTGGATCAGAATTCGATTGATTATTCTGATTTGATTGATTCTGATATGAAGAATTTGAACCCGTGCTTGAAAATGAAGAACTCTGAGGACTCTGATCATATTTTCGATATGATTGAGCTTGACTCTGTGGCGAATGATTCGAGGAATTCAGATTCGCGCTAAAAGCGGTTTGGATGTTCGCGCTAGTGATATTCTCTTGAGCTCCTGTTTTGTAGTAGAGCCCTACATCTTGAGTGACGTTTGAATTCTTTGATTTGGCGACTTTTAACAACTCCATCTCATGACCCTCCAGTTTATCAATGAACGAGGATAGTTTGAAGAACTCCCAGCTAGGACTTTCTTTGAGCACCATGAGATAAGTCGTCCATTCACCTTCAGGCAATGCGTCAGCCAGTTTATCAATGTATTCTTCTTCCGTCTTCTCAAGACCGTGTCTTCTCATAATCACTTTCAGATGAGAAAACCTTTCGATCATTTGTTTCATCGTTTCACCCTTTATCATAGTGAATATGTCGAATTCCTTCATGATCAGTGCGTTCTTGCTTTTGACCATTTCTGCACTTCCCTGGTATTTGTTCTTCAAGCATTTCCATAGTTCTTGTGCAGTCTTGTATTCCGGTAGAAGCACCAATGTATCTTCTTTCACCGACTGCTGGATCAAGCTTATCATTTTCTTCTCGGCGACGTAAGCATCTTTCTGTATAGTAGAGAACTTGTTGATGTCGATAATATTATCATTCTCATCTCTGGGCCATGTATAACCAGTCACTATTGCCACCCAACTGTGGAAATATGTAGCTTGAACCAAATTCATAAACTTCTCTTTCCACCCCTCGTATTCGTCCATACACATTAGTTTTGGGGGTTTCACAGATGTGCCCATCTCGTTATCGATGTTCACTTGATTCACCATTTGAGCATTTGATGTTGAAGCCGTCATGAATGCACTTTGAAGATCTTCCATATTGAAAAATTGACGAATATCACTGAAAACACACGTACACAAACTTTGAAAAATGATCAGTAAGTTCGGGCGAACTCGCAGTTTGAAAAAAAAAACAGATTTAATTTTCACACAAGTTCGGGCGAACTTGTGTTGAGAATTTTTGAAAATTTCACCCTGAAGCAAGTTCGGGCGACTTATACAATATTTCAATAGAAACAAATAAGTTCGAGCGAACTTGTAGATGAAATTCAACAAGATTTAATAAAGTTCGGGCTAACTTGATAAAAATTGAAGAATTTTCTAGTAAGTTCGAGCGGACTTATCAAATTCCTTAAGAAATCAATCAAGTTCGGGCTGACTTGATTAAAAATGATGAGTTTTTAATCAAGTTCGAGCGAACTTGATGTTAAGTTCGACCAAATCAAGTTTGTTAAACATAGTTTTTTCAACTTTTTTATATTAATTCGTTTGAATTTGATGTTCAAACTCTCAGGGGTTTACCATAAGTGTATTTTACATGACATATTAAAAAATTAGCAACTTTTATCTGTGAATTCATTGTTTTTCTTGAAAAAAAGAAGAAAAATGGTAGAAAGGAGTAGAATAAGAGTATATATTGCAATGATTTCACCACTTCAGGTATCCAGGCTCTGATACCACTTGTTGGATCGCTCCATTATTAGCATATGAACCTTAATTGGTATCTAACGTTCATATAGGCGGAAACTACGTGATGTGTGTAACATTTGTAAAAATCGGGTTTTCAAAACCCGCTCCGTTTTGTAATCGAATATCAAGTTATAAAAGTTACGTCGAATATTTATGATTATTTTGATTTAAAACAATACATAATTAATAAATAAACTAAACTATAAAAATTATATTTGATAAAAAGTTAAAATAAAATAAATAAAAAAAAATATGATGCTGTCGGGACTCGAACCCGGGTCAGCCAAGACACACTTCAGCAACTTAACACACACTCACAAGACCACTCCGCCACATTGTGTTTTCTGCTAACTCTAGAAACACAAACGAAATTTATACACAAACCCAGTTAAAACCGGTTGTACCATCTGAGAAACGGTAATCGGCAACCCAATCGTCAATTCGTTGTTTATTTCACACATTCAGTTTATAACCGATACACGACGGTTTCTAATCAAATCGGAATTGATTAAACTTAAAACGTCATCATTATCGGTTTTTAAAAACCGAAAAATCACCAAGTCCAGAGTTCTTCAACTTTAGACCACTCTCGCGACTCAGAGATATCATACCAATACTCCATTTCATTTTCGTCGCATTTTCAGACCATCAGAACGCCTAAAACAGCTCGCCGGAATTTTCTGCAAAAGTCGCCGGAAAACCGTATCCAACTCAAACCGGTAAAATACTTCTACTTTACGGTTTCAATCAATTGTTAGAACCTTACTAACATCGCTCATAATCAACCACAGACGACATTGCTGGACTTTCTGTTTTCGCCGGAAAACTTCTGGAATTGTCGGAAACTCGTTGATTACCGGTATGCTCATTCCAACGTGCTGATAATCAATACTCATTAGTTCAATTTCACATCTAATCCCTTAAACCTGTTAATTGATTCTCACAGCCGAAGGTTCCAAAAACAGAGCCGACGAGCTTCGCCGGATTCTCTGAAGAAGACGATCTGTTCGGTATCTTCTTTCCCCAAACTTTTCGGTTCAATAAATTCAAATTGATCATCATGTTCATTAACTAAATTAGTCGCGTTTCAGTTGTTTTGATTGATGTCTGTGTTTGTAATGAAGAAGACGAGTTCAGAGATGAGATAAGATTAATTAAAATCGGAATTATAAACGGGTTAGACACACAGTCCAGCGGTGGACTGTGTGCAAAATACACACGCACGTCCTGAGTTCGAATCCTGCTATACGCACTCCTTATATAATAACACGCCTTTTTGTTTAAAAACTAAACCGGGATAACTCAGTTAGTTATTAAGTATAATAAAAACTGAGATCATAACCGGGTTAGACACACAGTCCAGCGGTGGACTGTGTGCAACACTAAGTCCTACGTCGCGCGTTCGAAACCCGTCACTAGCACCGGTCCGTGGAAATAAAATGTTTTTGGCAATTAAAAGAAATTCGGTTAAATTGAATAAGTATATAAATATAATTAAAAACAAGATTATTTCGGGTTAGACACGTAGCTCAGTTGGTAGAGCTGCGTGCACGCGTGCGGGAGGTCTCGGGTTCGAGCCTCACCCGGCGCAGATTAATTCGCTGACCGAACCGGTCAACGGTCAACGGTCAACGCTAAATAAACAATTTTTTTTATATTTTTCTTTATTTAATTTAATTTAAAAATCAATTAAAAATACTTAAAAATAACATTTTTAAAGATAGAAAATGGCCTTGAACTCACAAAAATATATCTAAAATTTTCATTAAAATCCTTAATAAAATCCACTCGTTTAATATATTTTTCCGTTATTATTTAGGTTAGTATTTCTTGTTGTCCACTCATCTAATTCGTGCGCATCTCACCATCTCCAAATCCAACGCACCCAATGTGAGTGAATCTTTACAAATTCCCCGTTTTAATCACGTTTTGGGGTGTATCATGTGTCTTGATATATATATATATATATATTATACTTAAACCATTGTGCATACATCATTTCATGAACTAGTGTATTCAGTTTGTTTCCTGTTGTGTTGTTATTGTTGGATGCAAGTTTATTATTTTCAGTACATGCAATTTCATAGGCCGCCGCTCCCCATTACATTATGAGCGTTGAGCATGTTCCCCATTTCCTTATGAGGTTGAACCTGGCGTGCCCACATACGATCGGCTCCGTTTGATTGAGCCTTGATCGCACAGTTTCATTTATGTTATTTACAGTATGATGTTGGTATGTTCATGTATGCTGTCATGTGTTATTGTATGTTATAGTTGTGACTGCTATTTGCCATTGCTTGATTATTTACATTTGCTCATCTATGATTATGCACAATTTTTCATTGATAAACTAACAATTAATTCATTAATAAATGTTTATCTAATAAGGTTCACTCGCCAACTTATGTTGACCCAAAAACCCCCATTTTACACATGATACAGGTGAACCAGCAGCAGCTAGGAACACATAGGACTTGGACTAGAAGAATAAAACGATCTAGAGTTGGGATTGTTACGTTTGGTTTATTTTCTTTGTATGGAATGAACATGTTTGGATATTTGAAAATGTAACTTTGACTTTATTAAATATGAAACATATTAGTAAATGTCATGAGCTTTGGTGATAACCCAATTATGCCCCGACTCTTATTCCGCTGCGGGTCGGGGTGTGACAGATTGGTATCAGAGCCATGACTATAGGGATATAGGATAGGTTATTAGACCCTTAGAGCCTATACTATAGTCGATTAGAAACTTATAAGATTTTTGTGTGTTATATGCCAAATTTCATGATGTTTATATGTTTTATGTTAAATGTTACATTTGATATTGTGCAAGCATGTTCATAAGTATGTATTATCATATAATGCCAATCATGAATCGTATGCTCATAACATATCACATCCATGAAAGCACACACCACATCATGATTGCTTTTACAATGATTTTCGTGTTTTCAAATCTCATCAAAGTGAGTTCTCATGACGGGCATGTAGTAACTGGAAGGGTACCAGTACCGGTAGTCGGAACGTTCTGTCTAGGCTGGCATTCGTATAAATCCAAAATAAAGGACCAGTTTGCCTACCTGGGGACTAACGATGAGAGTACGAAGTACCTATTAGGCCAAAGCATGCTATACCAAACGTCGTGTGAGCTAACTCCACTTTGAGTTGTCATTGTGTCTACACCTGGACACGTTCCGACCAAACATCTCATGAACATATTTTGTGGTTTGCATTCGGGGGATGCGAGTGTTAAATTGCCAATACTAATGTGAATCCTACCGAGCCAATAGCCATGGGGGCCCACATGACTATGTAGGTGAAGGTATGGGGGACATTTGAGGCCCAACATGAGCGAACCCAAGACATCCTATGGATGTAGTTGCATTATTGATATTTATGTTATTTTCATTTTCTTAAAGACACATGACACCTAAAAAGACACCATAAACTCACAATTCTTCTCATTTTATGATCCTGTAGATGTCGTCTAGACAGCAACGAAGGGGTAAAAGATCGGGAAGGTCTCAGGAACGTTTGGCCACTCAGATCGCGAAACAAATGGCCACGATACTGCCTGACATTGTGGTCCAAGTACAACAAGCCCTTGCTACAAATCCTACTAACCCACCCCAACAACAGGACCAGAATTTCGACAACCCTCCTACCAGCAAGTGTTCTTACAAACATTTCAAGTCCTGTGATCCTCCTAAATTTGAAGGGACCGAGGGTGTCACTGCTCTCCTACATTGGTTCGAGGAGATGGAAAACACCTTTCTAAACTGCGATTGTCCTGAGGATCGCAAGGTTAGATACGCCACCGGGAGACTATTTGGGGTAGCTCTCACTTGGTGGAATACTGAGAAAGGGAAGAGGGGAACTAAAGATGCGATGGCCTTAACTTGGGAGGAGTTAAGGGAAATCATGACTAGGCGTTTCTGTCCTAGAAGTGAAATTAAAAAGCTGGAGGACGAATTTCATTCTCTAAAGCAAAAGGAGGGTGATCACACTACATATAACAAGAGGTTTTTTGGAGTTGAACCAAATGGTTCCAAATTTGTTCACCCCAACCTATCGTCTGATCGAGCACTATATTCGAGGACATCCCTCGAAAATCCAAGATTCAGTTCTCAGCGTTTCACCGGTAACACTTGAAGCTGCTATGGAGTTAGCAACTGAACTGACCGAAAACCGAATTCGCAACGGGAAGTTCAAAGAAAAGAAGAAGAAAGCCCCTGTTGAGGGACAAACTTCAAACCACCCCATCCCTTCCTCTAAGTTCGCCAATAAGAGGAAGCGCAACACCAGAAATTTTGCGGTTACTCAAACCAACTCCCCTATTCCTGCTGCACCTGTTACTCAAGTCACTCCTTCACCCGCACCATACAGAAGACCCTACACAGGCCCGTTACCAAAATGTAACCGTTGCCAATATCACCATTCCCCTGATCATCCTTGTCAATATTGCACCGGCTGCGGTCGCGCGGGTCATAATGTTCAAACTTGCCGCATGCCTCAACGAACGAACCGCCATCAACCTATAACCCAAACCCACCAACAAATAATGGGCCAAGGCCAACAACCCCTACTACCACCCACTCAACATTTAGCCCAAACATATTACCAGCCCAATTATCCTATGGGTCAACCAATGCGGGCTTGCTACAATTGCGGCGACCCAAGCCATTTCCGAAACACTTGTCCAAGGTTGGTTAATATTATTCATGCTCAGGCCCAAGCCAACCCGGTGAACCAAGCAAACCAAGCTCCCCCACCTGCAAGAGGGAGAGCTTTCAATATCAACGCTAACCAGGCCAGAGCTGACGGCAATGTGGTCAACGGTACGTTCCTTATAAATGGTAGATATGCCTCTATGTTATTTGATACTGGTGCGGATAGAAGTTTTGTGTCTTTAGAATTTGAACCTATCTTAAGCAAAACACGGGATAAGCTCACGAAATCCATAACGGTAGAAGTTGCAGACGGGAAACCAGTTTCATTAGACTCTATTTTACGCAACTGTACACTCACCTTAAACGACCACGATTTCTCAGTCGACCTTATTCCTATGAAGCTGGGAAGTTTTGACATCATAATCGGTATGGATTGGCTCAGTCAACATCAGGCGGAAGTTGTATGTCGTGAAAAAATTATTCGTATTCCTCTTTCAAACGGTCAGACTCTTCGAATCATTGGAGAAACCTCGTCAAAAGGGCTTAGCTTAATGTCTTGTCTTCAAGCTCAAAAATATCTTCGCAAGAATTATGTCGCGTTTTTAGCTCATATCATCAAAAAGGGAACCATAGAGAAGAAACTTGAAGACATTCCTGTAGTAAAAGACTTTCCACAAGTTTTTCCTGACGACATTTCAGGACTTCCTCCAGTTAGAGACGTCGAATTCCGTATTGATCTTATACCTGGTGCTACACCAGTTGCAAAGTCTCCATATAGGTTAGCCCCCTCTGAAATGCAAGAGCTAGCCAGTCAATTGCAAGAGTTGACTGACAAGGGATTCATACGTCCTAGCTCGTCGCCTTGGGGTGCACCTGTCCTTTTTGTAAAGAAGAAATATGGATCTTTTCGTATGTGCATCGACTACAGAGAGCTCAACAAGTTAACCATCAAGAATCGCTATCCTTTACCTCGCATTGATGATCTTCTTGACCAACTACAAGGTGCCAGCTGCTTTTCAAAAATCGATCTTCGATCTGGCTATCATCAACTTAGAGTGCATGAAGAAGACGTCCCTAAGACTGCTTTTCGAACTCGTTATGGCCACTATGAATTCATGGTTATGCCATTTGGATTAACCAACGCACCAGCTGTCTTCATGGACCTAATGAATAGAGTCTGCAAACCTTATCTTGATCGATTTGTTATAGTCTTCATCGACGATATTCTTATTTATTCAAAATCTAAAGCTGATCATGAGCGTCATCTTCGACTCGTTCTTGCACTTCTAGAAAAGGAAAAGCTTTATGCCAAGTTCTCCAAATGTGAATTCTGGTTAAAAGAGGTGCAATTCCTCGGGCATGTAGTCAATGACAAGGGAATACATGTTGACCCTTCAAAGATCAAAGCAGTTCAAGAATGGCAAGCTCCACGTACACCAACTGAAGTAAGATCTTTTCTTGGACTAGCTGGCTATTATCGTCGGTTCATTTCAAACTTCTCTCGCATTGCGGTACCACTCACGACTTTAAATCATAAGGGAAAACCTTTCGTATGGGGACCCAAGCAAGAAGAAGCTTTTCAAACTCTTAAACAAAAACTTTGTGATGCACCAATCCTCACTCTTCCTGAAGGTTGTGATGATTTTGTAGTCTATTGCGACGCGTCAGGGCAAGGATTAGGCTGCGTTCTCATGCAAAGAGGAAAAGTCATAGCTTATGCCTCGAGACAACTCAAGACGCATGAAAAGAACTACACCACTCATGACCTAGAACTTGGAGCCGTTGTATTCGCTCTTAAGATATGGAGACATTATCTCTATGGTACTAAGTGTGAAATATACACTGACCACAAGAGTCTTCAATATATCTTCAATCAAAAAGAGTTAAACATGAGGCAACGAAGATGGGTCGAACTTCTGAATGATTACGACTGTTAAATTAGATACCACCCTGGGAAAGCAAATGTAGTGGCTGATGCACTTAGTCGAAAGGGTTATGCGAACTCCATTCATCTTCTATGTTCACAAATTATAACCGACGTTAAAGATCAAATTCGAGAAGCCCAACACGTTTCAATAACAGAAGAAGATGTACGAAAGGAGATGTCCTGTGGAGCCGAGCTAAAACTTGAAACTAAATCAGACGGTATTCTGTATTATCTAGATCGTATCTGGATTCCTAACCACAACAATCTTCGTGAAACTCTTATGAATGAAGCTCACAAAACGCGATATTCTATACACCCTGGAGCCGATAAGATGTATCAAGACCTACGATACACCTATTGGTGGCCTGGAATGAAGAAGGATATTTCCGTTTTTGTTTCCAAGTGCCTCACATGTTCCAAGGTGAAGGCTGAACACCAAAGACCCTCATGACTTCTAGTCCAACCGGAAATACCTGTATGGAAGTGGGAAAATATAACCATGGATTTCATTACCGGGTTACCTCGCACTTCTGATGGGTATGACACAATATGGGTAATTATAGACCGACTTACAAAATCAGCTCACTTTATTCCTATCCGCGAAGATTTCAAAAACGAAAAGCTTGCACGTATTTATATCAACGAAATCGTAAGTCGACATGGGGTACCGTTAAGTATTATTTCTGATCGTGATGGTCGTTTCACCTCACGAACATGGCAAGCAGTACAATCCGCTATGGGCACACGAGTAGATCTCAGTACCGCCTATCATCCTCAAACTGATGGACAGTCTGAGCGCACCATTCAAACTCTTGAAGATATGCTTAGAGCATGTGTCATAGACTTCAAGGGAAATTGGGACGCCCACCTACCATTAGTTGAATTTTCGTACAACAACAGCTATCATTCGAGCATCGGCATGGCACCTTTTGAAGCCTTATATGGTCGTAAGTGCCGATCTCCTGTATGTTGGCACGAAATTGGGGAAGCACAAATTACTGGTCCAAAATTGATCCAAGAAACCACAGACAAGATTCATCAAATTCGAAACAATCTTCTAGCGGCTCAAAGTCATCACAAGAGTTATGCAGATAAACGACGGAAGCCCTTAGAGTTTAACATTGGTGATCATGTGCTTTTAAAAGTATCACCGTGGAAGGGAGTAGTTCGTTTTGGTCAAAAGGGGAAGCTAGCACCTCGTTACGTAGGACCTTTCAAGATACTCGAAAGAGTAGGTCCTGTAGCATACAAGCTTGACCTACCAGAAGAACTCAACAGGATTCATCCCACATTCCACGTGTCGAACTTGAAGAAGTGCCTCGCTGATGAGAATCTCCATATTCCGCTGGAAGACATTCAGATTGATGAGTCTATGCATTTTATTGAAAGACCAGTGGAGATCATGGACTACGGGGAGAAACGTCTTCGACGAAGTCGCATTCCAATTGTTAGGGTACGCTGGGAGTCGAAACGGGGACCTGAGTTTACATGGGAACGTGAAGACTCAATGCGTGAAAAATACCCGCATCTTTTTCCTACTACTTCAACTACTTAAATTTCGGGACGAAATTCCTAAAAGTAGGGGATACTGTAACATTTGTAAAAATCGGGTTTTCAAAACCCACTCCGTTTTGTAATCGAATATCAAGTTATAAAAGTTACGTCGAATATTTATGATTATTTTGATTTAAAACAATACATAATTAATAAATAAACTAAACTATAAAAATTATATTTGATAAAAAGTTAAAATAAAATAAATAAAAAAAATATGATGCTGTCGGGACTCGAACCCGGGTCAGCCAAGACACACTTCAGCAACTTAACACACACTCACAAGACCACTCCGCCACATTGTGTTTTCTGCTAACTCTAGAAACACAAACGAAATTTATACACAAACCCAGTTAAAACCGGTTGTACCATCTGAGAAACGGTAATCGGCAACCCAATCGTCAATTCGTTGTTTATTTCACACATTCAGTTTATAACCGATACACGACGGTTTCTAATCAAATCGGAATTGATTAAACTTAAAACGTCATCATTATCGGTTTTTAAAAACCGAAAAATCACCAAGTCCAGAGTTCTTCAACTTTAGACCACTCTCGCGACTCAGAGATATCATACCAATACTCCATTTCATTTTCGTCGCATTTTCAGACCATCAGAACGCCTAAAACAGCTCGCCGGAATTTTCTGCAAAAGTCGCCGGAAAACCGTATCCAACTCAAACCGGTAAAATACTTCTACTTTACGGTTTCAATCAATTGTTAGAACCTTACTAACATCGCTCATAATCAACCACAGACGACATTGCTGGACTTTCTGTTTTCGCCGGAAAACTTCTGGAATTGTCGGAAACTCGTTGATTACCGGTATGCTCATTCCAACGTGCTGATAATCAATACTCATTAGTTCAATTTCACATCTAATCCCTTAAACCTGTTAATTGATTCTCACAGCCGAAGGTTCCAAAAACAGAGCCGACGAGCTTCGCCGGATTCTCTGAAGAAGACGATCTGTTCGGTATCTTCTTTCCCCAAACTTTTCGGTTCAATAAATTCAAATTGATCATCATGTTCATTAACTAAATTAGTCGCGTTTCAGTTGTTTTGATTGATGTCTGTGTTTGTAATGAAGAAGACGAGTTCAGAGATGAGATAAGATTAATTAAAATCGGAATTATAAACGGGTTAGACACACAGTCCAGCGGTGGACTGTGTGCAAAATACACACGCACGTCCTGAGTTCGAATCCTGCTATACGCACTCCTTATATAATAACACGCCTTTTTGTTTAAAAACTAAACCGGGATAACTCAGTTAGTTATTAAGTATAATAAAAACTGAGATCATAACCGGGTTAGACACACAGTCCAGCGGTGGACTGTGTGCAACACTAAGTCCTACGTCGCGCGTTCGAAACCCGTCACTAGCACCGGTCCGTGGAAATAAAATGTTTTTGGCAATTAAAAGAAATTCGGTTAAATTGAATAAGTATATAAATATAATTAAAAACAAGATTATTTCGGGTTAGACACGTAGCTCAGTTGGTAGAGCTGCGTGCACGCGTGCGGGAGGTCTCGGGTTCGAGCCTCACCCGGCGCAGATTAATTCGCTGACCGAACCGGTCAACGGTCAACGGTCAACGCTAAATAAACAATTTTTTTTATATTTTTCTTTATTTAATTTAATTTAAAAATCAATTAAAAATACTTAAAAATAACATTTTTAAAGATAGAAAATGGCCTTGAACTCACAAAAATATATCTAAAAATTTCATTAAAATCCTTAATAAAATCCACTCGTTTAATATATTTTTCCGTTATTATTTAGGTTAGTATTTCTTGTTGTCCACTCATCTAATTCGTGCGCATCTCACCATCTCCAAATCCAACGCACCCAATATGAGTGAATCTTTACAAATTCCCCGTTTTAATCACGTTTTGGGGTGTATCATGTGTCTTGATATATATATATTATACTTAAACCATTGTGCATACATCATATCATGAACTAGTGTATTCAGTTTGTTTCCTGTTGTGTTGTTATTGTTGGATGCAAGTTTATTATTTTCAGTACATGCAATTTCATAGGCTGCCGCTCCCCATTACATTATGAGCGTTGAGCATGTTCCCCATTTCATTATGAGGTTGAACCTGGCGTGCCCACATACGATCGGCTCCGTTTGATTGAGCCTTGATCGCACAGACATTTTCATTTTCAGTACATGCAATACGATCGGCTCCGTTTGATTGAGCCTTGATCGCACAGTTTCATTTATGTTATTTACAGTATGATGTTGGTATGTTCATGTATGCTGTCATGTGTTATTGTATGTTATAGTTGTGACTGCTATTTGCCATTGCTTGATTATTTACATTTGCTCATCTATGATTATGCACAATTTTTCATTGATAAACTAACAATTAATTCATTAATAAATGTTTATCTAATAAGGTTCACTCGCCAACTTATGTTGACCCAAAAACCCCCATTTTACACATGATACAGGTGAACCAGCAGCAGCTAGGAACACATAGGACTTGGACTAGAAGAATAAAACGATCTAGAGTTGGGATTGTTACGTTTGGTTTATTTTCTTTGTATGGAATGAACATGTTTGGATATTTGAAAATGTAACTTTGACTTTATTAAATATGAAACATATTAGTAAATGTCACGAGCTTTGGTGATAACCCAATTATGCCCCGACTCTTATTTTGCTGCGGGTCGGGGTGTGACAATGTGTTAACCAAATATGCAAAGATTACTCATTTAAATGTTGTTTATTGATCATAAAGTTCAATTGCATCTCAAATCCAGATCGGGCAGAGCTTCGCCTCTGTTGTGACAAAGTTGCAAAAGTTACAAATGACAAAATCAAGGCACCTATTTATAGATTAACAAGTTCGCTTGGATGGCCACAAGTTCGGGTGAACTTGTCTTGAACAAGGTCGGCCGAACTTGTTCTCACAATACTAATCCGGGCGAACTTGTTATCTATTTACCTAAATAACTCTTATACTTGACATAATCTAGCCCAAACTAAACAGACTCGATCCATGACTAAGACATAGACATTATTTACTAACAATCTTCTTGAATATCATCTCCTTCCACATACCTATGCTTGTAAATCCCTCTTAGCATATCCAAGAGTCGGAAATCATAACTTTATTATTAAAAACACAAACCTTGCATTACTCATTCTCATACTTTAATAAGTTGAATAACCACCTACGCTAAACAATCAATGACAAACTTTTATTCTAGCACACAAATACTAATACAAACAACTTACACAATCGTGACAATCAAGAATGATTCAACTAAGCTACCCACGAAGTCCGAAAATAACCGCTTAATATTTCTATGTTTCATGAGTATTTGATCCATATGACCAATGAAATACTACACAAATACATTATACTTCTAGTATCAAGAAATTGACTTTAAAATCAATGAACAAACATGGACTATCTACATATATAATCTAATAACCAATATTATGTATTCATAACCTTAATGAAATTAAAACTAACAATTGATACAAAAGTGGATATAAACCACTCACCTTTGCCCATTGGAAAACATGATATTGTAATTGTCAATCTTGTTCTGTTAACTCCCAAGCTTTCGTATACTTTCTTGCGTATGGATCGTGCATGAGGATTTTCTTGTAGCCGTCATGCAACAAGATCCACTTATGTAGTTGTGTTTATTTTGCGTCACAAACGTTTTTCTGGTCATAGATTACAGATACAACACCGTTAAACCATCCATGCAACAGAATCAAGTTCCTGATTTTGGCACAAACAAACTGTTACATACTGATGAATGTCAAAACCATACCTACTATCCTCAGTTCGTAAATTCCTCTAGTAATGTTGTGAACCGTGTCTTGGGAAGCTACTATACAACACTTAGCTAAATCTAATGGTCGGATTTCCTGGAACAACTCATCCTTTACGACTATATATTTTGTTTCGAAAATCCAAACAACAGTATTTAAGTTGTAACACTCGTATCTCCAGGGCGCATTTCACAATTACAACCACTAGATGTTAATGATGGTACATTACAATGCATCTCTAAAAGTTTGGGCTCGATCCAACGGTTGGATCTCATGTAACAACTCATCCATTAGGATTATATTTTATGTCCAGAAAATCCAAACTGTGATTTGAGCTGTAATCATACCTTCGGGACATATTTCATAATTACAACCGTTGGATGTTAACATCGATAGTTAGAAAGCTAGTGTAAAAGTTTGAGCTCGATCTAACGGTCGGTTTTCTAGTAACAACCACTTATTTTAGACCACACAAAATAAAACGAAAATCACATTTACGAGTCTAGCTTGTCGGCATCTAAAAACGACTTTAACTTATAGTTATTTGAGCAAATGGGGCTTACCATTGCATTCGTATCATCAAGAAATAGTTTAGGGTTGAAAACACAACTCCGCCATCACCGGTCATGCAGCTGCCATCGACCACCATTGAATCACCACTTCCTTTCTCTCTAGCTCCTTGCACTTATCTCTAACTCCAGTCATTTTTTCATCACAAATGAGCCTAAAGTTTACTTTATACATTCATCTATTGCCTAATTGCAATATAGACGCTCAAGTTTGATTCTTACAACAATGCCCTTTAAGTTTAGGTGAGTAACAAACTTGTAACGATATTTTCCTAAAGCGAACCCGTCATATTTCTTGATTTATTACTAAAATACACTTCGCTAATATATGCTACGCAACAAGTTATTTTCCATTATTAATAATTCCAAAAATATAAAATATTATGTAACAACTACACTCGAAACGGAATGTTACAACTTCGAAGGATATTTCTACCAAATTAAATATATTGTTTCGAAACTCTTTTAGAATTACATTGGAACTTCTTTCTATCCAGTTATAACTTAGATTTTCAAAAGTTAATGTAAATCCTGATTTAGGATGTTACATTTTACCTGATCTATAACAAACATTCCAAAATGCTAATCATTCAAATCCTCGGCAAAGCACTCCAATCTACAAAGCTTTGAGTGCAAAACTCTGTTGAGTATACTAGTGCAACATCCAACAGTTTGATGAACCTCGATTGAAACTGTGATTGTGATGTATTTGGACATGTGTTTGCCGAAGAGTGAATTAAGTTTTGTCTTTCATATAGCAATTTCGGTGTGTCCTTTATATTTAAAACTGATATGTTTTGCACTTTATGTTTCAAAATTCTGCACGATTTATCCTTTAGCCCTAACCTAGTTTATTTTAGCGTTAGATTTTAGTCGCCCTAGGGTTTTTTACTCTTTTAACCTATGAAGGACTACATATTTGTAATAAAATAAAAATAAATTTTAATTTAAATACTATATATAATACCCTTATCTCACCTCCCCCTTTCTCTCTACCTGATATCCTCCGCCACCACCTTCCGCCACAACCACCACCGCCTATTCTCCTCTACCTGTTCTTGTTAGATTCCTTACTCAAACCTAATGCCAATCTGGTCTTACCATAATCTCAGATCCCCAAATGCCAACATTTGAAAGCATCCACACCATCAGAATAACATTTGTTCATTGATCTTAAACAATTGACTAAATACTTACAATTCTGAACCGTACAGAAACTCTAAATGCATAAAATGTAAAACTAACAATTATAAAATAAAATAACATACAAACACTAAAGCTTAACATGATTACATAAAATATATATATATAAACCAAAACAAAAAAGAAGAAAGACATGGTCAGTAACTTTGCAGATTTCACATGGTTAAACTACAATTTTCAAACGTTCTCTCTTCCTCCTCCATTCAATGAAGATATGACTATATGAAACAATGTCGGCAAAAGAAATGTGAAAACCGACAATAAGAAATGTTAAAGACGACGAAAAGTCCCCGAAATCCTTGTATTTGACTAGCGACATCCTGGTGTAGATCATTTTCTGACCAATGATTAATTGTAAAGACGGTTTGGTTTTGCGTTGCTGCTTCAGATCTGGTTGGTGATATTTCGATAATGAACGACGATTTGGTTCTGTGATGTTGCCTCAGATAATCATCTGGTGGTGCTCGTTTTCCGTCGAGTTGCAAGTTTTGTTTGGGTGGTAAGCGATGAAGAAAGGTTTGGTCGGTAAAACTATTCAGAAGTTTAAAGGAGAAGTTGAAGTGTGTAGTGGTTTAGACGGTGGGGGGGGGGGGGGGACGTGGGTGGTGGCGGTCCAGATGGTGGAGGTGGTGCTTCACCGGAGAAGACCATATCGTAAGGGGGTGCGGTGGTACGGGTTTATATGGTGGGAAGTGGTGCTTCTTTGGTGGTGGTGGTTCACCAGAGAAATAGACAAGTGTTTAGAGAGAGAGAGAAAGAGAAAGAGAGTTGAGAGAAATGGTTTATCCTTTTTATTTATATGCTTTATTTATTTAAGATACATATTTAAAATAAAAGGATGAAATGACTAAATTGTCCTCATGTGCCTTACACATGACCCAACTTAACGTTTAAAATTAACTGGATTAGGGTTAAAGGACGTAGCATACATATTTAAAATAAAAGGATGAAAGGACTAAATTGTCCTCATGTGCCTTATACATGACCCAATTTAACGTTTAAAATTAACTGGATTAGGGTTAAAGGACGTAGCATACAAGATTATGAAATATAAGGTACAAAACACATTAATTTTAAAAACAAAGGACACCGCCTGAAATTTCTATATAGATAAAGGACAAAACTTGTAATTCACTCTTGCTGATATTGTGGTGATCCATTTGCATATTGATATGCCATTTGCACTGGTCCATGTGCTAAGTGTGTAGTGTAGATAGACCAGGGGTAATTTGGGAAGAATTTTGATAAGCACTTGAAAATTTTGATGGTTGTCCAGTAGTTGAATCATGATTAGTCATTTAGCTAGGATATGTTACAGTGATGTGAGGTTTTGCGTAGAACTCCTACATTCCCAGGCAAATGACCCAATTATGACACTTGTAACGTTCAACTCTGGATTTTTCTTTTTCATATTTACCTTGCCTATAGACTAGGAAACGTTCTACGAGTTTTGTTATAAAACTTGTTTGTCCTAATGCTCAAAAGTGCAAGCTGATCAAAAAGATCAAATTCCTTTTGGTCTATTAGGTCCATAGGCCTTTGGTCATTCATTACTAAAGTTAAATTATGGTTTCTAACAGATGATGAGTTAGAGTGAGAATAAATCAAGTATTCATGTCAACGAAGTGATCAACTGCTAGTTGATGAAGATTCATTATGACTTAATAAGGAAGTGTTACCAAAGGAATAATCATCAGCAACCTTTCTTACTAACATCAACTTTTGTTTTTGGTCAACTTCTCTCTCAAATGTAGGAGTCTGCCATGAAATTGTATCAGAGTTAATTCTTTGAAACCAACAGAATTTTTCAGAACGATTGCAATTGTATCCCACTTGTTAGGGAGAAATCTAAAAAAAATGTGACTTAGAGCGGCATTTGTGAACGTTTTATCAGCTAGCCTTAGCTCACTGATTATGCAATTAAATTGTTCAATCTATTGAGCAAGAGATTCTCCCTTAACATGGGTAAATATTTTATACTGTTGATTCAAATTTTCTCCCATGTTTTCCTTCACTTCATCGGTGCAACCAAATTGTTCGTTCAAAGCAACCTATAATTCTTTGGCATTCTCACAATGGAGCAATCCAGCACATATTTCATTGGGTAAGGCCATGGCCAGTATCTCGATGCCTTAGCATCGAGCTCAAATTTCTAGAATTCTTGCTCAGAATAATCATTTTTTTTCTTAGGAACATTGACATTTGGTTGTTCAGCACTTACTGCAGAAGGAACACACGGACAAAAAACCACAGACGTCCATCAACATGTGTTTTGTTGGGATAAGTGGTGACACATCCTTCATTGTCAGATTTTGAATTCATGGCTAACGAGCATCGGTGGCTTGTTTGCCGATCCGGTATTGTGACGATCATGAGTGATTGACGTCTCTCTGAATTCTATTAGAATTACTCAGAAAATAGAGTATGAGAACAACTTAACGTCATGACTGGTCTAATTCTTCTTAAGTGCTTTTGATCACTCAATTAGTTATCAAAATGAGCTAGTTTATCTTCTGAATCAACGTTTAAGTTAATTCAGTGTAACTTGCTCTGATACCAATTGTTGGATCTAAGAGTTTGCGTTTTGTGTTTTTTCTAGAACGGTTCAATTTAATATAAGAATTGAATCAAATAGTTATAATAAACACATCATCATTAACACAACTGGATTTAGGAATGATTGCAGAAAGATTTCATATATTAATCATATGCTTCAATACAATCAATAGTACATAAGTACTCCCCCTCATCAGGTGAACTCTCTCTAAGTTCTTTTGCTATTTCAGCTTTTAGAGTTACAAATACAAGCTACATAATGAACTATTTATAGAGGAGAGAACTGTTGGTGACATCACCATGAAAGCAACCCTAAACAACCTAATAAATGATGTAACTGCCAGAAGTTGTGCAAAACTACTGGACAATAAAAGTTTGTTGGGGTTTTAACATGTTTATTAAAGCCATTTTATCCATATAAAATGAAAAAGAACGCAGAGAATAATTACTTAATAACATGTTACTTTTAAGATATAAAACCCATTTTTTGTGTAAAACCAAAACCGGATCCATATATGAATATGCATGCTATAAAAAACACAACCATATGGTGTTGTTATAAGAATACTACCTTCCAAGTAGCAAGAGATATGAAGAAGATGATGTTCTTGAATAGAAATCTTCAAAGGAGAAGACCTCAAGCTTGTATACCCCAAGCTTCCAACAAACACCTTATGTTGCTAGGATTTTTCACTTGTGAACACCTCTTGATCAACCAACCTTTGGCCGAAAATTCTAGAGAGAATTTTAGTGTTCTTGCACTTGATTTTAATGATAGAAAGAGTGTGTGTGTAATAATCTCTAATTCTCACCAAATCATCCATATATATAATCTCTTGTAAGATCTTTTCTTGGATTGTGTGAGATCTTGTAAGATTTGCAAGATATCCATATATCTTACATAATATTTTCTTGGATTGTGTGAGATCTTGTATGATTTGCAAGATATCCATATATCTTACATAATCTAATCTTGGATTGTGTGAGATCTTGTAATATTTGCAAGATATCCATATATCTTACATAATCTTTTATAATGTTATTTAACCTATTAAATAAAAAAATAAAATATACTCTCAAATAAATTATCCATCTAATTTATTAGTTTCTCAAGTGCAATTATTTAGAAAACTAATTTCTAAATATTCGAAGTGTTAATATTTATTTGTTTGATCATATCATAAATAAATATTATAAGTGTTTGTATAGCTTGTATTGGGTATGACCCGACTTGGATCATAAGGTACTAGCCACATCAATTTAATATGTGTCTTGGGCATACCGATTCCAATAATCTCCCACTTACACAAGATACATAGAAGATTGATGCATGTAGTAAATACCGCCTAACAACGGTTTACTACCCCTAATACGTATGACGAAGTGCCATTCAATAACATCATCCCCTTCAAGTCCCTTACTTGAACATGATTTAGGTGAATCAATCATTTATCCTTTCGTTACAGATGTCATGTCAAATCCAGAGACATAGAGTGATCTTTCTCTGTTGGTTTAACTTTAGCAGGCCTTAGACATCTTACTCTCAACGAATAAGAGGAACAAATCCCATCTTGACTACATACGTCTCTCACAATCACCTTGTACCACACCTGAGCTTAGCCTTATGTACTGCCATGTTTCAGAACAGCAAAGAACCAAGTCAAAGTATAATATTTGGTGAATATCAAGACCCAATATGTATCTTAGGTCAAAGGATACTATGATATTCGCCTTTACTCAAAATTACTTATGATCAATCATAAAGATTCCATGTAGTAATATTTGAGAGCGGATCAGTCCAATATTTGTATCCCACAAATATCTATGAACTTTGGCAGCAACACTTTGCTCTATATTCATACCCAATGAATATCACCAATCCGAGTTCATAATAGTCTTACCTTCATATTTGTTCCCACAAATGTGATCGACTACGGACATTTAGAATAATTAACTTATTCATGGATTTAAACATGCTAAAATGGAACATAACTCAAAATGCCATAATCATTAAATGAGTCATAATAACAATTGTTCCGATATCCAAATACTAAATAGATCAAATCCAATCACTAGAATATCGAAGTCCTAAGGCACAAGTATGACTCTCATGCTTTGGCCGTTCAAGGAGCTTCGTGAGAGGATCCGCAATGTTTTAATCGGTGTGAACTTTGCGAATACATATCTTTCCCTTTTCAACTTCATCCCTTATGTAGTTGAATCTTCGCTCAATTTGACTAGTCTTTTGATGTGCACCGGTTCCTTAATTTGTGCAATCGCACCCTCGTTATCACAAAAGATCTAGGGGATCCTGAATGGTAGGGACTACCCCTAGGTCGGTGATGAATTTCTTCAACCAAGCAGCTTCTTGCACTGTCAATGAAGCGGTGACGTATTCTGATTCTGTTGTGGACAATGCTACAACATCCTGCTTTGAGCTCTTCCATGAGACTACGGCTCCATTAAAATAAAGACATACCCAGATTGTGATCGAGAACCATCTCGGTCAGTTTGGAAACTCGCATCCGTGTAACCCTTTACAACGAGTTCCTCTTCACCAGATCCATATATTAGAAACATATCCTTAGTCCTTCTAAGGTATTTCTATATGCTTTTAACAGCCATCCAATGACTGTTACCTGAATTTTGCTGGTATCTACTTGTCATGCTTAAGGCGCATGACACGTCCAGTCTAGTGCATATCATTGCATACATCATGGATCCTATAGCAGACGCATATGGGACTCCTTTCATTCCTTCTTGCTCATCCTTTGAGCTTGGACATTGAGATGCATTCAATATCGTTCCTTTTTGAATAGGTACCAAACCTTTCTTAGAGTTTTCCATCTTGAACCTTTTCAAGACTTTGTCAATTATGCACTCTTGTTCAAACCTATCAAGCGCCTTGATCTATCCCTATAGATCTTTATTCCCAAAATATAGGCGGCTTCACCAAGATCCTTAATGGAAAAACAACTTCCAAGCCATGTTTTAACACTTTCATGGTTGGAATATCATTTCCAAATAGTAGAATGTCATCGACATACAGTACTAGGAAAGTAATGATGCTCCTACTAGCCTTCTTATACACACAAGCTTCATTGGCGTTCTTGATGAATCCAAAATTCCTAATTTCTTCATCAAAATGATGATTCCAACTTCTAGATGCTTGTTTCAATCCATAGATTTATTTCTTTAACTTGCATACTTTGTTAGGATGTTTTGGATCGACAAAACCTTCCGGCTGAACCATATAGACATCTTCATTAAGATATCCATTGAGGAAAGCTGTTTTGATATCCATTTGTCAAATCTCATAATCGTAATATGCAGCTATGGCAATAATATCCTAATTGACTTTAGTATCGCCATGGGCGAGAAGGTCTCATCATAATCAACCCCTTGAGTTTGAGTGAAACCTTTTGCTATAAGTCTCACTTTATAAGTATCCAAGTTACCATGCATATCGGTTTTCTTCTTGAAAACCCACTTACTTCCAATTACTTTGGAGTAAAGAGGTGGCACAACCAAATCCCATACTTGGTTGTCATACATGGATTGCATCTCTATCTTCATGGCTTCAAGCCATTTGTCAGAATCGGATTGTGACATTGCATCATGGTATGTGGTTGGTTAATCCGAATCTACCACGTAGCATCCATCCATGAAAATCCATATGTTTCGGGTGGATTACTAATTCTACCAGATCTGCGAACGTTTTGTGTGTATTGATCAACCACTTGATCTTCTTCAACAACTTTTTGTTGAGTGCTAGTATAAACCAAACGTGTATTGGCTTGTGGTTCTTGATCCTTATCAAGTTCCACTGTTCTACTACTAGTTCCTTCCATAAGGAACTTAGCTTCCAAGAACTTACCCTTTCGAGCAACAAATACCTTGAAGCATGCATTCATATAAGCGGCTCTCATACCATTGTTAGGGTTTTAACATGTTTATCAGAGCCATATATTTTCCATATAAAATGAAAAAACGCAGCAGAATAATTATTTCAAACATGTTACTTTTAATATATAAAACCCATTTTATGTGTAAAACCAAAATCCGGATCCATATATGAATATGCATGCTATCAAAAACACAACCATAGGGTGTTATAATAATACTACCTTCCAAGTAGCAAGAGATATGAAGAAGATGATGTTCTTGAATGGAAATCTTCAAAGGAGGAGACCTCAAGCTTGTATACCCCAAGCTTCCAACAAACACCTTATGTTGCTAGGATTTTTCACTTGTGAACACCTCTTGATCAACCAACGTTTGGCCGAAAATTCTAGAGAGAATTTTAGTGTTCTTGCACTTAATTTTAATGATAGACAGAGTGTGTGTGTAATAATCTCTAATTCTCACCAAATCATCCATATATATAATCTCTTGTAAGATCTTTTCTTGGATTATGTGAGATCTTGTAAGATTTGCAAGATATCCATATATCTTACATAATCTTTTCTTGGATTGTGTGAGATCTTGTAAGATTTGCAAGATATCCATATATCTTACATAATCTAATCTTGGATTGTGTGAGATCTTGTAAGATTTGCAAGATATCCATATATCTTACATAATCTTTTATAATGTTATTTAACCTATTAAATAACAAAATAAAATATACTCTCAAATAAATTATCCATCTAATTTATTAGTTTCTCAAGTGCAATTATTTAGAAAACCAATTTCTAAATATTCGAAGTGTTAATATTTATTTGTTTGATCATATCATAAATAAATATTATAAGTGTTTGTATAGCTTGTTATTTGGTATGACGCGACTTGGATCATAAGGTATTAGCCACATCAATTTAATATGTGTCTTGGGCATACCGATTCCAATATTAACACTGTTACATGAAATTATTGTAAAACAAAGAAAACAACTGGGATTCCAAAACTGCTAGAAGGATTCCAACACTTTTGGAATCCAGTACATCTGGACTTGTTAAATTTTTGACTTGGCCTTCTGGTCTTCAGTCTTGATCTGTTGACATTAGTTGACCCAACACTTTTCATTCCAGCACTTTGTACTTGTCTTCTTATTTCTTCAATATAGCAGTTTAGTACAAGTAGTTCAGGTGGTTGTTTGGAAACTTTCAAAGAGGGCAACTTCTGGACTTTGATTGTACTTCAAATTATTCCATTAGGCAGGGAAGATGGTTCCCTTAGGTTTTGGCTAACATCATCAGCTGCAGATCTTACATAACCTAACATATATTATACGATACGATACTACACTATAAGATACAATACTATAAAATATTTATAGTACACCTATAGGCCTATACGAGTCCTATATGCCTATACCTATACAGAACCTATAAACCTATATCTAGCCTATACATGACATATAAGCTTATATAAAGCGTATACATAACCTATATTGTCTGATACGATACTCCACTATATGGGGCGTATACATGACCTATAAGCTTATATAAGGCATGTAAGCCTATATGCATCATATAGGGTTCAAATGGGTTAAGATTGGTACGTATCAGCCTTATATGCAACTATGATATGCTACGTAAAGTCCTATCGGTAGTGTATCAGAGCTGCGTATGGTACCCAGCAGTCTTAACCCATATGAACCCTTATACATTGCGTATAAAGCTATACGTAGCATATAGGTGTATTTATATATTTTATATATTTTTCACTTAATTATATTAAAATTTGATTACACTATACTTCACTATAAGATACTTATAGTACACCTATAAGCCTATATGGAAAGCCTATACGAGGCCTATATAAAAAATTTAAGCCTATAGTATGGGCCTATACGGAACCTATATTATAAGAAACTATATGATACTACATTATAAGATACAATACTATACTATTAAGATACTTATAGTTGTTGGACCTGCAAAAGAACAGATGATATTCAAAAGCCAAAACATGAGTTTTAGATCAAGAAATAAACAGTTGATGAAGCAATTCTCTCCCAAAAGATAGTGTATCTTGAACCCCTATTCAGAATACCTGTTCAAGAGCATGGATACCATCTGATGATGACTTGGAACCACTGATCAAGAGTACCAACAATTGTTAAAGGCTAGCATCTGTTGAAGACCAAAGCCCTGATCAAGCAGAGGTCGGATGAAGAAGACCAAACATTAGTTAGGCCAACAAATGTTTGGACAACTGGAACAGTGGATAGCTTGGACAGTAGTTTCTTAATGTAATAGTATTTATCTTGTCAGTGTATTAGTATAGTCTAGATCAGATGATAAGATTTTCTCAGATGTTTGTAAACATCCGATGAATCTTTTCTTTAGGAATGTTAGATGTCACTATCAGGGTGACGTCAGCATATCACGAACAGAGCTTGAGTACTTGTATAAATAGATCACACCTGTTAGTGATCTATCACTTCACACACATTCTATTTTGTACGAATAGTTCTAGTGAGTGATCGCCTAAGGGGGAGATTGTAAAATCATCGCTGTTAAAATTTTTTACTATTTGAATCATTAGAAAACAGTTTATTATAATATCTCTATATTTATGAATTGTATTGTGATAATCAATATTAGTTTGCAAATATCAAACTCAGTCCTATTAATTGGTATAAGAGCTTGGTCACGTTTTAACTCGATTTCACAATTAGTTTAACACAAAAATATCAGCTCATTAAAGATCCATTGACTATTCGTAGCTCAGAGTAGAAAAGTGCAAAAACTCAATAGTATCTTCACAATACTCTGTTCTTCTTCTAAAAATATCAAAAGAGAATGACTCTCAAACACTATGATTCCCTTATCTCCGGTTGTGATAGAAAACCACTGACGCTTGACAGATCAAATTATCATATTTGGCAACGTCAAATGGTACACTATCTTGCTTAACAAAACACGTGATATTGGAGGTCAGTTGTGTGTACCTTGTGTCAAAAATCCTGGTGTAAAGGAGCCAAAAAACCGGAAGATTACTCTATGCTTGATTTCAAAAAGTTTGAGATAGATGCCAAAGCACTTATTATAATTTCTATAGCTCTACCAAACGAGATCTATGTAGAACTATCATAAATTGGTAGTGCAAAAGAGACATGAGATGAGTTGAAAGAGAAATTTAGTGTAACCAAAGAAATTGTTAAAACCAACCAGAAAAACTCCAACATTCAAAATGTTGAAGGTATATCTAACCCAGTACAAACAATAGTTTGTGAAAAGGGTAGTGATATAGTTGTAAAACAAGAATGATACTTGGAATACAACTGAAGATGCGAATAATTGCGATTGTGCATTTATGGCCACCAAATTGAGAGTATCTACATGTCTAGATAGCCTATGGTATGTAGATAGTGGAGGATCCAAACATATATATGACTGGATGCAAAGCTCTACTGACAAACTTCCATACTCATAGAGGTGGTGATATTTCCTTTGGAAATAATTCTAAAGGAAAGGTAATGGGGCCAGGGACTGTCCAAGCTGGAAAGCTAAAATTTGAAAATGTTCATCTAATAGACAACTTAAAATTTAATTTACTCAGTGTCTAACAAATGAGTGACAAAGGCTATGGCTATTTTTACAAAGACAACTTCTAAAATTGTTGAACCTAAGGTTGTCAAAAGGATAGACAAGATTTTAGCTGAAAGTACTGCACAACTTGTTGCTCATAGAAAACCCAAATACCAATGTTTGCATATTCTCTGTTGCCTCTTCAAAAGAGATAGAGTTATGGCATTGAAGGTTGGGATATATTAATTTAAAAATCATTAACATTCTAGCAAAAGAAAAACTTGTTAGAGGTCTACCAACTAAACAATTTAAATGTGATGAACATTGTGTCTCCTGCTTTAAAGGAAAACAACACAAAGTTTCACACAAACATTGAAGAGTCCAAAAGAACCAAATGCTTACAATTGTTGCATATGGACTTGTTTGGCCTAGTAAAACTCATGAGCTTGAGAAAAAAGCAATACTGCTTAGTGATAGTTGATGATTTTTTTAGGTTTACATGGACATTCTTTCTTCACTCAAAAGATGAGACTGCAAGAATCTTAAAAGAATTTACCATAAAAATAGAAAAGCAAAAACAAAATGATCTTCCTGTAAAGTCCATAAGAAGTGACAATGAGACAAACTTCAAAAACCAAGAGGTTGATGAAATCTACATATCCAAAGGAATATTGAGACAATTCAGTATTCCTAGAACACCTGAACAAAATGGGTTGTTGAAAGAAAAAACAGAACCCTTATTGAGGCTGTAAGAACTATGCTTGCAGATTCTGGTCTTCCATTGTCCTTTGGACGGAAGCCGTGAATACTGCATGCTATGTTCAAAATAGGGTCTTAATAAATCCTAGGCATCAAAAGTCTATTTATTAGATTTTGTTCAAAATAAACCATTGCTATCATTTTTCAAAATATTTGGTTATCCATGATTTATCTTGAATCTTGAAGATTCAATTTCAAAGTTTGCAGCAAAAGTGGACTGTGGATATTTCTTGGTATATTCTTTTACAACAAAGGCCTATAAAGTGTTTAACACAAGGGTTATTACTATAGAAGAAACTTTGAATGTAAATTTCAATGAACTGTTATCCTTGAAAATTCCTAAAAACCCTCTAGAACTATTTGATCTTGATAAGTTAAATTTTGAAGAAGTAACTACTAAAGTTGGTGTTAATACAGATAAACAAAGTGCAACACAACATGACTAAATGTTTGACATGGAGATGTGTAGGTCCCCTTAGTCCTATGGATCTTCACAGAATTGTTTATCTAAGCTAGAGTGCGGAATCCTCTAGATCAGATTGTTACAGAAAGGTGTAGAAGCAGATTAATGTAAAACCGAACACAATGATCTTTATTGATTATTCAAAAGAATCAACCTAAGATCCTAGAACTACAAAATTCGTCCCACACTATGTCACGAATTATGTCTCTCTCTAAACTCTCTCTAAACTGATTTCAAGTGCTTAACCCTAACCCTAATGCATAACATTGTTTATATAACACAAGACATGCATACTGGGCTGGTTTTACACAAGCCTGCGAATTGGACAGGCCCAATTTGCCTACCATTCCCCAATGTGGGTTTGGTTTGGCCCAATCTGTCACACCCCGACCCGCAGCGGAAAAGGTGACCGGGGCATGATTGGGTTTTCATCAAAGCTCATGACATTTATTATAAGGTTTCATATTTATTATTTCAATTTAAAAGAGATCATACAATCATATCAAACAAATACAACATGTTCTATTCATCCTTCTAAACTTCATTATTTTTCTTCTAAGGCAATTTCCTATGTTTTCCTTGCTTCTTCCTGTTCACCTGTATCATATGTAAAAATGGTTTTTGGATCAACAAAAGTTGGCGAGTGAACCTTGTTAGAAAACATTTATTATTTATTTCTTGTTGTATTTAATATGGAAAAATTGTGCAATATTCATAAATGAACAAACGTAAATAAACATACGATAACAACATATAGCCTACAATAACAAACCATCAGCATACGATATCAAACAACAACAAACAATAACATACATTAATAAACCAACAGCATACAATAACATATCAAACAACAACAAACGATAACATACATTAACAAACCAACAGCAAACAATAACATATCAACTTGCATAAATATATAACATGAAGGAAACTGTGCAATCAAGGCTCAATCAAACGGAGCCGATCGTATTGCATGTACTGAAAATGATAAATGTCTGTGCGATCAAGGCTCAATCAAACGAAGCCGATCGTATTGCATGTACTGAAAATGATAAATGTCTGTGCGATCAAGGCAAACGGAGCCGATCGTATGTTGGCACGCCAGGTTCACGCTCATAATGTAATGGGGAACATGCTCAACGCTCATAATGTAATGGGGAGCGGCGGCCTATGAAATTTGCATGTACTGAAAATAATAAATTTAATCTAAACAATAACCACACAAACAGTTTATACAAGCGGAATACACATTTATTCATGATATGATGTATGCACAATGATTTAAATATAATAAATGGTAAGACACATGATACACCCCAAAAACGTGATTTAAACGGGGAATTTGTAGAGATTCACTCACAGTGGGTGCGTTCGGTGAATGATGAGGAATGCGCACGAGTTTAGAAGATTGATCGGCGAGTAATAACTAACCTAATTAATAAAGAAAAGTAAGGTAAATAAATGGATTTTATTAACAACTTTAATAGGATTTTTGGATATATTTTTGTGAGTTTTAGGCTATTTTCTAACCTTAAAAATGTTATTTTTAACTATTTTTAATTGATTTTTAAATAAAATAAATAAATAAAAATAATAAAAAATATTGACTTTTTGACCGTTGACTGGTTTTATTGTGTAAGTGTATGCGCCGGGTGAGGCTCGAACCCGAGACCTCCTGTTCGCGTGCACGCAGCTCTACAAACTGAGCTACGTGTCGAACCCGAAATATTTCTGTTTTTAATTATATTTATATACTAATTAAATTAATCCGAAAATCATTTATTTTAAAAAGATTTTAATGTAACGACTCGGTGCACTCCACAGGTCTCGAACCCGGGACCTGTGGTTTAGTTTGGCACACAGTCTACCGCTGGACTGTGTGTCTAACTTGGTAAATATTCTAGTTTTTATTATACTTAACATATTACTGAATTAACCCGGTTCAGTTTTTAAAAAAAAGGCATTTTATTACAGCGAATGAGGTTGGGACAGGAATCGAACTCGCGACGTGTATGTATTTATTTGCACACAGTCCACCGCTGGACTGTGTGTCTAACCCGTTTATAATACCGATTTTAAATAATCTTATAACATAACTACTTCGTCTTCTTTGTTCAAAACTCAGGCAACGGTTATCTAACTGTTATTTGATTAATTCGGTTAATGAACAAGATGAACAATTGAAAAGTATTGAACCGAAGAGTTTGGGGAAAGAAAATACCGAACAGATCGTCTTCTTCAGAAAATCCAGCGAAGCTTGTCGGCTCTGTTCTGGTGACCTTCGGCTGTTAGAATCAATTAGCAGTTTGGAGGGATTAGATGTGAAATTGAACTAATGAGTAATGATTATCAGTATGTTTGAACGATCATACCGGTTAACAGCGGGTTTCTGAAAAATCCAGAAGTTTTCCGGTGAAAACAGAAAGTCCGGCAATGTCGTCTGAGGTTGATTCTGAGCGATGAAAGGTGTTAGAATTCGTCTTATAATGGAATGAAACAGAAACATCGAGGTAATTACCGTGTAGATGAAAGTCCCGGTTTTCCGGCGACTTGCAGAGAATTCCGGCGAGTGAAATTTCTTGCGACAGAGATTCTTCAGAGGTTTAAGGTGAGTGGGAGTGATGTCAGTATGAGTTCTATGATCTTATTTTTGGGTAAGAAGAAAGGATGGATTGAACTTGGTTTTCCGGCGAAAATTTCCGGTAATTTTTCAGAGAATTCCGGCGACTTCCGGCGAAGTTTTCTGAGCGAAATGATGAGTGTAAGTTGAATAGCTTCGTGAGATTAACTGATGAACAAGGTATAATCCCGGATTTGAGTTGCATTTCGGTTTCAACAGAAATTTAAGGCAGTGAATGTAATTGATGGTTTTCTTCGGTTATAACCGACCTTACTGTTAATGTATACGTTATGACCAAAAAGAAACGGCAAACTTTGACGAAATTGTCGGGATTTCCGGAATGAGCGGATTTGGGCGCGTTGTGCAACTGGGTTTTGCTTTCCAGATTGATTTATGTATTAATTGTTTCAATATGTTAACAAATAACACAAGTGGCGGAGCGGTTGAATGTGTGGGAGTTAAGACTTTGCTAGCTCTCGGCTGACCCGGGTTCGAGTACCGGCTTCAACATATTATTTTTAATTCACTATTTTTAATACATTTTCAAAAATAAATTTTATATTCTAATATACTTATTAATTATGTATCGCTTAAAATTAATTTGGGCATTAAATACGCAACGAAATTTTTAACTGGTTGTTCGGTTAATAAACGGAGCGGGTTTGGTAAATCCGGTTTTTGGCGGATGTTACACAATCACTATTAACTCACTATTACAAATCCAAACTCGCTAACCGTTTATCGTTTCACTAATTACAAGATATCCAAAGACCTTAATCTACAAGTTGTTGTTACAAACATATACCAACAGACTCCCCCTTGACAATAGCTTCATAAAACAACTTTTTTCTTCAGTCATCTTGCATTCTTCATGTAATCTTTCATCTTCTTTGGTCTTTGGATAACTTCAGCTTCAATAGCTTCTGTCAGCAACAGACTCCCCCTAAGCTGATGCATCTAATCACCAAATCTTCAAAATCGTTAGCAATTGAGTAAACTCTAGTTCAGCATTTGCATAACAACCTTTAAACTCTTCAAACGTTGTCAGCAATTTAGAAAGGAGGATTCTACCATGCATCCAATCTGACTCCTCTTCACTAAACTTCACATCAACTCATCACATTACTTCACTTTGCTTCACAAGAACAAATTGCAACGATCTTTATACAAAACAAACATCTCGAGAAACCATAAGAATTTTTCAACACAAGGTAACAAATTATTATTAATCAAGAGATGCAACATATTAAGCAATTTTCCATTCAACACCAATACTCAAAAATTTTCAACACCACTAGAACCTGTAAGATTAAAAATTTTGAACTATTCTTCTAACACCGTCTCCCCCTTTCGGTAACAATTCCTCTAAGAACAACCATTTTCCATACGTTAAGAATTTTTAAAGAAAAGAAAATCTTTTTGGATTTTTATATTTTCTGAAAATAATTAAATAACAAGAAATAAACACTCTGTTTTTTGTGAGAATCACTGGTTAAGAAGATCATATCAGCCTAATCAAACTGTTTCACACTTTCAGTGCATTCTTTCCTTTAATTTTCATGAAAAACAGTTCAAGACAATTACTAGTATTGTTTATCCACTTAAACAAAACACATGAACATTTTTTTTACCTTTACCCAGTGATACGTTAAGGTAATTTTATACTGATGTACTAGTGTGTCCCACTTCAGGACATATCCCCACGATCAAGGTATGCATAAAGATTCATCGTAGCATATGAGTATACCGAAATTCATCCTTTTCCTTTTACAACGTTAGATAAATGGTGATCAGGTTAGTATTTTCGTACAGCAAAGAGACCAATATCCAACGAGGGTTAAGACAAATACCATGGATTTTGGTACGATTTATGCATTTTGCACATTTGAATGACTCTCTAGGGGAGCTTCTTCAATTTATGGGATTTGGCATTTTTAGCTCTTTTAAGATATCCTGGTTGTGCCTAGGTCAGCATATATATGGATGCAGCAGAAGGACAACCCTAATATCCCCGATGAAATAACAGTATAAAGACCCAAAACTTCAGATTTTGGCAATCTATCAATGCAAGATTTAAGGTCATAAAACCATACGCCACTGATATGTTACCCACTCATACTCAGTTCTTTATGTTTATATCACCAAGGTAAGTTGATTATTTCATGTCTCTTGCCTATTGGTACACCATATGATGAAGCTGCTATCACACATAAGCAATTTAATTTCAATTTCAGTGTGACAGTCTAACTCGCTGATAAACTATAATTTCTTCTTTTCCAACACAGTGATAACTCATTTTTTATTTTTTTTATTTTTATAGGTTTCTATTTTTTATGTTTTTGATTTTTTTAAGAAAGTAATAAACTATTTACAAAAATTCTTATGAAAAATTGGTTATTGAGGATTCCTCATCCCGTTGAGCTCAACTAGATGTTCAAATCGAGCCCTGTCAAAAGCTTTTTTAAGATCTGCCAGGTTATCTAGTGTGTCGACTCTATGCAGTTCAATCATTCTCTTGTCAGCACAATCCCGTATAAAATGATGACTAATGTCAATATGTTTTGTGCGACTGTGTTTGACGGATTATTTGTTATGGAAATTGTGGTATTATTGTCTATCATAATAGGGGTGCGAGTGAAATTCAAACTGTAATTGCGCGTTTGCTGTTGGATCCATAGAACCTGAGAACAACAGCTTCCCGCAACAATGTATTCAGCTTCACACGAAGACGTAGACACACATGCTTGTTTTTTGCACTGCCATGACACAAGCCTTCCCCCTAAGAACTGATAACCACCTGTGGTAGATTTTCTGGTTGATTCGCATCCTTCGAAATCCGAATTAGTATATGCAATAAACTTCAAGTTACTATCAACAGGGTACCATAACCCAAACTTAGGTCTTCCCTTCAAGTAACGAAGAATACGCTTCACCGCCTTCATATGCGACTCCTTTGGATTTGCTTGATATCTGTCACACAAACATACGACAAACATAATGGCTAGTCTTGAAGCAGTAAGATACATCAACGATCCAATCATGGCCCTATATTCAGTAGGATCAACATACACTCTCAGCATCTAGACCAATGTTGTGATTTTCACAAATGGGTGTATTAAAAGTTGCGCAATCCTCCATCTTGAAATGAGTCAAAATGTCATACACATACTTCGTCTAATAAATAAAGATCCCATCCTTCTTTTGTTCAACTTGCAACCGCAAGAAGAATGATAACTCACCCATTACACTCATCTCGAATGTACCCTTCATCACCTCTTCAAACTCATGACACATGCTCTCATCAGATGAACCAAAAATGATATCATCCACGTATACTTGTACCAACAGTAAATCTTCCTTCTTCCTCTTAATGAAAAGTGTACTGCCAATTTGATCTCTTTCAAAACCATTCTTCAACAACTGAGCTGACAATGTCTCATACCAGTGCCTGATGCAATCCATACAATACCTAATTCAACTTGTACACTCGATCTGGATAGTCTGGATCAGTAAACTCGTCTGGTTGTGAGACATACACCACTTCTTGGACATTCCCGTAACGAAACGCACTCTTCACGTCTAGTTGGTAAACTTTAAAGCCCTTGAATGAAGTGAAGGCTAGGAACAACGAATTGTTTCTAACCTTGCCACTGGTGCAAACACTTCAGTATAATCAATCCCCTCTTGTTGATTGAACCCTTTCACCAGTAACTGAGCCTTATTCTTTGTCCTATCCCTTGGTCACCTTTCTTACACTTGAACACCCACTTGGTGCTAATTTCTTTCTCTCCCTCTGGTAAATCAACTAACTCCTAAACTTTCAGCTTCTCAAACTGAGCTAGTTCCTCCTGCATAGCTTCTACCCATGAATTATCCTTCAGAGCCATATGAATATTCTTCGGCTCCTCTTGAGAAATAAAATATCTATACAAGCACTCATTGATAATACCAGTCTTCTCAATCGTAGCATACATACATGAACCTTCTACTATACTCCTCCTTGTCTGAACACCTGCATTAGGATCACCTATAATGTTCTCAACTGGATGATCTCTGTTTGCTCGTGTAGTAGCAATGGTGTCTACTTCCAAGTTAGTCTCTAGATTTGATCCAATCTCTCCCTGAACATTTTGATTAGCAAATGGATTAATAAAGTCCTCCCCCTCAAGAGGTTCAGACTCACTATCACTCGAATCCATTACTTTTGCATTTGCATTTGCATTTGAGGAAGATCCTAACACAT
This sequence comes from Scalesia atractyloides, assembly GCA_947069175.1. Taxonomy (NCBI): domain Eukaryota; kingdom Viridiplantae; phylum Streptophyta; class Magnoliopsida; order Asterales; family Asteraceae; genus Scalesia; species Scalesia atractyloides. The sequence goes on along the minus strand of CAMTDV010000018.1, from coordinate 29,818,760 downwards.
CTGCACTTGGAACACTTGAACTCGGACTGAAAGAGCTCTCATCTCCATCCCTAGTCAAGCTGTGAATTACCTCTAAATCACCTGCATCGGAAAACTCGAGAATTTAAATGACTCACAACATAGATCATAATCATATAGGATAGCTGGACCTGGGCTGGACTGTTTGGGCGAATATGTGATAATTTCAATATTTTAAAAACTGTTTCAATTCTACAATTAGTTTTATTAAAAACTCTCTTGTTTGGTGCACCGTCGACATCACCTAGGAAAAATCCTTCGTCAGCAACTTTACCAAACTTTGGTTGGTTTTTATTTCTAATTATCGTGCATGGAAGCCCAAATGGTTAAAACCCTTCTAAATTTGGTTTACGGTTTCTCAAGTTTTGTTGTGTCGTTTAACCGTCAAAACCCTATTCAGAACATAGCAAGCTGTATTCACAGCCTCTACCCAAAAGATGACAGGAAGCTTGGAATCAGAAAGCATGGTCCTAGCAGCTTCAATTAACATCTTGTTTTTCCATTCTGCCACTCCATTCTGTTATGGTGTGTATGGAGCACTGAATTGATGCTCTATCCCCTTGCGAAGATAGTACATATCCAGCAACCGATTCTTGAACTCCATGCTATTGTTGCTTCTAGTGCGCTTGATTCTTGTCTCTAGTAGATTCTCCAACTTTGTAAAAAGATTGATCAACATTTCTTCTGTCTCATCCTTCGTCACTAGAAAGAAAACCCAAGAAAAACGAGAAAAGTCATCAGTAACAACTAAACAATAATATTTTCCTCCAATACTCCTTACATTCACTGGACCGAACAAATCCATGTGAAGTAATTCGAGTGGAGAAGCAATGGAATTCACGGTTTTGACTTGTGAGGTTTTCTGTGTTGCTTCTCCCTTTTTACAAGGAAGACACTTATCATCCACAGAAAACTTCTGCATAGGCACACCTTCCACTGAACCATTTTTAATTATATAATTCATTTTTCGATAATGGATATGCACCATGCGTCTATGCCATAACATCGACTCCGCCTCAGATGCTTTCGACAACAAGCATGTAGTCACCACTGAAGAATCATGTACACTCATGTCCATGACATAGGTATCATTCTTCCTTGTTGCTCGCATAACTACCCAATCATCAGGAATGATCAAACCCGGTTTTAACACCAATGCCTCAAACTTGGTAAAGTGGACAGAGTAACCCTTGTCACACACTTGCGACATGCTCATCAAATTGTGTTTGAGCTACTCGACATAGTTAACTTTGTCCAATGTTATCTTCCCATTGGTCACTTTCCCTTGACCTGTGATTTTCCACCTTTTCCACCTTTTGTCCAATGTTTCTTAAAAATCTTTCAGCAACCTCTTATGCCCCGTCATGTGCCTGGAGCAACCACTGTCAACATACCACAAGTTGATTAGCCTCCTTAGCAGCTCCTGCACAAACCAAAAAAAATTTAGTTAGTTAGGGGGACCCAAGCCTTGATGGTCTTGGGTCTTCCAAATTCATCAACTACCGAAACATCCATCCAATATCCATTACTCCTAGTAGGAGTCTGGATCTCAAACCTGTTGATGGAAATGGTTTTTGATTTCCACTAGGTCTCTGGTCCTGAAGGTTCCTATACATGTTTGGACTTTGTGACCTTTGGAAATTTTGATTTTGAAAATCTCTATTTTGATTCGCAAATCCTGAATTCTAATGAACTCTCGATTTATTTCCCAAATTTTGATTGTAATAATTTCTTGAGTCATTATTGTAAAAATTTCGACTACCACTAGTGTGATATCGATTTTGTTGTGAACTTTGACCTCTGAAATTATTTGGCTGACCATTAAAGTTATTCATTTTAGGTTAACTACTCCTAGGTTTGTTGAATCTGCCAAATGTAGATGCAGGATGAAACCTTGGTTGATTTCTTTGAAAATGAGGAAATTGTTGATTTCCTGTTTCAGCCCTGTCTTCAACAACAGATTTCTTCGGTGAGTTTGATGTCTTCAACTCACAATCAGCCTTCTTGTCTGGTGATTTTTCTTTCTTCTTTTCTTTCAAAGGTGCTTCACCCTTCTTGTAAGGACAACAACTGAAGACATGTCCCTTTGTGTGACAATTAAAGCACGATCTTTTTGCAAAAGATGTCTTTGGTGAAGCCTTTGAAGTGGATGGTGCTCATGACTTGGGCGACATTTTTGAAGGACCAATGTTTGTTTTTTTTTTATTTGCCCTTGTTCGTTTTGTCTTTAACAAACTTTTCATTTGACTACGTTTCAATCACAATTTTCTCATTTTTCCTGTCATCCCCTTTCACAAAGTTAACCTTTTTAACAAAAGGTTGTTTTTATTGGGAAAATGCATTTTTATTTTTGAAAACAGTGTCTTGCTTGGTCTCCTTCTCGACATCAGCCACTTCATACTCAGAAACACCATCATTCTCAGATATGGAACTATCAGGTACATCGACAGTCATCGGCTCAACCACATCTGCACCATACACAAAATTTGTTAATTCATCTTCATGTGGTAAAAATGTATAGTCTTGATGAACGGATGGAGGAACTTCATTAAATCCCACCGTTGTTCAATCAGTACTATTTTTAAGTTTCCCATCATGTGATTCATTACAAAAGACGTATTTCTAAATTGGTCTATTTTTCTTTGAAGCTCAACAATCTAAACTTGTGCGTCAGATAATTCTTGGCACTTGTCAAACAGTTCTTTTGTTTTATCTCTCATAGTCTCATGTGCTAAATCTATCAGTTGAAGCTCTTTATTTAATTTTTCAGTCAAAGTTTTAATTTCAGCTTCACATGATTTTTTTTTCTTTAGGTATTGAGACTCTTTTCTTTTTATGAAAAAGTTTGATTTTTTTAGACCAGTTAGTTCATTTACTAGACTTTGGTTGTGTGTGGACAACCTGTCAACTGTACCTCTTAGTTCACTGCAACTCATGTAGACAGAACTTACTAGTTTTGAACTTACATCACCAGTAGCTTTAATCAAATCGGCCATAAATGCAGCAAAATTGGCTTTGGCCTTCTCTTCTTCGTCAGATCGCACCTGTACATCATCAGTCTTTGCCTCTGCAGTTGGTGTTTCTTTAGGCTTGACCTGTTCAGCAACATTCTAATCTTTAGCAACTTCAGTTTCTTCACTTGCAACCTGTTCAGCTACAATCTTCTCCTTAGAACTCTTTTCTCTAACAACATCACTAGCTTCCCCTTCAGCTTGTTAACCTTCTTCGATCACTGTAACGATCTCTTCCATTAGAGCTTGTGTTATGGTTCCATCATCTTCAAGGTGAAGATTCCAATCATATGAACCATCAGGAGAAGTAGTGGAAACTAGTACACGTGATGCACCATTGGATGAACTTTGATTAGATGAATTATGAAACGTGGAAGATTGATGTGATTCTCCTATTTGTCTTTAGCACTCTCTAGCGAAATGCCCAAGATTTTGACATTTAAAGCATCGAACCTTGGATTTATCGAATCCAACCCTTTTGCCAATGAATTTCCTCCCAGTTCTGTTCATGACCCGTTTAGCCCTGAGATTTATCATGGCCATCTGCCATTGAATATCCATCTCATCCAAATCGTCTGGATGAATCTGCTCATAATCTTCGTCCAGTGCTATTGGATCTGTTATCTTGCCCTGTATATAATTCTGATATGAAGCAATAAACGAGGCAAGGAGTGACAGTTGATTTTCAGCTGATTTCACACTCATTGGCATAGAGTTGGGAATTATGCTGTTATTCGATCCGGTATGTTGTTCATGTTGTCTCTTACTTACTGTTGTACCTCCCGATGAGGCAATAAAGCACAACTCACCATTATCATCAATGACATTTTCACATTCACTTGAGAGAAACGCAGTAGCTGAGTCACTAGAAGCGTTGTGAGAATACGAAGATGGAATGCATTTGTAGATTCTCGGATCTTGAGCCTGATCATAACCTGTTTCCTTCTTCTTCATGTTGAGCTCGTAAGCTCTCAACTTCCCAACAACCTCTTCTAAGTCTTTGGTAGCATAGTCTGCTTCACCCTTTATCATGAGAGTGAAAATATCCCATTTTGCAGGTAGGGCGTCCAGCAACTTGTCATTTATCTCAGTATCTATGTATCCCCCTATGTCATAGTTGTCTAACTCTGTCATCAGATGATAGAACCTCATGATGATATCTTCAAGGGATTCATTTCTCATGCACTTAAACACAACAAACTGTTTCTTTAGCAGATCAATCTTGTTCTTTGTCACGTCAGCATTTCCCTGATAATGCTTCTCTAACGCATCCGACGTCTCTTTAGAACTAGTGTACCTCTTAAAAGTGTGTTTAGTTTCCTCAGGTAGAGACATTTTGATAGCAGCTAGAGCACGTTTTTCAGCTTCATACATCTTCTTGTCTCCTTCTTCCATATTAACATAGGCTGTGACCCATTGTCTGCCTTCGAACTCATGAGTCAGGTTCGTGTACCCATCTTCAATACAGATCCACATTCGTGTGTCCTGATACTCAACAAACTACTGAAACCTGTCTTTCCGCGTAAGATAATTCTCTACCTTCATCATCTTTGGCGGTTTGTTGTGCCAACTTCGTGTTCCATCCTCAACAACTCATTCAAATTCGACATGTTCGACATTTTTACCGAACCAACTCGCTAAAAACGTTTAAAAACTGTCCGAATACTGTTTTTACCAAATTATACCATTAGAGTCGTCTTGAGATTACGAATCCAATGATATATAGTGTCGAAAACCTATTTCAGGATTTTCGAGAGTCTGTCCTAAAAATATTTTGGATCAAACTGCGCAACCCGTTTTCAAAAATTCCTTACGGATGATTTTCTATTCATGAAAACATTAATTACACTATACGTAAGCTAAAAATTGCTCCACCTTTTTAATTACACCAGATTTTAATTACACTAGCAAGTCAAAATTGTTGGGTTAATTACGCAGGTGAGTCTAAATCAAGTTCGCTGAGACTAAGTAAATTTCGATGAGTCCAAACTAATTTCGCTGAGGTTAATTACGCTGGCACGTCAAATACGCTGGCTGACCAGTTCAGTATTACGACAACTGGCAAAGTCGCCGATCACCATAATAATGTCACGAAGGACTATTACACAGTTACCAAAGTCGCATTTGGATTTAAATACGCTACCCAGTCAAATACGCTAGTCTAATTAATTACACCAGTCAGTCAAATATGTAGGTCCTGATTGCGTAAATGACAAAAATGCTGAAACTTGTTCAGCAGGCCAGTCTACCAGCAACTCCGATTTTTAGGGATTTGAATAAATTTTTTTCAGAATTTGAAAAGATCTTATCTCTTCTCTAAACAGAATCCTGCAAAATCAAACAACCGAAATCAACAACTTTTAAGAAAAATACGAAGAACACAGTGAAGAACACCAAGAACAAATCTTCTAGTTTTTCCAGCCAAATTTCTTCAGAAATCCTGCAAAAACAGCCTAAACAAAAATGCAGAATCAATAGGAAAAACGCAGAAACCGTATACAACCTTTTCTGCCTCCTGTTTTCAGCCACCAAACAGCCAAAAACTTAAATTTTCTGCAGCAAACAACTCTGAACCAAGCCAATCAAGAGCCTAATGCTCTGATACCAATTGTAGGTCTCCTTAGTCATATGGATCTTCACAGAATTGTTTTTCTAAGCTAGAGTGCGGAATCCTCTAGATCAGATTGTTACAGAAAGGTGTAGAAGCAGATTAATGTAAAACCGAACACAATGATCTTTATTGGTTATTCAAAACAATCAACCTAAGACCCTAGCACTACAAAATTCATCCCACACTATGTCACAAATTCTGTCTCTCTCTAAACTCTTAGTAAACTGATTTTAAGTGCTTAACCCCAACCCTAATGCATAACATTGTTTATATAACAGAAGACATGCATACTGGGCTGGTTTTACACAAGCCTGCGAATTGGACATGCCCAATTCACCTACCATTCTCCCAATGTGGGTTTGGTTTGGCCCAATCACTATTAACTCACTATTACAAAGCCAAATTTGCTAACCATCTATCGTTTCACTAATTACAAGATATCCAAAGACCTAAATCTAAAAGCTGTTGTCACAAACATGGACCAACAAGATGCCATCTTAATACAAAGTCTCATCTGACTCACAAATTTCCTTTTCACAAAACAACAATCAGTCCACCATAACTAGAAACAGTGTTGACCAAAGTGAACCCCAATGTAACGCTTCGCATATTTGTACTTTCCATTTTTACAAAGCTTGTATTCACTTTCTATCTTTAGTAACTTTGTAATTGTACTTCATTCCAATCTTGTAATTCCGAGACATCAATCATAATGCAAAACCATGTTTATATCAATCGTATCTTAATTCATGCTTGTGTTATGTGAAATCAATCATCAAATACGTATTTACATTTATATTAATTTTATATGCAATAAATCGAGACTTTATACTTCTTTGGAATGTTATTCATACATGTTTACTCACTATGCATACTTACATACCTTTAAATCCTAATTTTTTTTATTATTATTTATAAAAACGGGATTTCAATTTAAATTTGAAAATTTCCCTCCTCCCATCTCCCAACCACTTCATTTATGACCAAACCCTAATACTCATATATAAATACAAGCCTCCACTGCCTCCTAAACACTTTCCACACTTTGAATTCACTCTCAAACTCTCTCAAGGCTCCAATCTTTGCAACTTTTTGGCAGAAAAATTCTTGCTCAAAAAGTGAGTTTTCAACTCACTTCTTCATCTCTTCTTCTTGTTTTCTTATTTCTCCTTCCCCTGGATAACCTCTAGGATTGTTACCCCATGTTTACCAAAGTAAACAAAGGTGGAACATCACCATATTTGAGGTCCAAAGTTGGATAAAAATTCTACATTAATTAAAACTTTTACAAACGTGTTTTTTTTACTTTTCTTGCTTGAATCTTGTACCTACTTGTTCTTGAACCTATCTAGGTTATGAGACATGTTTAGGAATGATTCTTATGGGTTTAAGAGGTGCAAACACCTCTAAACTTTCCCTTTTGTTAGGGTTTAGATAACCCACTAGTGATGAAACCATCCAAGTTCACCATAGTTTTATGACAAGACTTGTGTTTTGGTAAACGTATGAAGCATGGAAGCCTTGGCCATCCAAACATATTCCACAACTTCACTTAATGTTTTCATTCATGTTCATTATGTAGTTTCTAGTCTTAAAGTAACACAACCCCGCCACAACTCCAACATTTTCCATGATGGGTATGAAACACCTGGGTTGTAGCTTACTTGGCTACTTGATGAACATGATAATAAATTGTACCTTACTTTCATTCATGACCAACCGGGATTGCTAACTATGTTAGGAAGCTTTGTGCTTTGGTGAATCATACAATGAGGTGTTCATACCTCCATGCATGAGTTATATGAAATCTTGATGGTAATCGGATTATGATTACACGTTAGGAATTAAGGTTATACTATCTATGTATTAAACCTCTCGTTATGGTTCTAATGGGAAAATCCGACCCATGAAATCACATGAAACCACACGGGTTTAATAGTGTCAAAAACGAGTATTTAAGACTAGATAATTATTTTCATATACATACTTTATACATTTTAATTTCCGAATCCAAACTCTCCACCAAATCCGATTACTTACGCACCTTCGTTTCCCTAATGTAGAGTAACTTCGGTGCTCCATCCTACAAACTAAATGACTCGCAGATTGCTAGGAACGCTTTGCAAAACTGTGAGCATGCTCGAACCCTTTTTCCGTTTATACACTTTGGGTGCAACATGTACGATTATATAAATCACGATTCACGATTAAACATGATACTTGTATTATTCTTGTTGTCACATGCTATTTATACTTGTGGTATTGTTAAGTAAACTATTCACACCATGTCATTTCAGTGACAATGGTAAGCACGATTGCGTTAGACTTTGGTTTGACATATACTTAGCACATGATAGTATGATAGTAACATAAATATGCAAATTACCATGTTGGATATGAGACAACTTTTTCACTATTATGCTATGTAACAAAACTTGTATGCTCGGTAATGCTTTTGTGTTGAACTATACTTTAAACATGTTGCAGGTTGATGATGTTGACCATGACGAAATCTAGTAGGGACAACACTAGAAACGCATTTAGAAACATTAGATTTTGTGATCCCATTTTGTTCGACTTTATTGTACTTTGACTTTTCAATGTTGTACTTTGTTTCCTTGTATTGTATTTGACAATTATTATCAATGAACTGAAAGTGGTTTTGAACTAATTATGGTAAAAAATAGTGTTATGATGTCTGGAGCAATCTATTTTGTCTCACTCTGATGATTCCGCCATCGGTTGGGGTGTGACAGATTAGTATCAGAGCCATAACTATATGGAATTAGGTAGAATTTCCATGTTCGACCTAGTCTATAGTTTAAGTGACCAACTTGACCATTCTTGATTCTTGTTTAACATGTGATTCTTCCTACTTTGCTTCTTTCTATTTCTTTGTCTTAATTATAAAATGTATCTTTCCTAAGACATCTTACACAATACACACTTGAAGACACTCATACTTTACCGACGAGACGATTTGCACCAAGATAGACCTAATGGTCTACAATTTTTGGTGAAATCCCTCATTCCGCGTATTCAATTTCACACGAAGTTACGCCATCAGGTTAGGAGTGATATCTACATCTCGATGGGAAACTTCCATTTCATACTCTATTGGACCTTACTAACGAGTCGGAATTTTCTCGTCGTTTAGTAAGTAACAACCACATTTAGGGTACGATGTTATCAAGTAAGGGTTGAAACTCGCACCTTGTTAACTAGTCCACCACTCTTCAATTTTCAATCTCGCCAAAGTTTTGAATTTCGGATCAATTAGGGATATGTAGTAAGTGGAAGGGTAAGGTATTGTTAACCGCTCCTCGGTGAGAGTATCTTATCTATTAGGCCAAAACATGTCTCCCTAATTTGAAGGACTTACGATTCACTTTGGAATAGTCAAAGTTTCTAGACTCGAAACACTCCAATATTTTATCAAGCCTATCTTTTATGTTATCTCAATTTCCATGTGTTTTAATACTTGTTACCTCGTTTATTTCAAAACCGATGCACAATTCGCACGTCTCTCAATCTCAAACAATAATAATCCTTCGAGAACAAACTAAATTTACAATCTTTTGATATTATTTGTGATTATACAATGTAAATTCTTGCCATGCTTATGTGAACTACTTTAAACTTACGTGTTACGTGACATATTACATGCTAAATTATGCAAATTATCATTATCAATAACATTATGATCAAGTCTCACCCTCCTCATCATTCTTATATATGTCTCTCAACCGTTTCTCCAACTCCAAGAAGGGTTCAAAGTCGAGCTCCAGCAAGAAGATGCTTGTATTTATGGCTAAGCAAAGGCTCATGTGATTCCCGATATCGTGAGCAAGATTACCGCTAATACCCCCAACTTGTCGGTTGATTCCAAAGTCGACCAACCTAAGCCAACCTCGTTCAACTATAAGCACTTTGCCGCCTGCAACCCTAGGCCATTCACTGGCAATGAAGGTGTCACCACAATGCTAGAATGGTTCGATAGCATTGAAGTGACATTCATCAATAGTGAGTGTCTCGAACACCTAAAAACCCGAAGCGCAACCAGTCAAGAGCTCTCGACTGGTAGACAAACGAGCGTAACATCCGATCCAATGAAGATGCCTACGCCCTCCCTTGGGTCGAGGTTAGGAAAATGATGATGGCATAATTTTGTCCTTCGCATGAGCAGGAAAGCTCGAGGAAGAGTTTTGGCACCTTAAGCAAGTGGATGACGATAACCTTGGTTACACCACCCGCTTCAAGCAGTTAAGCATCACAGTTCCTCACCTTGTTAACATGCTCGAGCGTGCGATTAGGAAATACCTTCACGGCCTTCCTCCCGCCATTCGTGATGTTATCCAAGCCTCTCGACCTGACACCATTGAGCTAGTTTATCGCCTAGCCGATGGAATCATCGAAAACCGTGTACGAGACAAGCAACCCTCAAACCCCATCACCACCAAATCTGTCAACCAAGTAACCACTGAACCCAAAGAACCCAAGTCTCAACCGCGAAACAATAATGGTAAGAAAGCAAAGTTTCAAAACCAAAGTTGCAACACTATCATCAACCCAAATCCCTCACAAGAACCCGCTAGAAAACCATACACTGGGACTCAGCCCAAGTGTACCACTTGTCACTACCATCACTCAGCCAATATCGCATGCCGCCATTGCCCAATGGCAATCGGTTTGGGCATATAGCCGCTGCATGCTGAAATGGCCCAGCGCCATAAGGCAACCAAGCCCAACAACCCCTCAAAACCAAAACCGTCAAGCTCCTGCCAAAAACGTTCGAGCCTGCTTCAAATGTGGTGATCCTATTCACCTTCGTCCTCAATGCCCACAAAACAACTAGGATCAAACAACAGCAAGCGCCTCATGGTCGTGCATTCAACATCAACGCGAATTAGGCATAATACGACAATGAAGTCGTGAACGGTACGTTCCTTGTTAATGGTTTATATGCTTCTTTAATATTTGATACTGGTGCGGATAAGAGTTTTGTATCCGTAGAATTCGAACCAATGTTAAAATGATATTTCACCGTCGAAGTTGCCAATGGCAAGTCCATCACCGTTGACTCCGTCCTCCGCGATTGTTTTCTCACCCTTAACAAGCATGTGTTTTCTATCGATCTCATACCTATGCAATTAGGTAGTTTTGATATTATAGTAGGCATGGACTGGCTTTGTAAGAACCATGCTGAAATCGTTTGTCACGAAAAGTTTGTTCGACTTCTTCTTCCATCTGGTGACACTTTGCACGTCTACGACGAAAGGCCTTCAAAAGGTCTCAAGCTCATGTTATGCACCCAAGCGAACAAGTACTTACGTAAGGAGTACTTTGCCTTTTTAGCCCACGTTGTGGAAGAAAAAGGCAAGGGACAAGACGTAAGTGGTATTCCTGTGGTGTGTGATTTTCCCGAAGTTTTCCATGAAGACCTACCTGGTCCTCCTCCTCCTCTTCCCGTCGACTTAGTACGTAGCGCTACGCCTGTCGCTAAGCCCCCTTATGATCTAGCATCCACGGAGATGCAAGAGCTATCTAACCAACTTCAAGAACTTCTTGCTAAAGGTTTTATACGCCCTAGTACTTCCCCTTGGGGTGCCCTTGTTTTATTCGTCAAGAAGAAAGATGGATCGTTTCGAATGTGCATTGATTATCGTGAGCTCAACAAACTCATTGTCAAAAACCGTTATCCTCTTCCCCGTATCAATGACCTTTTTGATCAACTCCAAGGCGCGACTTGCTTTTCCAATATCGACCTTTGTTCTGGCTACCATCAACTTCGAGTCCTCGAAGAGGACATTCCAAAAACCGTGTTTGTACTAGATATGGTCACTACGAGTTCGTGGTCATGCCTTTCGGTTTGACCAATGCACCCATGGTCTTCATGGATCTGATGAACTGTGTGTGTAAACCCTACTTGGACCTCTTTGTGATCGTATTCATAGGCGATATCCTTATCTATTCCAAAACCTAAGCCGAACACGAGCGTCATCTGCCATTAATCCGCGAACTCCTACGTGACAAGCAAATTTACGCCAAATTCTCCAAGTGTGGATTTTGGATAAAAGAAGTTCAATTCCTTTGCCATGTTGTGAGCAAAGAAGGTATTCACGTCGATCCCTCTAAAATCAAAGTTGTAAAAATTGGATTGCACAAAAGTCTTCATCTGAAATTCGTTCGTTTCTAGGATTGGCGGGTTACTACCGTCGATTCATCTCCAACTTTTCAAAAGTCGCCATTCCTCTCACTTCGTTGACCCAAAAAGATAAACCTTTTGTTTGGGGTTCCGAAAAAGAGGAGTCTTTTCAAACGCTCAAGGACTTGCTTTGCAATGCTCATGTTCTCACTCTTCCCGATGGTAACGAAGATTTCGTTATGTATTGCGATGCGTCTAACCGAGGTTTTGGTTGCATTCTTATGCAACGAGACAAGGTCATCACGTACGCTTCGAGACAACTCAAAATACATGAGAAGAATTACACTACCCACGACCTTGAACTTGGTGTGGTTGTTTTTGCATTAAAAATATGGTGACACTACCTTTACGGTACTAAGTGTGTGGTCTTCATCGACCATAAGAGCCTTGAGGACATTCTCCGTTCGTGTGTAATTGACTTTGGTAGAAATTGGGATATACATTTACCTTTGATAGAATTCTCGTACAATAACAGTTACCACTTCAGTATTCAAATGGCTCATTTTGAAGCATTGTAGGGTCGTAAGTGTTGTTCGCCTATTTGTTGGCATGAGATCGGAGATGCTCAAATCACCGGTCCTGAGCTCATACAAGAGACAATGACAATATCTTGCAGATTCGTGATAACCTCCTCAAAGCTAGAAGCCGACAAAAGAGTTACACCGAAAAAGACGCAAGCCTTTGGAATTCAATGTTGGTGATCATGTACTTCTCAAGGTATCCCCTTGGAAAGGAGTGGTTCGATTTGGTAAGAAAGGCAAACTTGCTCCTGACTTCGTAGGTCCTTTCACGATTCTCGAAAGGATTGGCAAGGTAGCGTATCGACTGGATCTACCTCTAGAGCTCAGCAATGTTCATCCGACTTTTCATGTTTCAAACCTTAAGAAGTGTCCAGCTGAAGACGGACTTCAAGTTTCGCTTGACGATCTCCAAATCAACGAGTCCTTACACTTTTTGGAAAACTGGTCGTAATCATTGACCAAGGAACCAATCAACTAAGGCGCAGTCACATTCCCATAGTCAAAGTTCGATGGTAAGGCAAATGTGCTGCTGAGTTCACTTGGGAACCCGGAAGTTAAATGAAGACCAAGCATCCACATCTTTTCATTGAGTCTTCCTCTTGAATAAATTTCGGGGTTGGGAACTTGAAAGTTAAATGAAGACCAAGCATCCACATCTTTTCGGTGAGTCTTCCTCTTGAATAAATTTTGGGACAAAATTTCCTAAAGTAGGGGAGACTATAACGCTTCGCATATTTGTTCTTTCCTTTTTTACAAAGCTTGTATTCACTTTCTATCTTTAGTAACTTTGTAATCGTACTTCATTCCAATCTTGTAAATCTGAGACATCAATCATAATGGAAAACCATGTTTATATCAAACGTATCTTAATTCATGCTTGTGTTATGTGAAATCAATCATCAAATACGTATTTACATTTATAATAATTTTATATGCAATAAATCGAGACTTTATACTTCTTTGGAATGTTATTCATACATGTTTACTCACTATGCTTAATTACATACCTTTAAATCCTAATTTTTTTATTATTATTTATAAAAACGGGATTTCAATTTAAATTGAAAATTTCCCTCCTCCCATCTCCCAACCACTTCATTTATGACCAAACCCTAATACTCATATATAAATACAAGCCTCCACTGCCTCCTAAACACTTTCCACACTTTGAATTCACTCTCAAACTCTCTCAAGGCTCCAATCTTTGCAACTTTTTGGCAGAAAAATTCTTGCTCAAAAAGTGAGTTTTCAACTCACTTCTTCATCTCTTCTTCTTGTTTTCTTATTTCTCCTTCCCCTAGATAACCTCTAGGATTGTTACCCCATGTTTACCAAAGTAAACAAAGGTGGAACATCACCATATTTGAGGTCCAAAGTTGGATAAAAATTCTGCATTAATTAAAACTTTTACAAATGTGTTTTTTTTTACTTTTCTTGCTTGAATCTTGTACCTACTTGTTCTTGAACCTATCTAAGGTTATGAGACATATTTAGGAATGATTCTTATGGGCTTAAGAGGTGCAAACACCTCTAAACTTTTTTCTTTTGTTAGGGTTTAGACAACCCACAAGTGATGATACCATCCAAGTTCACCATAGTTTTATGGCAAGACTTGTGTTTTGGTAAAGGTGTGAAGCATGGAAGCCTTGGCTATCCAAACCCATTCCAGCACTTCACTTGATGTTTTCATTCATGTTCATTATGTAGTTTCTAGTCTTAAAGTAAGACAACCCTTCCGCAACTCCAACATTTTCCATGATGGGTGTGAAATACCCGGGTTGTAGCTTACTTGGCTACTTGATGAACATGATAAATAATTGTACCTTACTTTCATTCATAACCAATCGGGCTTGCTAACTATGTTAAAAGCTTTGTGCTTTGGTGAATCATACAATGAGGTGTTCATACCTCCATGCGTGACTTATATGAAATCTTGATGGTAATTGGATTATAATTACACGTTATGAATTAAGGTTATAGTATTTATGTTTTAAACCTCTGGTTACGATTCTGATTCTAATGGGAAAATCCGACCCATGAAATCACATGACACCACATGGGTTTAATAGTGTCATGTTTAAGACTAGATAATTATTTTCATATACGTACTTTACTACATTTTAATTCCCGAATCCTAACTCTCCACCAAATCCGAATACTTACGTACCTCCGTTTCCCTAATGTAGGGTAACTTTTGAACTCCATCCTCCAAACTAAACAACTCGCGGATTGCTAGGAACGCTTTGCAAAACCGTGAGTATACTCAAACCCTTTTTCCGTTTATACACTTTGGGTGCAACAGTACAATTGTATAAATCACGATTCACTATTAAACTTGTTATAATCATACTCTATCCATTTAAACATGATACTTGTATTATTCTTGTTATCACATGCTATGTATATTTTTGTCTATATGCTCATTAACTTTGCTAGCCTCCCTTGACAATTATAGCGCTATAGGATTAACGCACCACCCGTATTCTTGTGGTATTGTAAAGTAAACTATTCACACCATGTCATTTCGGTGACAATGGTAAGCACGATTGCGTTAGACTTTGGCTTGACATATACTTAGCACATGATAGTATGATAGTAACATAAATATGCAAATTACTATGTTGGATATGAGACAAATTTTTCACTATTATACTATGTAACAAAACTTGTATGCTCGCCAATGCTTTTGTGTTGAAATATACTTTCAAACATGTTGCAGGTTGATGAAGTTGACCATGACAAAATCTAGTAGGGACGACGCTAGAAACGCGTTTAGAAACATTAGATTTTGTTATCCCATTTTGTTAGACTTTGTTGTACTTTGACTTTTCATTGTTGTACTTTATTTCCGTGTATTGTTTTTGAATTATTATCAATGAAATGAAATCGGTTTTGAACTAATTATTGTCAAAAATAGCGTTATGATGTCTTGAGCAATCTATTTCGTCTCACTCCGATGATTCCGCCATTGGTTGGGGTGTGACACCCAAACCCCTGATGTTTCTTGTGGTCAAACCACTGATCTATCCTCATCCTCAAATAACTCACCACTTGGTCCAATACCTCCACCACCATTTCAAACCACGGTTCACCATATTCCAATGGCAACTAAGGTTTCACCAGAAAATTCTCATTTATGCCTCCTCACCACAAAATTCAATCATTGCATACATTAGAAACACTATCCTCCACAGATCTCATCCACCAGAATAAGTTATAGGAGACATCAATGCAAGAGTGCTCACAAGAAGCCAAACCTCAAATGTTTGCTTATTTGCAGGCTTTCTATCACTCATCCAACCTGTCAAATACCAAGAGGCATTAAAAGACAACAATTGGGTAGAATCCATGCAAGAATAGCTTCTTTAGTTTAAAAGGCAACAAGTATGGGAACTTGTACCATTACCAGAGAACACTTGTCCAATTGGTACAAAATGGGTCTTTAAAAATAAAATTGACGACCGAGGCATTGTTATAAAAAACAAAGCTAGGCTTGTGGTTCAAGGGTATAAACAAGATGAAGGAATTGACTATGATGAAACCTTTCTCATGTAGCAAGGTTAGAAGCCATAAGAGTCTTCATGGCCTTTACTGTCAACCATAACATGAATGTGTATCAGATGGATAAAAAGAGTGCTTTTCTCTATGGTAAAATCTAAGAAGAGGTTTATGTGTGTCGACCACCTAGATTTGAAGACTCATATTCCATCCTGACTATGTCTACAAGCTAAACAAAGCTCTGTATGGACTAAAACAAGCACCTAGAGCCTGGTATGATACCCTATCCACTTTTCTCCTATTCAACAAATTTAAAAGTGGTAAAATTGATAAAACTCTTTTTCTAAAATGGGAAGGGAAAGATCTGTTAATTGTTCAGAGATCTATGTGGATGATATCATTTTCTGATCCATAAGTGACAAACTTTGTGATGATTTCAGAAAATTGATGAAAACTCAATTTGAAATGAGTGCCATGGGGGAGTTACACTGTTTTCTTGGTATCCAAGTTCAACAATTAGAAAATGAAACTTTCATTCACCAAAAAAATATGTCAAAAGTATTTTTAAAAAAATTGGCATGATAGATTGTAAAC
Source organism: Scalesia atractyloides (assembly GCA_947069175.1). Classification (NCBI taxonomy): domain Eukaryota; kingdom Viridiplantae; phylum Streptophyta; class Magnoliopsida; order Asterales; family Asteraceae; genus Scalesia; species Scalesia atractyloides. Next base: position 29,802,302 of record CAMTDV010000018.1, on the reverse strand, counting down.
CATGTGCTACCCCATGTGTACATCCAACCTATTCATATCTGATGAAAAAGATGACTTGATAGATCAGACACTTTACAGATGTATGATTAGGTCTTTGATGTACTTAACTGTATCAAGGCCTGATATTATGTCTGCCACCCGTGTTTGTGCAAGATATAAGTATCACCTAGAAAGTCAAACCCGGTAGCTGTAAAAAGGATATTTAGATACCTAAAAGGTGCTCCCACACTTGGTATCTTGTATCCAGCTACTGGTTACATTGAGCTTTCAAGATTCTCAGATAGTGACTCTGCTGGTTTTCACAAAACAAGGAAGTCAACATCAGGATGTTGCCAATTCCTAAGTCATGCCTGGTCTACTAGCAAAGCAAAAAGCAAACAACAGTCTCTAATTCTATAGTAGAAGCAGAGTATACAGCTGCTGCAAGTTGCACTGCACAACTCCCGTGGTTTCAGAATCAATTACTTAATTTTGGTATAACTGCTTTAAAGACACCATTATTTTTTGATAGTCAAGCAACTGAAAACACTATCAACAACCCAATGTCACATTAAAAAACAAAACACATTGGCATTCGTCATCACATTGTAAGAGATTGTTACGAAAGGGATTGATTTCACTTCATGTTCCCACTGAAGATCAATTAGGAGATGTGTTCACAAAAGCTTTAGACATATCTGCCTTTGAAAGATTGATCACCAGAATTGAATTGCTAAGTAGAGATTGAGAAATATTTTCATCAAACCTCTAAACAAAAACATTAAAATGTTGTTTAGAAAATTCAAAATGGGTTCCTTTTAACAGAAAAATGATTACTCAGATCACCAAAAACAAAATCTATTCAAAAGAGTCAAAAAATTGTTCCAGTGATTCAAAAGTCTGTTTAAAGTGTGATAACCAATGTCAAGGAAAAAGAACCACTGTTTGACTATAAAAGTCAAACAGAGCTATTGTTTCTTTCCAAAACTCTGTTCAACCCAGTAAAGGTTCTAAACTGAGGATTTTCAAAACTCTATTGAACAAGAGTCAAACAGAGGTTACCAAACCATAGATTTGGTCTTTCAAACATCTGTTGAGCACAACAGAGGTTTCAATCAGATATTTTGAAACCAAACCTTATCTTTCTTTCTCAAAGGGTTTTGTTAAACAGAGCTTTGATTAAACAAAGTTTTGGTTGACAAATAAAAACTTGCCACGTCATAAAAAAGGTAACCATTTGGTCTCCTCATCACCTCTATAGAAAAACCCTATAAAAATCCTAAACCAAATAGAGGTTATCCTCACTTGTGCGATAACACTTATTTTTCAAAAACCAAAATTTCCCTCTCCACAATCGAAAGGATTATTGTCTTTTAGCTATTCTCTAACAGATTCTCTTGTTACACTTAAATTATCATTTACATAAAGGATTTTCAAAAGAGTGGAGTAACTTACACAATGGCTCTTTCATTAAAACCACCACATAATTATCTTTCTTATCTGGTGAAAACCTATGCGAATACAGATGTTCACTCAATAATAGATATTATCACCTCATCTAAATATTTCAACTCCTTTATTATTGATTCCCCCATCCATTTAAACAATATCGAAGATTTTTGGGCAAATTCAGAGATTTTGCTTAATGATAAAAATCCCTACACTACATCTCCACAGTAAACGGTACTACTTAGGACATGCGAGTCAACACCATCTACCAAAAATTCCCACCACCAAAATTTCCGCAACATCTATCACAACATTATCAACACCATCTATAACCCTTGCTAGCCCAGCCAGTATTGAAGAATACTTGGAATTGAAGAAAAGGCAGATTCTAATAGAGGAATACAAAAAGGTAGAAGCCTTGAGGCTATGCGAACATGATCTCCAAGAACCTATCCCATGATCCTATCACTGATGCAGATCTCAAGAAGTTGCTCATGGAAGACTATCTCAATCTCATCATGGGAAAGAAACTATATGACGCTGATAAGGACCAATTTACTGGATGGCCAACTGAATCCTTATTAGATGAAATGGTAAGGATAGAGAATTTGAAGCTTTTTCCAATCAGTTCCCTTTCAACCCCAAATTGGTAAGATGAAAAGAGCTCTGAAGATGAGAAAAATAAATGAAGAACTGGCAGCTGCAAAAATAGGCACCATAAAAACTCTGGCCAAATGGAACGAGTCAACAACCTTTGAAAGCTATAGACAGTTGGAAAATCTAAGAGAAAAGGATCCCTCATTGCCAAAAAGACCAGAGTATGAGCAACTAGACATTCCTATCAAAACATTGATATATAATTTCGAATTCCCATCAGCAAGAAACATAGCAAAAGCTGCATGGGAATTTCTTAAAAGAAAATAAGACTTGAAGAAGGATACCAAGAAAGAAGATCTAGTTAGCACGCTCATGGGAAGACCAATATCTCAAAACTCATCAGAAATAACTCTGGTCCCGGCAAATCCCCCTAGTCAAAAGATTTTAAAGTGGGAGTCAAACGAAGACACCCATGAACTGACTTTGCTCAGGGCTAGCGGGGAGGCGGAGAGATCACAATGAAAAGGGCCTTAGGCCTAAAATTTGAAGATCTCCAAGACTTAATAAGTCTACCACTAGAAAGAGACCCAGAAGACACTGTTTTCCTTGACTTTGAATTACAATTCAACGGTCAAATAAGAGAACAACTAATGAGAAAATAAAAGTTGATCCAATAACCATCCTTTTTGGCATCATCTATTCTAGGGGGAGATTGTTGGACCTACAAAAGAACAGATGTCAAAGGCCAAAACATTTCTTTTAGATCAAGAAATAAACAATTGATAAAGCAATTCTCTCCCTAAAGATAGTGAATCTAGAACACCTATTCAGAACATCTGTCCAAGAGCATGGCTAACACCTGATGAAAACTTGGAACCACTGTTCAAGAGTACCAACAACTGTTAAAGGCTAACAACTATTGAGGACCAAAACCCTAATCAAGCAAAGGTCGGGTGAAGAAAACCAAACATCTGTTAGGCCAAACAGATGTTTGGACAAATGGATCAGAGGATAGCTTAGACAGTGGTTTCTTAATGTAACAATATTTATCTTGTCAGTGTTTTAGTATAGGCTAGATCAGATGAAAAGATTTGCTCAGATGTTTGTAAACATCCAAGGGATCTTTTTTGTTAGGAATGCTAGATGTCACTATCAGGGTGAGGTTAGCACATCACGAGCAGAGCTTTAGTACTTTTATAAATAGATCACACCTATTAGTGATCTTTTATCATGTCACACCCATTCTATTTTGTATGCATACTTCTAGTGAGTGATCCGCTGAGGGGGAGATTGTAAAATCATCGCTAATAAATCTTTTGACTATTTGAATAATTAGAAAACAGTTTATGATAATATCTTTGTATTTGTGAATTATATTGTAAATCAATATTAGTTTGCAAATATCAAACTCAGATCCTTACAATAGTACACCTATAGGCCTATACATGGCATATACGGGGAGTATACGGAACCTATATTATATTATCCATAGAATACTATACTATAAGATACCACATGATACTATACTTTAACATACTTATAGTATATGAGACCTATAAGCCTAAACGGGGTTACGGAACTTATAAGCCCATACTATATGGAAGTTATATTATACCATATGATACTATATTATAAATAGATATGACTCTACACTATAATACGATCTTATACTATACTATACTATAATATTTTAAAGTGGAAGTCAAACGAAGACACCCATGAACTGACTTTGCTCAGGGCTAGCAGGGAGGCGGAGAAGATCACAATGAAAAGCGCCTTAGGCCTAAAAATTGAAGATCTCCAAGACATAATAAGTCTACCACTAGAAAGAGACCCAGAAGACACTGTTTTCCTTGACTTTGAATTACAATTCAAAGGTCAAATAAGAGAACAACTAATGAGAAAATAAAATTTGATCCAATAACCATCCGTTTTGGCATCATCTATTCTAGGGGGAGATTGTTGGACCTACAAAAGAACAGATGTCAAAGGCCAAAACATTTCTTTTAGATCAAGAAATAAACAATTGATAAAGCAATTCTCTCCCTATAGATAGTGAATCTAGAACACCTATTCAGAACATCTGTCCAAGAGCATGGCTAACACCTGATGAAAACTTGGAACCACTGTTCAAGAGTACCAACAACTGTTAAAGGCTAACAACTATGAGGACCAAAACCCTAATCAAGCAAAGGTCGGGAGAAGAAAACCAAACATCTGTTAGGCCAAACAGATGTTTGGACAAATGGAACAGAGGATAGCTTAGACAGTGGTTTCTTAATGTAACAATATTTATCTTGTCTGTGTTTTAGTAAAGCCTAGATCAGATGATAAGATTTGCTCAGATGTTTGTAAAGATCCAAGGGATCTTTTTTGTTAGGACTGCTAGATGTCACTATCAGGGTGAAGTTAGCACATCACGAGCAGAGCTTTAGTACTTGTATAAATAGATCACACCTATTAGTGATCTTTTTATCATGTCACACCCATTCTATTTTGTATGCATACTTCTAGTGAGTGATCCGCTGAGGGGGAGATTGTAAAATCATCGCTATAAAACTTTTGACTATTTGAATAATTAGAAAACAGTTTATGATAATATCTTTGTATTTGTGAGTTATATTGTAAATCAATATTAGTTTGCAAATATCAAACTCAGATCCTAACAATAGTACACCTATAGGCCTATACATGGCATATACGGGGAGTATAACGGAACTTATATTATATTATCCCATAGAATACTATACTATAAGATACCACATGATACTATACTTTAACATACTTATAGTACACCTATACGTGGCCTATATCAGACCTATAAGCCTAAACGGGGTTACGGAACTTATAAGCCCATACTATATGGAAGTTATATTGTACCATATGATACTATATTAGAAATAGATATAACACTACACTATAATACGATCTTATACTATACTATACTATAAGATTTTAAAGTGGAAGTCAAACGAAGACACCCATGAACTAACTTTGCTCAGGGCTAGCGGGGAGGCGGAGAAGATCACAATGAAAAGCGCCTTAGGCCTAAAAATTGAAGATCTCCAAGACTTAATAAGTCTACCACTAGAAAGAGACCCAGAAGACATTGTTTTCCTTGACTTTGAATTACAATCAAAGGTCAAATAAGAGAACAACTAATGACAAAATAAAAGTTGATCCAATAACCATCCTTTTTGGCATCATCTATTCTAGGGGGAGATTGTTGGACCATAAAAAGAACAGATGTCAAAGGCCAAAACATTTCTTTTAGATCAAGAAATAAACAATTGATAAAGCAATTCTCTCCCTAAAGATAGTGAATCTAGAACACCTATTCAGAACATCTGTCCAAGATCATGGCTAACACCTGATGAAAACTTGGAACCACTGTTCAAGAGTACCAACAACTGTTAAAGGCTAACAACTATTGAGGACCAAAACCCTAATCAAGCAAAGGTCGGGTGAAGAAAACCAAACATCTGTTAGGCCAAACAGATGTTTGGACAAATGGAACAGAGGATAGCTTAGACAGTGGTTTCTTAATGTAACAATATTTATGTTGTCAGTGTTTTAGTACAGCCTAGATCAGATGATAAGATTTGCTCAGATGTTTGTAAACATCCAAGGGATCTTTTTTGTTAGGAATGCCAGATGTCACTATCAGGGTGAAGTTAGCACATCACGAGCAGAGCTTAGTACTTGTATAAATAGATCACACCTATTAGTGATTTTTTTTATCATGTCACACCCATTCTATTTTGTATGCATACTTCTAGTGAGTGATCCACTGAGGGGAGATTGTAAAATCATCGCTATAAAACTTTTGACTATTTGAATAATTAGAAAACAGTTTATGATAATATCTTTGTATTGTGAGTTATATTGTAAATCAATATTAGTTTGCAAATATCAAACTCAGATCCTAACAATAGTACACCTATAGGCCTATACATGGCATATACGGGAGTATACGGAACTTATATTATATTATCCCATAGAATACTATACTATAAGATACCACATGATACTATACTTTAACATACTTATAGTACACCTATACGTGGCCTATATGAGACCTATAAGCCTAAACGGGGTTACGGAACTTATAAGCCCATACTATATGGAAGTTATATTTACCATATGATACTATATTAAAATAGATATAACACTACACTATAATACGATTTTATACTATACTATACTATAAGATTTTAAAGTGGAAGTCAAACGAAGACACCCATGAACTGACTTTGCTCAGGGCTAGCGGGGAGGCGGAAGATCACAATGAAAAGGCCTTAGGCCTAAAAATTGAAGATCTCCAAGACTTAATAAGTCTACCACTAGAAAGAGACCCAGAAGACACTGTTTTCCTTGACTTTGAATTACAATCAAACGGTCAAATAAGAGAACAACTAATGACAAAATAAAAGTTGATCCAATAACCATCCTTTTTGGCATCATCTATTCTAGGGGGAGATTGTTGGACCTATAAAAGAACAGATGTCAAAGGCCAAAACATTTCTTTTAGATCAAGAAATAAACAATTGATAAAAGCAATTCTCTCCCTAAAGATAGTGAATCTAGAACACCTATTCAGAACATCTGTCCAAGAGCATGGCTAACACCTGATGAAAACTTGGAACCACTGTTCAAGAGTACCAACAACTGTTAAAGGCTAACAACTATTGAGGACCCAAACCCTAATCAAGCAAAGGTCGGGTGAAGAAAACCAAACATCTGTTAGGCCAAACAGATGTTTGGACAAATGGAACAGAGGATAGCTTAGACAGTGGTTTCTTAATGTAACAATATTTATCTTGTCGTGTTTTAGTAACAGCCTAGATCAGATGATAAGATTTGCTCAGATGTTTGTAAACATCCAAGGGATCTTTTTTGTTAGGAATGCCAGATGTCACTATCAGGTGAAGTTAGCACATCACGAGCAGAGCTTTAGTACTTGTATAAATAGATCGCACCTATTAGTGATCTTTTTATCATGTCACACCCATTCTATTTTGTATGCATACTTCTAGTGAGTGATCCGCTGAGGGGGAGATTGTAAAATCATCGCTATAAAACTTTTGACTATTTGAATAATTAGAAAACAGTTTATGATAATATCTTTGTATTGTGAGTTATATTGTAAATCAATATTAGTTTGCAAATATCAAACTCAGATCCTAACAATAGTACACCTATAGGACTATACATGGCATATACGGAGAGTATACGAACTTATATTATATTATCCCATAGAATACTATACTATAAGATACCACATGATACTATACTTTAACATACTTATAGTACACCTATACGTGGCCTATATGAGACCTATAAGCCTAAACGGGGTTACGGAACTTATAAGCCCATACTATATGGAAGTTATATTGTACCATATGATACTATATTAGAAATAGATATAACACTACACTATAATACGATCTTATACTATACTATACTATAAATTTTAAAGTGGAAGTCAAACGAAGACACCCATGAACTAACTTTGCTCAGGGCTAGCGGGGAGGCGGAGAAGATCACAATGAAAAGCGCCTTAGGCCTAAAAATTGAAGATCTCCAAGACTTAATAAGTCTACCACTAGAAAGAGACCCAGAAGACACTGTTTTCCTTGACTTTGAATTACAATCAAAGGTCAAATAAGAGAACAACTAATGACAAAATAAAAGTTGATCCAATAATCATCCTTTTTGGCATCATCTATTCTAGGGGGAGATTGTTGGACCTATAAAAGAACAGATGTCAAAGGCCAAAACATTTCTTTTAGATCAAGAAATAAACAATTGATAAAGCAATTCTCTCCCTAAAGATAGTGAATCTAGAACACCTATTCAGAACATCTGTCCAAGAGCATGGCTAACACCTGATGAAAACTTGGAACCACTGTTCAAGAGTACCAACAACTGTTAAAGGCTAACAACTATTGAGGACCAAAACCCTAATCAAGCAAAGGTCGGGTGAAGAAAACCAAACATCTGTTAGGCCAAACAGATGTTTGGACAAATGGAACAGAGGATAGCTTAGACAGTGGTTTCTTAATGTAACAATATTTATCTTGTCAGTGTTTTAGTACAGCCTAGATCAGATGATAAGATTTGCTCAGATGTTTGTAAACATCCAAGGGATCTTTTTTGTTAGGAATGCCAGATGTCACTATCAGGGTGAAGTTAGCACATCACGAGCAGAGCTTTAGTACTTGTATAAATAGATCACACCTATTAGTGATCTTTTTATCATGTCACACCCATTCTATTTTGTATGCATACTTCTAGTGAGTGATCCACTGAGGGGGAGATTGTAAAATCATCGCTATAAAACTTTTGACTATTTGAATAATTAGAAAACAGTTTATGATAATATCTTTGTATTTGTGAATTATATTGTAAATCAATATTAGTTTGCAAATATCAAACTCAGATCCTAACAATAGTACACCTATAGGCCTATACATGGCATATACGGGGAGTATACGGAACCTATATTATATTATCCCATAGAATACTATACTATAAGATACCACCTGATACTATACTTTAACATACTTATAGTACACCTATACGTGGCCTATATGAGACCTATAAGCCTAAACGGGGTTACGCAACTTATAAGCCCATACTATATGGAAGTTATATTATACCATATGATACTATATTATAAATAGATATGACACTACACTATAATACGATTTTATACTATACTATACTATAAGATTTTAAAGTGGAAGTCAAACGAAGACACCCATGAACTGACTTTGCTCAGGGCTAGCGGGGAGGCGGAGTAGATCACAATGAAAAGGGCCTTAGGCCTAAAATTTGAAGATCTCCAAGACTTAATAAGTCTACCACTAGAAAGAGACCCAGAAGACACTGTTTTCCTTGACTTTTAATTACAATTCAACGGTCAAATAAGAGAACAACTAATGAGAAAATAAAAGTTGATCCAATAACCATCCTTTTTGGCATCATCTATTCTAGGGGAGATTGTTGGACCTACAAAAGAACAGATGTCAAAGGCCAAAACATTTCTTTTAGATCAAGAAATAAACAATTGATAAAGCAATTCTCTCCCTAAAGATAGTGAATCTAGAACACCTATTCAGAACATCTGTCCAAGAGCATGGCTAACACCTGATGAAAACTTGGAACCACTGTTCAAGAGTACCAACAACTGTTAAAGGCTAACAACTATTGAGGACCAAAACCCTAATCAAGCAAAGGTCGGGTGAAAAAACCAAACATCTGTTAGGCCAAACAGATGTTTGGACAAATGGAACAGAGGATAGCTTAGACAGTGGTTTCTTAATGTAACAATATTTATCTTGTCAGTGTTTTAGTATAGGCTAGATCAGATGCTAAGATTTGCTCAGATGTTTGTAAACATCCAAGGGATCTTTTTTGTTAGGAATGCTAGATGTCACTATCAGGGTGAGGTTAGCACATCACGAGCAGAGCTTTAGTACTTGTATAAATAGATCACACCTATTAGTGATCTTTTTATCATGTCACACCCATTCTATTTTGTATGCATACTTCTAGTGAGTGATCCGCTGAGGGGGAGATTGTAAAATCATCGCTATAAAACTTTTGACTATTTGAATAATTAGAAAACAGTTTATGATAATATCTTTGTATTTGTGAATTATATGTAAATCAATATTAGTTTGCAAATATCAAACTTAGATCCTAACAATAGTACACCTATAGGCCTATACATGGCATATACGGGGAGTATACGAAACCTATATTATATTATCCCATAGAATACTATACTATAAGATACCACATGATACTATACTTTAACATACTTATAGTACACCTTTACGTGGCCTATATGAGACCTATAAGCCTAAACGGGGTTACGAAACTTATAAGCCCATACTATATGGAAGTTATATTATACCATATGATACTATATTATAAATAGATATGACACTTCACTATAATACGATCTTATACTATACTATACTATAAGATTTTAATATGGAAGTCAAACGAAGACACCCATGAACTGACTTTGCTCAGGGCTAGCGGGGAGGCGGAGAAGATCACAATGAAAAGCGTCTTAGGCCTAAAATTGAAGATCTCCAAGACTTAATAAGTCTACCACTAGAAAGAGACCCAGAAGACATTGTTTTCCATGACTTTGAATTACAATTCAAAGGTCAAATAAGAGAACAACTATTGAGAAAATAAAAGTTGATCCAATAACCATCCGTTTTGGCATCATCTATTCTAGGGGGAGATTGTTGGACCTATAAAAAAAGAACAGATGTCAAAGGCCAAAACATTTCTTTTAGATTAAAAAATAAACAATTGATAAAGCAATTCTCTCCCTAAAGATAGTGAATCTAGAACACCTATTCAGAACATCTGTCCAAGAGCATGGCTAACACCTGATGAAAACTTGGAACCACTGATCAAGAGTACCAACAACTGTTAAAGGCTAACAACTATTGAGTACCAAAACCCTAATCAAGCAAAGGTCGGGTGAAGAAAACCAAACATCTGTTAGGCCAAACAGATGTTTGGACAACTGGAACAGAGGATAGCTTAGACAGTGGTTTCTTAATGTAACAATATTTATCTTGTCAGTGTTTTAGTATAGCCTAGATCAGATGATAAGATTTGCTCAGATGTTTGTAAACATCCAAGGGATCTTTTTGGTTAGGAATGCTAGATGTCACTATCAGGGTGAAGTTAGCACATCACGAGCAGAGCTTTAGTACTTGTATAAATAGATCGCACCTATTAGTGATCTTTTTATCATTTCACACCCATTCTATTTTGTATGCATACTTCTAGTGAGTGATCCGCTGAGGGGGAGATTGTAAAATCATCGCTATAAAACTTTTGACTATTTGAATAATTAGAAAACAGTTTATGATAATATCTTTGTATTTGTGAGTTATATTGTAAATCAATATTAGTTTGCAAATATCAAACTCAGATCCTAACAATAGTACACCTATAGGCCTATACATGGCATATACGGGGAGTATACGGAACCTATATTATATTATCCCATAGAATACTATACTATAAGATACCACATGATACTATACTTTAACATACTTATAGTACACCTATACGTGGCCTATATGAGACCTATAAGCCTAAACGGGGTTACGGAACTTATAAGCCCATACTATATGGAAGTTATATTATACCATATGATACTATATTATAAATAGATATGACACTACACTATAATACGATTTTATACTATACTATACTATAAGATTTTAAAGTGGAAGTCAAACGAAGACACCCATGAACTGACTTTGCTCAGGTCTAGCGGGGAGGCGGAGAAGATCACAATGAAAAGCGCCTTAGGCCTAAAATTTGAAGATCTCCAAGACTTAATAAGTCTACCACTAGAAAGAGACCCAGAAGACACTGTTTTCCTTGACTTTGAATTACAATTCAAAGGTCAAATAAGAGAACAACTAATGAGAAAATAAAAGTTGATCCAATAACCATCCTTTTTGGCATCATCTATTCTAGGGGGAGATTGTTGGACCTACAAAAGAACAGATGTCAAAGGCCAAAACATTTCTTTTAGATCAAGAAATAAACAATTGATAAAGCAATTCTCTCCCTAAAGATAGTGAATCTAGAACAAACCTTATATTTCTTTCTCAAAGGGTTTTGTTAAACAGAGCTTTGATTAAACAAAGTTTTGGTTGACAAATTAAAACTTGCCATGTCATAAAAAAGGTAACCATTTGGCCATGTCATCACCTCTGTTGAAAAACCCTAAACCAAACAGAGGTTGAGGTTATCCTTACTTGTGCGATAAACACTTATTTTTCAAAAACCAAAATTTCCCTCCACAATCAAAAGGATTATTGTCTTTTAGCGATTCTCTAACAGATTCTCTCTCGTTACACTCAAAATATCATATACATAAAGGATTTTCAAAAGAGTGGAGTAACTTACACAATGACTCTTTCATTAAAACGACCCCACAATTATCTTCCTTATCTTGTGAAAACTATTCGAATACAGATGTTCACTCGATAATAGATATTATCACCTCATCAAAATATCTCAAATCCCTTAGCATTGATGCCCCCATCCATTTAAACAATGTCGAAGATTTTTGGGCAAATTCAGAGATTTTGCTTAATGACAAAAATCCCTACACTATCAGCTCCACAGTAAACCGTACTACTTAGGATATGCGGGTCATATGGAAGGTTCAACAATTTACAAACTTAATTTTCCATCTGCCATGAAATTTTTCTTTCATACCTTGCTTACAAGTCTTTCACCCAAAACCACTTCTTATAATGAAATTCCATTGAAACCCCAGTAGTACTTAGGATATGCCATTTTAACAAAATCAAATCTTAAACTGTCAAATGCTCTGTTTTGGATATGGTTGCCAATGTAAAAGCGAAGAAAGATAAAAAGCCCAAAGCTTTTCTCTTGTACCCAATACATATCAGTTGTCTTGGCTGAAAACATTTTTGCAAGAGGAGAGGGTTTTCAAATTACAAGTCTGTCTAACAAAACTTTTACTCACATGATGACCAAAGGTCAAAAAATGTGATTGAGGAAAATGTTTTAGAAAATCTAGCAACAGATGTTACAACATCTATTGCAGAGACCACTGCCCCTAGTGACCACATTACCCTACCCAGTACTGTGGAACCCACACCAGCCATTTCCAAAAAGCTTACATCTATCCGAAAGCCCAATACTAAAAAGAAAACCCCAAAAAAGGTTACTCTGGAAGTAAGGTGCCAGAGAAACCTGCCGTATCACAAAAGCGACAAACATTTGTCGTTACTTCCTCACAACAGATGCAAATACCTCCACCTATCCAAACTGCTCACTCACCCTCACAAAAGGAGAGTGTTGTAAACACAAGGGACCTACATCAAGGGGGAAATACATCACATGATTATCTCTACTCAAGCCCCTCTCCCAGGGCTGCTTCTCTTTCTAACCCTCCTCCTACTTCAATATTCCCACCACCATTACAAAAATTACTTGATGCACTTGATAATCCTGACTTGCATCAACCTAGTTCCTCTCAGCAACACATTACTAAGAGTTTACCCCTATAAGTGACTAGGGCAAGTTCAAAAATCAGTGTTAACCCACAATCAGAGGATGTTACACCTCCAGTGTCTCAAGAGACATCGGAAGGTATTTCAAGTGGGGTAGCCACTACAACCGCAAAGACAATAGTCTCACAATTGGATAATGGTTCCATTTCTAAGACCCCTTTGAAGGCAACATTTTTTAAGTCTACAATTGTACTCTCAAAAAAATTGGAAGTCCCCCGTACTAAGAAAAAAGGGGCATTTGGTTCAAAACCAGATACAACCACTTGCATTGGGAATTCAGATGATCCTATTCGTTTAGGTGATGAGTTAAGATTTAAAGAATTGACAGTTAGATTATCCAATCTTGAAACATCATTGGCTGAGATAAAAGGCATGGTGAAGATTCTGATACAAAACTCTACACCTCCTATAAATGCAGAACTTGTGGAGAAAGTTTAGTTTCACACCCAATCTTATTTCCAACTTCAAAGGCAACCTACAGATGCTACTCATAATATCCACATGGATTTAATTGAAATATGGTTGAAGCCAGATTCTCTAATACACAAGCAGAAATCAAAGCCATAAAAGACTATCCCCTTCAAGCAACAGGTGCTGCTCCAACTCCTAGACATCCTGTAGATGATGCCAGAACGGGGGAGAGTAGTTATAGCCTGAGAAAGCTTCCACCTGCAAATCCAGCTAAAAAGGCTAAGACCACTCAAACCATTGTTCCAACCACTACTCAAACTACTGTTCCACCATCTACTCAAACCACTGTTCCAACCACTACTCAAACCACTAGTCCTCCACAAACCACTACATTCCAAACATCTGTTGGTAGTTCAAAAAGACCAACATATGTTACACCCTTATCACTCACCAAATCACTACCACATATCCCTCAAACCAGAAAAAGGAAAATGATTACCTCACCTATCAAATCACCTACAAAAATTCCCACCACCATAATTTCCTCAACCTCTATCACAACATTATCAACACTATCTACAAGCCTTGCTAGCCCAGCCAGTAGTGAAGAATACTTGGAATTGAAGAAAAGGCAGATTCTAATAGATGAATACAAAAAGGTAGAAGCCTTGAGAGGCTATGCTAACATGGTCTCCAAGAACCTATTCCATGATCCTATCATTGATGCAGATCTCAAGAAGTTGCTCATGGAAGACTATCTCAATCACATCATGGGAAAGAAACTATATGACGCTGATAAGGATCAATTTACTGGATGGCCAACTGAATCCTTACTAGATGAAATGGTAAGGATAGAGAAGTTGAAGCTTTTTCCAATCATTTCCCTTTCAACCCCAAATTGGTAAGATGGCAAAAAGCCAAATGACAAAAGGGCTCTGAAGATGAGAAAAATAAATGAAGAACTGGTAGCTGTAAAAATAGGCACCATGAAAACTCTAGCCAAATGGAATGAGTCAACAACCTTTGAAAGCTATAAACAGTTGGAAAATCTTAGAGAAAAGGATCCCTCATTGCCAAAACGACCAGAGTATGAGCAACTAGACTTTCCTATCAAAACATTGATATATACTTTCAAATTCCCATCAGCAAGAAACATAGCAAAAGCTGCAAGGGAATTTCTTAAAAGAAAATAAGACTTGAAGAAGGATACCAAGAAAGAAGATCTAGGTAGCACACTCATGGGAAGACCAATATCTCAAAACTCATCAGAAATAACTCTGGTCCTAGCAAATCCCCCAAGTCAAAAGATTTTAAAGTGGAAGTCAAACGAAGACACCCATGAACTGACTTTGCTCAGGCTAGTGGGGAGGCGGAGAAGATCACAATGAAAAGCGCCTTAGGCCTAAAAAGTGAAGATCTCCAAGGCTTAATAAGTCTACCACTATAAAGAGACCCAGAAGACACTGTTTTTCTAGACTTTGAATTACAATTCAAATGTCAAATAAGAGTACAACTAATGAGAAAATAAAAGTTGACCCAATAACCATCCGTTTTGGCATCATCTATTCTAGGGGGAGATTGTTGGACCTACAAAAGAACAGATGTTATTCAAAGGCCAAAACATAACTTTTAGATCAAGAAATAAACAATTGTTAAAGCAACTCTCTCCCTAAAGATAGTGATCTTTTTATCATGTCACAAATTCTATTTTGTATGAATACTTCTAGTGAGTGATCCGCTGAGGGGAGATTGTAAAATCATCGATGTAAAACTTTTGACTATTTGAATAATTAGAAAACAATTTATGATAATATCTCTGTATTTGTGAATTATATTGTAAATCAATATTAGTTTGCAAATATCAAACTCAGATCCTAACAGTAGTACACCTATAGGCCTATACGTGGCATATACGGGGAGTATACGGAACCTATATTATATTATACGATACAATACTATACTATAAGATACCACATGATACTATACTTTAACATACTTATAGTACACCTATACGTGGCCTATATGAGACCTATAAGCGTAAACGGGGTTTATATGGAACCTATAAGCCCATACTATATGGAAGTTATATTATAAGATATGATACTACACTATAAGATAGATATGACACTACACTATAAGATACGATACTATACTATACTATACTATACTATACTATACTATACTATACTATACTATACTATACTATACTATACTATACTATACTATACTATACTATTGTCACACCCTCAATTTCCACTTGCTGAGTTTTACCGCGAGGCGTGTGAACAAACCAGAATCTGAAACACTAGTATGTCGAACGACTCTACATGATTTGATAATACGTTTTCCAAAATCATTCGTTGTAGATTTTATATTAATTACCAATATTTAGCAGAGCATTAGTTTTAAAGTTTGAGCGGAAGCATAAATAAGTAGTGATGCGGGCGCCAACACAAACGCCAAAACAAATGAAAAATCCCAAAACATATTAATAAATAAGACTCGATAAAGATGTCTTGTTCAATGCATGCGCGTGCACCTAGAGCTCCTAGCGTCCTGAGAAACATGTAAAGAAACAAGTGTCAACATTAAAGATGAGTGAGTTCACAGGTTTTCATAAATTCGTTTGTTCGGTTATAGTTTGTTTACTCCGTTATCCCTAACCCGGGATAACGTATTAGTTCCATTATTCCAACCCGGAATAATAAGTTGTTGCTTCCAATATTCCAAACCCGGAATATTAAGTTGTTGCTTCCAATATTCCAAACCCGGAATATTAAGTTGTTGTTTCCATTATCCCCAACCCGGGATAATAAGTTGATGTTTCCAATATTCCAAACCTGGAATATTAAGTTGATTCGTAATTAAGTTCAATGTTAATATATATAGGTAGCTAGCCTAAAGTCATGTCACGTAAGTGTTCGCGATCGAAGCTGACTGTTGTGCCTCCGTTTTGCCAGGCCTATCACATGACCATGGCGATGTTAGGCCAATTATTCACCCGTTGACCATACCAGGTCGGCTAGCGCGACTAGCTCGGATGGGGCTCGTCGGGCCCAGTAGTACTACTTATAATTCCCCCGCTATTAAACCCAAATACTAACGATCCGAGAGATTGTCGAGGACTTAAGTGATAAAGTTGCTTAGTGACCATAACATTACATTAACATTAACTTAGTTACCGAGTAGTTATGTGACGTTAAATTCGTATAACGTAAGAGTTTGAGTTTGAGAGTGTATACATGTTTCTCCCCCTGTTGTTTAAAAACTGTATAAAGTTAGGGGCCGTGAACTCACCTTTATTTGCTCGGTTAGTGTAGCAAAGATGTTAAAAGAGATGGGACCGCTAGTTGCCTCCTAACAAACCAATTAATTCCACGTCAGTGTGTGAACACACCAATACAAATTCTACACGTAATTTACGCACAAAGTGATACACACAAACAACATATCTAACACTCAAGCATGCATGCAAGTATTCTCATGTGATCATAGTAATCAAACAACTTATCATGAACATTTTCCAAATCCATGCAACACTTTAATGCATAAAATCACAAGTTATCAATTTTCTGCTTAACACTCATTATTCAGCTGTTTTCTAGGATTTTTATAAAATAGTTCCAACATTCTAAAAATTCCCATATTTTTACAGTAGGTGACATTTATACCATAGAAATTTATATAATTTTTCCAAGTCAGATATTAATATACCAATTAACCATAAATATTAATATACTAGGCTGCAGTCAGATTTACCGTTTTCTGACTGCAGTCCACGGAAGAATTTATTTAAAAATCACCGATTGTCCAATTAACGAAATTCCAGTTGGAGTTGCCCGGAAATTTCCATACCTAGTTTCTGTACAAAAATCATGACTCAACTCCCTACTGATTTTAAAATCTATCTTGATAAACAACTAACAAAATTTCAGGATTTTCACAGTTTTAGTTACTGAACTTATTTCGCCCTTTAAAAATATCAAACGACTTCAGAAAATTATGAATCCAGCGCCATTAGATTCCTTATTCAAATCTCTACGTTCTAGACATCAGAAAATCCGTTTTTCGACTACTAATGACCGAGTTACAGCCAGATGAAGTCGGCTGTAACTATTATTCAGCAGACTGTTTTCAGCATATCTTTATCATAAACTCGTGTAATCCCGTTCATGCGATTAATCTAGGCGATCAAGAACTGATTTTTAATCATAGACTAATACTAATAACCTATCCATGCAAACCCTAGTTCTTACTTCTAGTTTTTACAAACAAAACACAGCCTATATATTCAGCTTTCAAACAACATTCCAACTTTCAATCTAGTGTTACAATCCGAAACAATACAATCATCCATCTCATTCAATCATGCCAATCCGAAAACAACACAATCAAGACACATGTATCCGAATATGATCTAGCAACATATGATAAATTCTAAACTTTTAATGATAAGGTAAACGAACCGTGAGTATTATAAGAGATCGGTGATCAAGGATGCTTGCGGCCGAGAGGAAAGAAAAGCTGATCTCGCGACCGAGGAATGAGGTTAAGCTGTTTGGATCTAGATGAAGTGTATCAAGACTGAACTGGCGATCAAGGGAACAAGTAAAGGGCTGTTTTGCGACTGAGATGATGAAGAAAAGCTGATCCTGATCGGTTAGAAGGAGGAAGAGGCTGCCGACGGCAGTTTTCTTCTTAGGGTTTGTGTTTTAGAATGAACATGCATTGAGAGTTTGTATGTATATATGCGCAAAAGATGATAAGGGTTACGGTTTGGATAAGCATTGTGGCCGAGGATTAGGGTGGGTCGGTTTGGGTTTGATCTTCGCGGCCGAAACATGTTTGGGCTGTTTTGGTTTGGTTTTGAACAAAGTAGATTTGCGGTCTTGGGCTTGATATCGCGGCCAAGGACTTGGGTTTAAAGTTTAAACTTCGTTAACTCCTAGAGTCACAATAAATCAAAGCTGATTCGTGTCGCGGTTCGGTTCAGTTCGTGTACATATCTATCATACTTACTCTATAACTAAAAATTCACACAACACACAACACGTATTTAATTCGTGCACGTTTAATACTTAGCATATATATTATTCGACAAGTGTCACGTGTAAGTTATCCGAAAAACCCGAGATAAAACATGTTTGGGCTGTTTTGGTTTGGTTTTGAACAAAGTAGATTTGCGGTCTTGGGCTTGATATCGCGGCCAAGGACTTGGGTTTAAAGTTTAAATTTCGTTAACTCCTAGAGTCACAATAAATCAAAGCTGATTCGTGTCGCGGTTCGGTTCAGTTCGTGTACATATCTATCATACTTACTCTATAACTAAAAATTCACACAACACACAACACGTATTTAATTCGTGCACGTTTAATACTTAGCATATATATTATTCGACAAGTGTCACGTGTAAGTTATCCGAAAAACCCGAGATATCACATTATCCCCATGTTGAAAGAATTTTCGTCCCGAAAATTGAGTAAACGCGGTTTAGCATGTAGCGTACATGTTCAGAGTGCCACGCACAAAGAGTTAGTTCGTTTATGATGGTACTCAACGTTACAAGAAGTTCCCAAGTGTCATACACAAAGATTTCCAAGTGCCATGCACCAGAATTTAGTCAACAATAGTACACGAAAGTATGAGAAGTTTCCAGGTTGTCACATCATCCCCATGTTGAAAGAATTTTCGTCCCGAAAATTTAGTTACTGGTATCGTTAGTTTGCTGCTCAGTTGCGAAGAGATGTGGGTATTTGCTTTTCATTTGATCCTCTCTTTCCCACGTGAACTCCGGTCCACGCTTAGAGTCCCAACGAACCTTAACGATCGGAATTTTGCTGTGCCTTCGAGTCTTGATCTCACGATCCATGATCTCAATAGGCTTTTCCACGAAGTGTAGTTGTTCATCCACTTGGATCTCATCCAATGGAATGACTAAAGTTTCATCTGATAGACACTTCTTCAGATTTGACACGTGAAATACGTTGTGAACTCCACTGAGTTCGGCAGGAAGGTCTAATTGATATGCTACGGGTCCAATACGTTTCAAGATTACAAACGGGCCTACGTACCGTGGGTTAAGTTTGCCCCGTTTTCCAAAGCGGATTACACCCTTCCAGGGTGACACCTTTAGTAGGACGCGGTCGCCTACTTGAAATTCGAGCGGTTTGCGTCGTTGATCAGCTGTCGATCTCGTGCCGCCGCCATGCGGTTTCTGATTTATACAATCTTTTCAGTAGCCTCAAGTATTAACTCAGGGCCTGTGAGTTGACTGTCACCGACTTCTGCCCAGCAGACCGGTGATCTACATTTACGACCGTATAATGCCTCAAACGGTGCTGCCGAAATACTCGTGTGATAGCTGTTGTTATATGAGAATTCTACTAGAGGCAGGTGAATCTCCCAACTATTTCTGAAGTCCACCACGCATGCCCTAAGCATGTCTTCCAAGGTCTGTATGGTCCTTTCGCTTTGACCATCAGTCTGAGGGTGATAGGCTGTGCTCATATCCAAGCGTGTTCCCAACGCTTTCTGGAGTGACTGCCAGAAGTTTGACGTGAAGCGAGCATCTCTGTCTGAGATGATGGACGTTGGCACTCCGTGCCGAGAAACTACTTCCTTAATGTAGATGCGAGTCAACTTCTCCATCTTATCTGTTTCTTTAATAGCTAGGAAGTGTGCGGACTTAGTTAAACGATCCACGATCACCCAGATGGTATCACAACCACCCAAGGTTCGCGGGAGTTTAGTGATGAAATCCATTGAGATCTGATCCCATTTCCACACTGGGATCTCAGGTTGTTGGAGTAGCCCCGATGGCTTTTGATACTCCACCTTGACTTTTGCACAAGTCAAACATTTACTCACGTAGGTGGCTATATCGGCTTTCATGTTGGGCCACCAATACGCAGCTTTCAGGTCTTGATACATCTTATCCGAACCCGGATGGACAGAGTATCGAGATTTGTGAGCTTCGTCCATGACTAGCTCTCGGAGATTTCCGTAGAGAGGTACCCATATGCGATTAATAAAATACCGAGCTCCATTGGGCTTTACTTCCCAATCGCGTTCCATTTTTCCCACTGATTCGGCTTTGATGTTTTCCTCCTTAACTGCTTCTAACTGGGCGTCACGTATTTGTTCGGGTAGACCCGAATGAATAGTGAGTTGTAATGCTCGTACACGACGAGGTTTCAAGTGTTCCTTCCTACTGAGGGCATCAGCTACCACGTTAGCTTTACCCGGGTGATACCGAATGGCACACTCATAATCATTCAAGAGTTCGACCCAGCGACGCTGTTGCATGTTCAACTCCTTCTGATCAAAGATGTGCTGGAGGCTTTTGTGGTCAGTAAAGATTGTGCACTTTGTTCCATAGAGGTAGTGTCTCCAAATCTTAAGTGCAAACACTACTGCTCCCAATTCCAGGTCATGCGTCGTGTAGTTTTTCTCGTGAACCTTCAGCTGTCGCGACGCATACGCGATGACCTTATCGCGTTGCATGAGTACGCATCCCAATCCCTGAATGGAAGCATCACAATACACTACAAAGTCATCTGTCCCCTCCGGAAAGGACAGAATAGGTGCACTGCAAAGTTTCTACTTCAGTAATTGAAATGCTGCTTCTTGCTTGTCACCCCAAGTATACATGATGCCTTTCTGAGTGAGGGTAGTAAGCGGTTGTGCGATCTTTGAGAATCCCTCGATGAAACGTCTGTAGTAGCCAGCCAATCCCAAAAATTGGCGGATCTCCGTCGGTGTCTTAGGTGCTTCCCAGTTTTTGATGGCTTCAATCTTGGCAGGGTCTACGTGGATACCCTTTTCATTCACGACATGCCCGAGAAACTGAACTTCCCGGATCCAGAAATCATACTTCGAAAGCTTGGCATATAGTTTTTCCTGTTGAAGTAATCCTAGCAGTAATCGTAGATGTTCAGCATGCTTTTCTTCACTTTTGGAGTAGATGAGTATGTCATCGATGAACACAATGACAAATTTGTCGAGGTATGGTTTACACACGCGGTTCATGAGGTCCATGAACACCACAGGTGCGTTAGTGAGACCGAATGGCATGACCAAGAACTCGTAATGGCCATACCGAGTGCGAAATGCCGTCTTAGCGATATCCTCTTTCCTGACGCGTAACTGATGACCGTAAATCAATCTTAGAGTAGTAACTTAACCCTTGAAGTTGGTCGAAGAGATCGTCGATGCGAGGTAACGGGTATCGGTTCTTGACAGTAACCTTGTTGAGTTCCCTATAGTCGATGCACATGCGGAAAGTCCCGTCCTTCTTCTTGACAAACAGGACTGGAGCTCCCCATGGCGAAACGCTTGGTCGGATAAATCCTTTCTCTAAAAGTTCCTGAAGTTGGGTAGACAGCTCCTGCAGCTCGGCTGGAGCTAGGCGGTATGGAGCCTTAGCGATAGGAGTTGCATTGCTTGCCAATTCGATTTCAAACTCCAGTTGTCGATGTGGTGGAAGACCAGGTAGTTCTTCTGGGAATACATCGGAAAAATCACGGACGACAAGGATGTCTTCCATGCGTTTCTCGTCCTTAGGCTGTTCGGTAATCAGTGCGAGTAAAGCGAAGGAGTTCTTTCTCCGAAGATACTTCTGCGCTTGCATGTAAGAGATGATGTTGGTGACGGCGCTTGCCTTATCGCCTTGTACCGTCAAGATTTCGTCGTTAGAGAGCGGAATACGGATAGATTTTTCAAAGCAGGGAACTTCAGCTCGGACGTCGGATAGCCAGTCCATTCCGACTACCACGTCAAAACTACCCAGAGTAGTTGTCATCAGATCAATAGTAAAAGTGTGACCCGCGAGTTTGAGTTGACAGCCGGATACTATTTGAGTCACATCTACAGATTTACCATCGGCTAATTCTATAACATAAGGGGTCTCTAATGGTTTAAGCGTGAGATTTAGGTTCTTCCTAAAAGACTCAGATATAAAGCTCCTATCCGCACCCGTATCAAAAAGCACAGAAGCAAAATGTTCATTAAGGGGAAACTTACCGGTGACCACGTTCGTGTCGTTTCTGGCCTCTCCGCGGCCCAATGTAAATGCGCGACCTTTGGCACCTCCTATGCCGCCGTTCCCATTATTGTTGTTGTTATTATTGTTGTTGTGGTTATTGTGGTTGTGGTTGTTTCCACCATTATTGTTGTTACGCAACTGTGGGCAGTCTCTTCTGAAGTGTGCAGTACTACCACACTGATAGCATCCCCTGTTTATACCCTGCTGCTGACCCTGGGGCTGATTTTGATTTTGTCGGGACATGATTTCCCCACGACAATCCTTTGCCGCATGTCCCACCTTGCCACATCTTTGGCAGCGACTTCCGGCACAAGGGCCGTTATGGTGGAGATTACAGCGGTTGCACTGCGGCTTTCGTCCTGCATAGCCACTTGCATTAGGGTTGTTGTTGTTGTTGTTGTTGTTGTTGGCGGGATGATTTTGGTGACCCCGGTGGCTGTTGTAGTGATTGAACCGTTTCTGGTTCCCTTGCTACGGATGAGATGACGAAGACTGTCGAATAGTTGAGTCTTCAAACTTTCTTTTGTTATCCGGGGCAACTTCAGTTGTACCCCGTGCTGGCAGTTTCTTCTGATCCACCGCCTTATCGGTGAGTTTGTGAGCCAATCGGATTGCCTGATGTTCAGTTACGGGGTTACTAGCCATTACCATACCCTGAATTTCCGGAACCAGACCCCCAAGATAGAACTCGAGTCTTTTCTCCATAGTGTTGGCTAATTCAGGACACGGAAATACTAAATCATGGTGTTTTGCGGTGTAAGCTTCAATTTCCGATCCCACCATCTTGTGGTTCCATAAAGCTTGCTCTAACTGTTGCACTTTGTATCGTGGACAGTACTCCTCTTTAATTAGGGTCTTGAACTCAGCCCATGCCATTGCATTTGCAGCTAACAGTCCACGTGTTTGGACTTGTGCATTCCACCATGTCAATGCCCCATCTTCCAGTGTTGAGGCTGCGTATTTGACCTTGTTGGCCTCTAAGCAGTTGCACATTTCAAAAACGGATTCAGACTTTTCGATCCAGCGGACCAGTCCAATGGGTCCTTCCGCCCCCGAGAACTTGCTTGGCTTTGTATCAAGGAACATCTTGTAGGGATTGAAGCCCCCTCCTGCTGACAGAGAACAGGAAGTCAGCAAGGAATTTTACTAGCCTCACTATTAGATTTTCACGCGAAAAATTTAATAATGGTTACCTGCCGGCTGGTTCTGAACACACCGCTAAAGCTGCGTTCACGTGCTCTTGAATCATGGCAGCTAGCTCTTCGGGCGTCAAGTTAAGGTTTCCACGTCTTCCGGTCGCCATTTAGATCTTCAAAACACAACACAAACACACCCCGATAAGTCTATATATCCAATATAGTTATCCTACTTTGTACTTTAATAATTAGTAAGTTATGTCAACTCAATATGTTAAATAGTCAAAAGAAATACTTGATTAACTGAAATTTCAACGTCTTACACAAGTGCAAATCAAACATACGAATTCACTATAAAGTCTCAAGTTTAAACACAAGTGGGAAAATATATAGACTGAAGGAAAATAAACAAATAAACGAGATGTGTCAGTCGTCTACGCCTCCATCCCCCAAGTCACTGTCGTTGCCGTCATCTTGTGCGGCATTTCCAGCTTCTACAGCTGGGTCCTCCTCCGGATCCTCTTCAGGATCCTCCTCTACCGGCACTGGAGGGGCCGGTGCTGGTGCAAGTGCTTGATTTTGCAGTTCCTGAATGTTCCAACTATTTTCCAGGACTCTGTCCTCCAGCCAGTCGGCTCTTATCTGCTCAGCACGCAGATCTCTGGCTATGGTGTTACGAGCTATCTTACTCGTACGATGCTCTTCCTCGAGCGAGTCGGTCTTACCTATAAGGTGTCGGATCATCCATCCTTGTGCTAGGATGGTTTCCTGCATTCTTTCTAACTGTTTTTGTTGTGTATGTACCAGGATTCTAAGCATGTCCATTCCTATCTCTACAGGGTTAACCGGTTCAACCCGTACAGCAATAGTTGGGCGTAACGACGACTCCTCCCCCTGAGCGAGCCTTTTCCTCGCCGCTGAGCATGTCTCCACGCCATAAGGTGGTATGGGTTCCACCATTGGTGCCTTTCCTGGTGCCCTTGGTGGCGTAAGTCTGTCGGATGATGATGACGATGAGGATGATGACATTGCCTGTTAGGTCGTGTAGTTAGTTATGAGTTGTTTTCATTCCTTATCATGAGGCATAATCTACCAAACACAGTTGTGGTATATTACATAACAAGATATAATAATTCGGTGCCAAACTAAGTCTAGTGTCGTGATATCAGCTATAGTTTAGGTCTACTTCTAATGCAAACCTGGCTCTCTATAGCTAGTGGCTCTGATACCAATCTGTCACACCCTCAATTTCCACTTGCGGAGTTTTACCGCGAGGCGTGTGAACAAACCAGAATCTGAAACACTAGTACGTCGAACGACTCTACATGATTTGATAATACGTTTTCCAAAATCATTCGTTGTAGATTTTATATTAATTACCAATATTTAGCAGAGCATTAGTTTTAAAGTTTGAGCGGAAGCATAAATAAGTAGTGATGCGGGCGCCAACACAAACGCCAAAACAAATGAAAAATCCCAAAACAATATTAATAAATAAGACTCGATAAAGATGTCTTGTTCAATGCATGTGCGTGCACCTAGAGCTCCTAGCGTCCTGAGAAACATGTAAAGAAACAAGTGTCAACATTAAAGATGAGTGAGTTCACAGGTTTTCATAAATTCGTTTGTTCGGTTATAGTTTGTTTACTCCGTTATCCCTAACCCGGGATAACGTATTAGTTCCATTATTCCAACCCGGAATAATAAGTTGTTGCTTCCAATATTCCAAACCCGGAATATTAAGTTGTTGCTTCCAATATTCCAAACCCGGAATATTAAGTTGTTGTTTCCATTATCCCCAACCCGGGATAATAAGTTGATGTTTCCAATATTCCAAACCCGGAATATTAAGTTGATTCGTAATTAAGTTCAATGTTAATATATATAGGTAGCTAGCCTAAAGTCATGTCACGTAAGTGTTCGCGATCGAAGCTGACTGTTGTGCCTCCGTTTTGCCAGGCCTATCACATGACCATGGCGATGTTAGGCCAATTATTCACCCGTTGACCATACCAGGTCGGCTAGCGCGACTAGCTCGGATGGGGCTCGTCGGGCCCAGTAGTACTACTTATAATTCCCCCGCTATTAAACCCAATTAATTCCACGTCAGTGTGTGAACACACCAATACAAATTCTACACGTAATTTACGCACAAAGTGATACACACAAACAACATATCTAACACTCAAGCATGCATGCAAGTATTCTCATGTGATCATAGTAATCAAACAACTTATCATGAACATTTTCCAAATCCATGCAACACTTTAATGCATAAAATCACAAGTTATCAATTTTCTGCTTAACACTCATTATTCAGCTGTTTTCTAGGATTTTTATAAAATAGTTCCAACATTCTAAAAATTCCCATATTTTTACAGTAGGTGACATTTATACCATAGAAATTTATATAATTTTTCCAAGTCAGATATTAATATACCAATTAACCATAAATATTAATATACTAGGCTGCAGTTAGATTTACCGTTTTCTGACTGCAGTCCACGGAAGAATTTATTTAAAAATCACCGATTGTCCAATTAACGAAATTCTAGTTGGAGTTGCCCGGAAATTTCCATACCTAGTTGCTGTACAAAAATCATGACTCAACTCCCTACTGATTTTAAAATCTATCTTGATAAACAACTAACAAAATTTCAGGATTTTCACAGTTTTAGTTACTGAACTTATTTCGCCCTTTAAAAATATCAAACGACTTCAGAAAATTATGAATCCAGCGCCATTAGATTCCTTATTCAAATCTCTACGTTCTAGACATCAGAAAATCCGTTTTTCGACTACTAATGACCGAGTTACAGCCAGATGAAGTCGGCTGTAACTATTATTCAGCAGACTGTTTTCAGCATATCTTTATCATAAACTCGTGTAATCCCGTTCATGTGATTAATCTAGGCGATCAAGAACTGATTTTTAATCATAGACTAATACTAATAACCTATCCATGCAAACCCTAGTTCTTACTTCTAGTTTTTACAAACAAAACACAGCCTATATATTCAGCTTTCAAACAACATTCCAACTTTCAATCTAGTGTTACAATCCGAAACAATACAATCATCCATCTCATTCAATCATGCCAATCCGAAAACAACACAATCAAGACACATGTATCCGAATATGATCTAGCAACATATGATAAATTCTAAACTTTTAATGATAAGGTAAACGAACCGTGAGTATTATAAGAGATCGGTGATCAAGGATGCTTGCGGCCGAGAGGAAAGAAAAGCTGATCTCGCGACCGAGGAATGAGGTTAAGCTGTTTGTGATCTAGATGAAGTGTATCAAGACTGAACTGGCGATCAAGGGAACAAGTAAAGGGCTGTTTTGCGACTGAGATGATGAAGAAAAGATGATCCCGATCGGTTAGAAGGAGGAAGAGGCTGCCGACGGCAGTTTTCTTCTTAGGGTTTGTGTTTTAGAATGAACATGCATTGAGAGTTTGTATGTATATATGCGCAAAAGATGATAAGGGTTACGGTTTGGATAAGCATTGTGGCCGAGGATTAGGGTGGGTCGGTTTGGGTTTGATCTTCGCGGCCGAAACATGTTTGGGCTGTTTTGGTTTGGTTTTGAACAAAGTAGATTTGCGGTCTTGGGCTTGATATCGCGGCCAAGGACTTGGGTTTAAAGTTTAAACTTCGTTAATTCCTAGAGTCACAATAAATCAAAGCTGATTCGTGTCGCGGTTCGGTTCAGTTCGTGTACATATCTATCATACTTACTCTATAACTAAAAATTCACACAACACACAACACGTATTTAATTCGTGCACGTTTAATACTTAGCATATATATTATTCGACAAGTGTCACGTGTAAGTTATCCGAAAAACCCGGGATATCACAACTATACTATACTATACTATACTATACTATACTATACTATACTATACTATACTATACTATACTATACTATACT
The DNA here is from genome assembly GCA_947069175.1 of Scalesia atractyloides. Taxonomy (NCBI): domain Eukaryota; kingdom Viridiplantae; phylum Streptophyta; class Magnoliopsida; order Asterales; family Asteraceae; genus Scalesia; species Scalesia atractyloides. The sequence continues at coordinate 29,774,644 of CAMTDV010000018.1, read as the reverse complement.
ATAAGATACTTATATTATGCCTATATGCCTATACGTGGGCTTATATGATACATATACTACACTATATGATACGGCATTATAAGATACTTATAGTACACCTATAGGATTATATGTGGGTTATACAGGGCCTATACGGAACCTATAGTATACTATACGATACTACACTATAAGATACTATACTATGCTATGCTATGCTATACTTATACTATACCTATAGGCCTATACGTGGGCTTTAGGCCTATATGTGGCATATACGGAACCTATAAGCTTATATGGGGCCTATATGATATGAAACTATACTACACTACAATACAATACATGATACCATACATACGATACGATATGGTACAATATTATACTATACGGTACCTATAATACACCTATATGTGTCTATACGGGGCGCCTATACGATACTAAACTACATGGTTAAATTAACAATATTAAAAAAAATCTTTTAATTTTTGTAAAGTATTGTATAAAAATGTAATTAAAAATTTTAAAAATAATATTAAAACACGATAAAACTTTGTTAAAACTACAAATATTATTAAAAAATGTTAAAAAAATTAATACGCTGCATATAGAGTTATATGCAATATATAACTATAGTCGTCAAACAAGATTAGACAAGATCTATTATTCTTGGATTTTGAGAAAGCTATACCATGCATATAAAGAAGTCAAAATAAGATTTAGGGTGTTCAAATATCAAGACCCGTAAAAAAGGGTGTGAAAGACTAACCGTATGTAACAGTGTGGCATTTGTAAAATAAATATATCAGTCTTAAACAAAAGATTTCTCTATAACATATATGTTTGATGCAATAGGTTTACTGGAATTTAGTAATTTAGGAATTAGAAATATCAAATAAGCATGAGAGGTCATTAATAAAGGGTATAAATGCGTATACCTTATTATAGAAGATAAAAAGCTAGTCATAGTTGATTCTTCATGTATCTTTACTTAAATGTCTTTTTTTTAAGAAGACAAGTGGTGCAAACCAAATAAGCATGAGGGGTGAGACATAGTTAGATAGTCGCTAAAAGCTTACGTTTAAGAGCAATAAAACTCTTTAGTGAGAGTTGATTAGCCATTTTTTTCTCTTTAATATAGTCTTTTGGCAAGATGAAAGCGATGCAAAAAAAAAAATAAGCATGAGCGGTGGGTGACAAGAGAGTCATGAAATACTTAAACCTTAGAGGAGACAAAATTCATAAGTAATAGTTGATTCTCCCTTTTTCTTTACTTGAATTTAGTATTTTGAAAAAAGACAAGTACTAAAAGCAAAATAAGCATGAGGGATTGAGCATGATCATGAAACACTTAAGTATTAAAGAGAATAAAAGTCTCTAGTCATAGTTATCTTTTTTTTTTCTTAACATGTATTTAGTCTTTTGGTAAAAGACAAGTGGCGTAACTAAGGATGAAGGGTGGAGAATGACTAGAGGATCATCAATAACTTAAGCCATAGATAATAAAAACTATTTAGCCATTGATGATTCTATATTTTCCTTGAATTTAGTAATTTTGGAAGACATATTTGCAAAGAAAATAAGCTTGAAGGGTGGGCCATGACTAAAGGGGTCATGAAAAATATTAAAGGGTACTCATAGAATATATTCCTTTTTTCTTTATTTTTATGTAGTCTCTTGAGAAGAAGACAAATGGTTCTAACGAAATAAGCATGAGGTGAGGGTGGAGTTACGAAAAATTAAAGTTATTTTGAGAGGATAAAAATCTTTGTTATAGTTTATTCTAATTTCTAATTTGGTATTTGGCACAAACAAAATAAGCATGAGATGTGAGGCAAAAGTTCATAGTCATGAAGAATTCAAGCCTTTGTAGGGGATAAGACTTTTTATTCATAGTTGATTCTCATTTTTGGTTAATAAATTTAGTCTTTTGGGAAGAAAACAAATAGTGGAAACAAAATACGTATGCAACTAATGGGTCATTAAAAAAACATTACCCCTATACACTTTTTACTTAGGATGACTACAATAGATGATGTGCGCACACTAAATAAAATTGAACTTGTAAATGTGTACAATGCATTTACATCTACAAACATAAATATTAAATAAAATTTATAATATACTCTTCACTTATATATCTGTAAAAAAAATTTGCATGGATAAGAATCTTCTCAGCTAAAAGTATAAAAATAAATTTGATATACTTGCTTTCTATTAATTTCTTACAATTGTCCGTGCTTATAAATGTGTGTATATAAATTTATATATGTTTGTATTCATCATCTATAATTTAGCATTCAATTATTAGTATACCCACTTATAAATGCTATAACTACTATATTATAAAATCTCCAACCATGAGCAAACATATAAAACGTTAAACATTCTTTTAAAAAAAATACATAGATAACTAATTTCAAAAAAAGGATATATTGTTGTAATGAGTTTCGTCTTATCTAGAAGGTAAAAAAGACAAGTCGTGTTAATAAAATAAGCATGAAGCATTCTTTGAAAAAATACATAGATAACTAACTTCAAAATGATATATTGGTTGTAATGAGCTTGGTCTTATCTAGAAGGTAAAAAAGACAAATCGTGTAAATAATATAAGCATGAAGTATGCAGGATAACTAGATGGTCATGAATAACCTAACTCATAGATAAAAAAAATCATTAGCCATAGTTATTATATATTTTACTTGAGTTTAGTAATTTAGGAAGACATTTGTGCAAAAAAAAGATAAGTTTAAAGGGTGGACCATGACTAGAGGAATTACCAAAAATATTAAGTAGTATTAAAATCTTTAGTCATAAACTCATAGTCTATATTCCCTTTTTCGTTACTTATATTTAGTTTCTCGTGAAGAAGACAAATGGTTCAAACAAAATAAGCATGGGATGAGGGTGAAGATACCAAAAACTTAAGCCGTATTTTGTGAGGGTAAAAATCTTTGTTATAGTTTATTCTAATTTTTTTAATTTGGTATTTTAAGAAAAAGAGAAGTGGTGCAAAAGTTAATAGTCATGAAGAAATGCAAGCATTTGTAAAGGATCCAACTTTTTTTTATCATAGTTGATTCTATTTTTTGTTACATAAATTTAGTCTTTTGGGAAGAAGACAAATAGTGGAAAAAAAAATACATAAGAACTGGGGGATAGATGGTCACTAATGGGTCATAATTTTTTTTACCGCTACACCATTTTTACAAAATTAACTTGTAAATGTGTACAATACATTTACATCCACAAACATAAAAATATTTAAATAAAATTTATAATATACTCTTCACTTATATATATATATATATATGATAAAAGAATATTTGCATGGATAAGAATCTTCCCAACTAAAAGCATAGAAATAAATTTGTTACACTTCCCAACTATTAATTTCTTATAATTATTCGTGCTTATAAATGTGTGTGTATATATATAAGTTTGTATTTATCAGCTATAATTTAGCATTCAATTATTGGTATGCCCACCTGTAAATGTTATATTATAAAAATCTCCATATATGAGCAAACCGATAAAATTTTAAACATTATTTCAAAAAATACACAGATAACTAATTTCAAAAAGATAAATTGGTTGTAATGAGTTTAGTCTTATCTAGAAGGTAAGATCCATCTAGGAAGACAAATGAACCTTTGTCATTCCTAACACATGACTTAACACATGGAATCTTATCATATTCATGAATGCAAATAAAGCATGAGAAGCAATGGTAAACGTACAAACACTTATATCATGCATGCATCTATGTTTGTACATTATTCACCTATATAAAGAGTGGTTCAATCCAACTTCAAACAGTAAGGAAAAGAAGCCTAAGGAAGCCTGAAACATTTGCAATGCCTAACCAACAAGATCAAGAGTGGGATGAAGCACAAAAGATTGTCATAAGCACAGACCTCACTACAGCAGCTAAGAAGCACCTACAGTTCCTTGAAGTTGTTGACAAGAATGGACATCTTTATGATGGTCCAGCTCTTGAAAAGGCTATTTTTAGGTACACTAATTACCTTCTCATTTCCATTTTAAGTTGGCAGTAATTAAATGACCTTACAAAGTATTGATGAATATTTAAATGCAGGTACAAGTATTATTGGCTTCCTTTGCTTGCTAAATATACCAACTTGTCGCAGCTCCCAGAATGCCAGTTAGTCGTGCCACTTGATTGCGAATGGATTTGGCATTGCCACAGGCTTAATCCAGTATAGTTCAAATGCTAAATATGATCGTTTTGCGGTTAATAAAACTTAAAATTCAAAGTTTATAACACGTAATTTACTTTCTCTTTGAAGGTTCGCTACATGGTAGATTGTATAGAACTGTTTGGGAAAGTCCTAGACCCTGGTTGTGTGGTAGTCTCGTCTGTTGAAGGAGCTTGCAAAAAACAAAGTGAAGAGATATGGAAGAAAAAGTATCCACAAGAACCCTATGAACTCAATGTTGGAGATCGTAGCTTTAAGAATGATACTCATAGCAGATTGCCAGACGTACCTAGCACCAACTATGATCTAATTTCAGCCGTCAAAAGGCAGAGTTCATTCTATCACAAGGTAAAATGGTTCAAGCTCATTCTGTCGTATTATAAATTTTTTTGTGGGAAAAGGGACTTTGCCGGAATAATTTAATTAAGAACATAAAACAAGATAAACTATCCATCTAAACATCACATATAAACTAATTAAGAAAGCACGGCTACATATGCTCAAACACAAGAGATGAAATCAAATCATGTGGTGCTAGTGTCTTTAGAAAAACCTCCTTTTTATCACCTAATCACATTGTTTTTACTATGTTAAGAGTTATTGGTCTGAGCTTTTTTTTTGTTAAATTGTGACACAGGTTTCCGGGGCTATTTTTAGGGAGGATCTCTATCTTGAAGAAGCAATAAAGAGATACAAAGGGTTTTTGCATCTGGTCAGTAGAAACATAAAGAAGAAGTTGAACAACCCTTGTGTTCCAACTTACGATATAGACTTAATTTGGCACACTCATCAGCTATATCCTTGCTCTTATTGTAAGGATGCCATGGCTATAGCAGGTCAGATGTTCCACCATGATGATACTGACACTGATCAATCCAAAGGTGGAAAGTTGGATGTTAGCATTAAAACAACCACACAACAGTGGAGTGAAATGTTTGGTTCATTGTACTGGAGGGTAGGGTCAAGGTCTGGCGACACATCTATGGACACCGAGGGAGAACATTCAACTGCGATGGCGGCAAGATGTTGGTGCCTCGCTGAGCACATGGTGAACCAGAAATCGGCTGCTAGTTGCTTGTGTGTCCCCACTGAGCATAAGGTGAACGAGAAGTCGGCTGCTAGATGCAAGTGTATCCCTGCTGAGCACTTGGTGAAGGAGAAGTCGGCTGCTAGATGCAAGTGTATCCCTGCTGAGCACATGGTGAAGGAGAAGTCGGCTGCTAGATGCAAGTGTATCCCTGCAGAGAACTTGGTGAACGAGAAGTCGGTGGCTAGATGCAAGTGTATCCCTGCTAAGCACATGGTGAAGGAGAAGTCGGCTGGTAGATGCATGTGTGTCCCTGCTGAGCACATGGTGAACAAGAAGTCGGCTGCTAGATGCAAGTGTGTCCCTGCTGAGCACATGGTGAAGGAGAAGTCAGTTGCTAGATGCAAGTGTGTCCCTGCTGACCACATGGTGGACGAGAAGCCGGCTGCTAGATGCAAGTGTGTCCTGCTGACGACATGGTGGACGAGAAGCTGGCTGCTAGATGCAAGTGTGTCCCTGCTGAGCACATGGTGAACGAGAAGTCGGCTGCTAGATGCAAGTGTATCCCTGCTGATACTGTGGACAAAGGGGAGTCGTCTGCTTGGACCGCAAGATGTTGGTGCCTCACCGAGCACATGGATGGACAGAAGTTGATCATAGAATCAATTGCTTCAGGCGCCATTGAAGTATAAGAATGCTAATATTATTGGTGTTGCAAATTTAAAATAAAGCATCTCGTAAGTTTAGTTGCAAGTATGTATCTTTGCTCTAAGCTTCATTGATATTGATATTCATGTTCATAAATAAAGCAGCATCATGATCACTTATTTTTAAGCTTATTATGTTTTAATTTTATCATTTCGTTTTGTGATGAATTATAAACAAATAAATTAAGTCGTGACGTTATAATGAAAATGACAACAAATTAATTATAATTCAAAAATAAATAATAGTCTATTTGGTTTATCAACACCACTGGGGAGCCCACATAATACGAAAGAGTGCAAATCACCCCATAAACTCCTCCAACTCACCAATGGGGTTCCAAACAAGAGGAGTCATTTCAAACGCTCAAGGACTTGCTTTGCAATGCTCCTATTCTTACTCTTCCCGATGGTAACGGCGAACCGAGGTCTCGGTTGCGTTCTTATGCAACGAGACAAGGTGATCGCGTCCGCTTCGAGACAACTCAAAATACATGAGAAGAATTACACTACCCACAACCTTGAACTTGGTGCGGTTTTTTCTGCGTTAAAGATATGGTGACACTACCTTTATGGTACTAAGTGTTTGGTCTTCACCGACCATAAGAGCCTTTAGCACATCTTTAATCAAAAAGAGCTCAACATGCGTCAACGCCGATGGGTAGCATTTGGGTGATCATCGATCACTTGACCAAATCTGCTCACTTCCTCCTTATTCGTGAAGATTACAAAGTCGAGAAATTGGCTCGTATCTACACACATGAAGTCATTTATTGTCAAGGTATCCCCATTGACATCATTTCTGACCGCGATGTTCGTTTCACTTCTCGTCTTTGGAAAAAATTTAAAACCGCGATGTGTTCACACCTTAATCTTAGTACGGCCTTTCATCCTCAAACGAATGGTCAAACCGAACGTACTACCCAAACCCTCGAGGACATGCTTCGTTTGTGTGTACTTGACTTTGGTGGAAATTGGGATATACATTTACCTTTGATAGAATTCTCGTACAATAACAGTTACCACTCCAGTATTCAAATGGCTCCTTTTGAAGCATTAAATGGTCGTAAGTGTCATTCGCCTATTTGTTGGCACGAGATCGGAGACGCTCAAATCACCAGTCCCGAGCTCATACAAGAGACAACGGACAAGATCTTGTAGATTCGTGATAACCTCCTCAAAGCTAGAAGCCGACAAAAGAGTTACTCCGATAAGAGACGCAAGCCTTTGGAATTCAATGTTGGTGATCATGTCTTCTCAAGGTATCCCCTTGGAAAAGAGTAGTTCGATTTGGTAAGGTAGCGTATCGACTGAACTTACCTCCAGAGCTCAGCAATGTTCATCCGACTTTTCATGTTTCAAACCTCAAGAAGTGTCTAGCTGAAGATGCATTTCAAGTTCTGCTCGACGATCTTCAAATCAACGAGTCCTTACACTTTGTGGAGAAACCAGTCGAAATCATGGACCAAGGAACCAAGCAACTAAGGCGCAGTCACCATATTTGAGGTCCAAAGTTGGATAAAAATTCTGCATTAGTTAAAACTTTTACAAACTTGTTTTTATTTACTTTTCTTGCTTGAATCTTGTACCTACTTGTTCTTGAACCTATCTAAGGTTATGAGACATGTTTAGGAATGATCTTATGGGTTTAAGAGGTGCAAACACCTCTAAACTTTCTTGTTTATTAGGGTTTAGGCAACCCACAAGTGATGAAACCATCGAACTTCACCATAGTTTTAGGCAGGACTTGTGTTTTGGTAAAGGTATGAAGCATGGAAGCCTTGGCTATCCAAACCCATTCCACCACTTCACTTGATGTTTTCATTCATGTTCATTATGTTGTTTCTAGTCTTAAAGTAACACAACCCCACCGCAACTCTAACATTATCCATGATGGGTATGAAACACCCGGGTTGTAGCTTACTTGGCTACTTGATGAACATGATAAATAATTGTACCTTACTTTCATTCATGACCAACCGGGCTTGCTAACTATGTTAGTAAGCTTTGTGCTTTGGTGAATCATACAATGAGGTGTTCATACCTCCATGCATGACTTATATGAAATCTTGATGGTAATCGGATTATGATTACAGGTTATGATTTAAGGTTATATTATTTATGTTTTAAACCTCTCGTACGATGCTAATGGAAAAATCCGACCCATTAAATCACATGAAATCCCACGGGTTTAATAGTGTCAAAAATGTGTGTTTAAGACTAGAAAATTATTTTCATATAACTACTTTACTACATTTTAATTTCCGAATCCAAACTCTCCACCAAATCCGAATACTTACGTACCTCTGTTTCCCTAATGTAGGGTAACTTCGGTGCTCCATCCTCCAAACTTAACGACTCGCGGATTGTTAGGAACGCTTTACAAAACCGTGAGTATACTCGAACCCTTTTTCCGTTTATACACTTTGGGTGCAACAGTACAATTGTATAAATCACGATTCACTATTAAACTTGTTATAATCACACTCTATCCATTTAAACATGATACTTGTATTATTCTTGTTATCACATGCTATGTATATTTGTGTCTATATGCTCATTAACTTTTCTAGCCTCCCTTAACAATTATAGCACTATAAGATTAATGCACCACCCGTATTCTTGTGGTATTGTTAAGCAAACTATTCACACCATGTCATTTCGGTGACAATGGTAAGCACGATTGCGTTAGACTTTGGCTTGACATATACTTAGCACAAGATAGTATGATAGTAACATAAATATGCAAATTACCATGTTGGATATGAGACACATTTTTCACTATTATACTACGTAATAAACCTTGTATGCTCGCTAATGCTTTTGTGTTGAACTATACTTTCAAACATGTTGTAGGTTGATGATGTTGACCCTGACGAAATCTTTTAGGGACGACGCTAGAAACGCATTAGAAACATTAGATTTTGTTATCCCATTTGTTAGACTTTGTTGTACTTTAACTTTTTAATGTTGTACTTTGTTTCCTTGTATTGTATTTGAACTACTATATTATAAAATCTCCAACTACGAGCAAACATATAAAACTTTAAACATTCCTTTAAAAAAATACATAGATAACTGATTTTAAAAAAATGATATATTGGTTGTAATGAGTTTTGTCTTATCTAGAAGGTAAAAAAGACAAGTCGTGTTAATAAAATAAGCATGAAACATTCTTTAAAAAAATACACAGATAACTAACTTCAAAATGATATATTGGTTGTAATGAGTTTCGTCTTATCTAGAAGGTAAAAAAGACAAATCTTGTAAATAAAATAAGCATGAGGTATGCAGGATAACTAGAGAGTGATGAATAACCTAACTCATAGATAAAAAGAATCTTTAGCCATAGTTATTATATATTTTACTTGAGTTTAGTAATTTAGGAAGACATTTGTGCAAAAAAAAAAAGATAAGTTTAAAGGGTGGACCATGACTAGAGGAGTTACCAAAAATATTAAGTAGTATTAAAATCTTTAGTCATAAACTCATAGTCTATATTCCCCTTTTCTTTACTTATATTTAGTTTCTCGTGAAGAAGACAAATGGTTCAAACAAAATAAGCATGGGATGAGGGTGAAGTTATGAAAAACTTAAGCCTTATTTTGTGAGGGTAAAAATCTTTGTTATAGTTTATTCTAATTTTTTAAATTTGGTATTTTAAGAAAAAGAGAAGTGGTGCAAACAAAATAAAGGTGAGAGGTGAGGCAAAAGTTATAGTCATGAAGAAATGCAAGCCTTTGTAAAGGATCCAACTTTTTTTATCATAGTTGATTCTATTTTTTGTTACATAAATTTAGTCTTTTGAGAAGAAGACAAATAGTGGAAACAAAATATATATGAACCGACGGATAGAGCATCACTAATGGGTCATAATATTTTTTTACAGCTACACCATTTTTACAAAATTAACTTGTAAATATGTACAATACATTTACATCCACAAACATAAAAATATTTAAATAAAATTTATAATATACTCTTCACTTATATATATATATATATGATAAAAGAATATTTGCATGGATAAGAATCTTCCCAACTAAAAGTATAGAAATAAATTTGTTACACTTCCTTTCTATTAATTTCTTACAATTATTCATGCTTATAAATGTGTATGTATATATATGTTTGTATTTATCAGCTATAATTTAGCATTCAATTATTGGTATGCCCACCTGTAAATGTTATATTATAAAATCTCCAACTATGAGCAAACCTATAAAATTTTAAACATTATTTAAAAAAAATACATAGATAACTAATTTTCAAAAGATATATTGGTTGTAATGAGTTTAGTCTTATCTAGAAGGTAAGATCCATCTAGGAAGACAAATTAACCTTTGTCATTCCTAACACATGACTTAACACATGGAATCTTAGCATACTCATGAATGCAACTAAAGCATGGGAAGCAATGGTAAACATACAAACTCTTATATCATGCATGCATCTATGTTTGTACATTATTCACCTATATAAAGAGTGTTTCGATCCAACTTCAAACAGTAAGGAAAAGAAGCCTAAGGAAGCCTGAAACATTTGCAATGCCTAACCAACAAGATCAAGAGTGGGATGAAGCACATAAGATTGTCATAAGCACAGACCTCACTATAGCAGCTAAGAAGCACCTACAGTTCCTTGAAGTTGTTGACCAGAATGAACATCTTTATGATGGTCCAGCTCTTGAAAAGGCTATTTTTAGGTACACTAATTACCTTCTCATTTCCATTTTAAGTTGGCAGTAATAAATGACCTTACAAAGTATTGATGAATATTTAAATGCAGGTACAAGTATTATTGGCTTCCTTTGCTTGCTGAATATACCAACTTGTCGCAGCTCCCAGAATGCCAGTTAGTCGTGCCACTTGATTGCGAGTGGATTTGGCATTGGCACAGGCTTAATCCAGTGTAGTTCAAATGCTAAATATGATCGTTTTGCGGTTATATAACTTAAAATTCAAAGTTTCTAACACTTAATTTACTTTCTCTTTGAAGGTTCGCTACATGGTAGATTGTATAGAACTGTTTGGGAAAGTCCTAGACCCTGGTTGTGTGGTAGTCTCGTCTGTTGAAGGAGCTTGCAAAAACAAAGTGAAGAGATATGGAAGAAAAAGTATCCACAAGAACCCTATGAACTCAATGTTGGAGATCGTAGCTTTAAGAATGATACTCATAGCAGATTGCCAGACGTACCTAGCACCAACTATGATCTAATTTCAGCCGTTAAAAGGCAGAGTTCATTCTATCACAAGGTAAAATGGTTCAAGCTCATTCTGTCGTATTTTACTTTTTTTGTGGGAAAAGGGACTTTTCCCGAATAATTTAATTAAGAACTTAAAATATAAAAGGTTACAAATTAAGCACATTCTAACATGACCATAAGGAAACAAGATAAACTATCCATCTAAACATCACATATAAACTAATTAAGAAAGCACGGCTACATATACTCAAACACAAGAGATGAAATCAAATCATGTGGTGCCAGTGTCTTTAGAAAAACCTCCTTTTATCACTTAATCACATTGTTTTTACTATGTTAAGAGTTATTGGTCTGAGCTTTTTTTATGTTTGATTATGAAACAGGTTTCCGGGGCTATTTTTAGGGAGGATCTCTATCTTGAAGAAGCAGTTAAGAGATACAAAGGGTTTTTGCATCTGGTCAGTGGAAACATAAAGAAGAAGTTGAACACCCCTTGTGTTCCAACTTACGATATAGACTTAATGTGGCACACTCATCAGCTATATCCTCGCTCTTATTGTAAGGATGCCATGGCTTTAGCAGTTCAGATGTTGCACCATGATGACAATGACACTGATCAATCCAAAGGTGGAAAGTTGGATGTTAGCATTAAAACAACCACACAACAGTGGAGTGAAATGTTTGGTTCCTTATACTGGAGGGTAGGGTCAAGGTCTGGCGACACATCTATGGACACCGAGGGAGAACATTCAACTGCGATGAGGGCAAGATGTTGGTGCCTCGCTGAGCACATGGTGAACGAGAAGTCGGCTGCGAGATGCTTGTGTGTCCCTACTGAGCGTAAGATGAACGAGAAGTCGGCTGCTAGATGCAAGTGTATCCCTGTTGAGCACTTGGTGAAGGAGAAGTCGGCTGCTAGATGCAAGTGTATCCCTGCTGGGCACATGGTGAAGGAGAAGTCGGCTGCTAGATGCAAGTGTATCCCTGTGGAGAACTTGGTGAACGAGAAGTCGGATGCTAGTGTATCCCTGCTGAGCACATGGTGAAGGAGAAGTCGGCTGGTAGATGCATGTGTGTCCCTGCTGAGCACATGGTGAACGAGAATTCGGCTACTAGATGCAAGTGTATCCCTGCTGATATTGTGGACAAAGGGGAGTCGTCTGCTTGGACCGCAAGATGTTGGTGCCTCACCGAGCACATGGATGGACAAAAGTTGATCATGGAATCAATTGCTTCAGGCGCCATTGAAGTATAAGAATGCTAATATTATTGGTGTTGCAAATTTAAAATAAAGCATCTTGTAAGTTTAGTTGCAAGTATGTATGTTGGCTCTAAGCTTCATTGATATTGATATTCATATTCATAAATAAAGCAGCATCATGATCACTTATTTTTAAGCTTATTATGTTTTAATTTTATCATTTCGTTTTGTGATGAATTATAAAAAAGTAAATTAAGTTGTGACGTTATAATGAAAATGACAACAAATTAATTATAATTCAAAAATAAATAATAGTCTATTTCGTTTATCAACACCACTGGGGAGCCTGCATAATACGAAAGAATGCAAATCACCCCCATAAACTCCTCCAACTCACCAATGGGGTTTCAAACAAGAGGAGTCTTTTCAAACGCTCAAGGACTTGCTTTGCAATGCTCATGTTCTCACCCTTCCCGATGGTCACAGCGATTTCGTTGTGTATTGCGATGCGTCTAACCGAGGTCTCTGTTATGTTCTTATGCAACGAGACAAGGTGATCGCGTACGCTTCGAGACAACTCAAAATACATGAGAAGAATTACACTACCCACGACCTTGAACTTGGTGCGCTTGTTTTTGCATTAAAGATATGGTGACACTACCTTTACGGTACTACGTGTGTGGTCTTCACCGACCATAAGAGCCTTTAGCACTTCTTTTATCAAAAAGAGCTCAACATGCGTCAACGCCGATTGGTAGCATTTGGGTGATCATCGATCGCTTGACCAAATCTGCTCACTTCCTCCCTATTCGTGAAGATTACAAAGTCGAGAAATTGGCTCGTATCTACACACATGAAGTCATTTGTCATTAAGGTATCCCCATTGACATCATTTCTGACCGCGATGGTCGTTTCACTTCTCGTCTTTGGCAAAATTTTAAAACCGCGATGTGTTCACACCTTAATCTTAGTACGGCCTTTCATCCTCAAACGGATGGTCAAACCAAACGTACAACCCAAACCCTCGAGGACATGCTTCGTTCATGTGTAATTGACTTTGGTGGAAATTGGGATATACCTTTACCTTTTTATAGAATTCTCGTACAATAACAGTTACCACTCCAGTATTCAAATGGCTCCTTTTGAAGCATTAAATGGTCGTAAGTGTCATTCGCCTATTTGTTGGCATGAGATTGGGGACGCTCAAATCACCAGTCCCGAGCTCATACAAGAGTCCCGAGCTCATACAAGAGACAATGGACAAGATCTTCTAGATTCGTGATAACCTCCTCAAAGCTAGAAGCCGACAAAAGAGTTACTCCGATAAGAGACGCAAGCCTTTGGAATTCAATGTTGGTGATCATGTCTTCTCAAGGTATCCCCTTGGAAAAGAGTAGTTCGATTTGGTAAGGTAGCGTATCGACTGAACTTACCTCCAGAGCTCAGCAATGTTCATCCGACTTTTCATGTTTCAAACCTCAAGAAGTGTCTAGCTGAAGATGCATTTCAAGTTCTGCTCGACGATCTTCAAATCAACGAGTCCTTACACTTTGTGTGAAAACCAGTCGAAATTATGGACCAAGGAACCAAGCAACTAAGGCGCAGTCACCATATTTGAGGTCCAAAGTTGGATAAAAATTCTGCATTAGTTAAAACTTTTACAAACTTGTTTTTATTTTCTTTTCTTGCTTGAATCTTGTACCTACTTGTTCTTGAACCTATCTAAGGTTATGAGACATGTTTAGGAATGATCTTATGGGTTTAAGAGGTGCAAACACCTCTAAACTTTCTGTTTTATTAGGGTTTAGGCAACCCACAAGTGATGAAACCATCGAACTTCACCATAGTTTTAGGCAGGACTTGTGTTTTGGTAAAGGTGTGAAGCATGGAAGCCTTGGCTATCCAAACCCATTCCACCACTTCACTTGATGTTTTCATTCATGTTCATTATGTAGTTTATAGTCTTAAAGTAACACAACCCCGCCGCAACTCTAACATTTTCCATGATGGGGTGAAACACCCGGGTTGTAGCTTACTTGGCTACTTGATGAACATGATAAATAATTGTACCTTACTTTCATTCATGACCAACCGGGCTTGCTAACTATGTTAGTAAGCTTTGTGCTTTGGTGAATCATACAATGAGGTGTTCATACCTCCATGCATGACTTATATGAAATCTGCATGGTAATCAGATTATGATTACACGTTATGATTTAAGGTTATATTATTTATGTTTTAAACCTCTCGTTACGATCCTAATGGAAAAATCCGACCCATTAAATCACATGAAATCTTACGGGTTTAATAGTGTCAAAAACGTGTGTTTAAGACTAGATGATTATTTTCATATACATACTTTACTACATTTTAATTTCCGAATCCAAACTCTCCACCAAATCCGAATACTTACGTACCTCTGTTTCCCTAATGTAGGGTAACTTCGGTGCTCCATCCTCCAAACTTAACGACTCGCGGAATTGCTAAGAACGCTTTGCAAAACCGTGAGTATATTCGAACCCTTTTGCCGTTTATACACTTTGGGTGCAACAATACAATTGTATAAATCACGATTCACTATTAAACTTGCTATAATCACACTCTATCCATTTAAATATGATACTTGTATTATTCTTGTTATCACATGCTATGTATATTTGTGTCTATATGCTCATTAACTTTGCTAGCCTCCCTTGACTATTATAGCGCTATAGGATTAATGCACCACCCGTATTCTTGTGGTATTGTTAAGCAAAGTATTCACACCATGTCATTTCGGTGACAATGGTAAGCACGATTGCATTAGACTTTGGCTTGACATATGCTTAGCACATGATAGTATGATAGTAACATAAATATGCAAATTACCATGTTGGATATGAGACAAATGTTTCCCTATTATACTACGTAACAAAACTTGTATGCTCGCCAATGCTTTTGTGTTGAACTATACTTTAAAACATGTTCCAGGTTGATGATATTGACCCTGACGAAATCTATTAGGGACGACGCTAGAAACGAATTTAGAAACATTAGATTTTGTTATCATATTTTGTTAGACTTTGTTGTACTTTGACTTTTCAATGTTGTACTTTGTTTCCTTGTATTGTATTTGAACTATTATCAATGAAATGAAATCGGTTTTGAAGTAATTATTGTCACAAATAGCTTTATGATGTCTCGAGAAATCGGTTGGGGTGTGACACCCAAACCCCTGATGCTGCTTGTGGTCAAACCACTGATCTCTCCTCATCCTCAAATAACTCACCACTTGGTCCAATACCTCCACCACCATTTCAAACCACTTTTGACCATATTACAATGGCAACTAAGGTTTCACCAGAAAATTCTCATTGATGCCCCTGACCACAAAATTCTATCATTCCATACGTTAGGAACACTATCCTCCACAGATCTCATCCACCAGAATAAGTTATATGAGGCATCAATGCAGGAGTGCTCAGAAGAAGCCAAACCTCAAATGTCTGCTTATTTGCAGGCTTTCTATCACTCATCCAACCTGTCAAATACCAAGAGGCATTAAAAGACAACAGTTGGGTAGAATCCATGCAAGAATAGCATCTTTGGTTTAAAAGGAAACAAGTATAGGAACTTGTACCATTACCAGAGAGCACTTGTCCAATTGGTACTAAATGGGTCTTTAAAAATAAAATTGACGACTAGGGCATTGTTATAAAAAACAAACCAGGCTTATGGTTCAAGGGTATAAACAAGAAGAAGGAATTGACTATAGCAAGGTTAGAAGCCATAAGACTCTTCCTGGCCTTTACTGTCAACCAAAACATGAAGGTGTATCAGATGGATAAAAAGAGTGCTTTTCTCTATGGTAAAATCCAAGAAGAGGTCTATGTGTGTCAACCACCTAGATTTGAAGACTCATTCCATCCTGACTATGTCTACAAGCTAAACAAAGCTCTGTATGGACTAAAACAAGCACCTAGAGCCTGGTATGATACCCTATCCACTTTTCTCCTATTCAACAAATTTAAAAGTGGTAAAATTGATAAAACTCTTTTTTCTAAAATGGGAAGAGAAAGATCTGTTAATTGTTCAGAGATCTATGTGGATGATATCATTTTTGGATCCACAAGTGACAAACTTTGTGATGATTTTAGAAAATTGATGACAACTCAATTTGAAATGAGTACCATGCGGAGTTACAATGTTTACTTGGCCTCCAAGTTCAACAACTAGAAATGGAACTTTCATTCACCAAAAAAAATATGTCAAAAGTATTTTCAAAAAAATTGACATGGATGATTGTAAACCATGTGCTACCCCCATGTGTACATCCAAACCACTCATGTCTGATGAAAAAGATGACTTGATAGATCAGACACTTAATAAATGTATGATTAGGTCTTTGATGTACTTAACATAATCAAGGCCTGATATTATGTTTGCAACCTGTGTTTGTGCAAGATATCAAGCATCACCTAGAAAGTCAAACCCGGTGGCTGTAAAAAGGATATTTAGATACCTAAAAGGTGCTCTCACACTTGGTATCTTGTATCCAGCTAATGGTTACATTGAGCTTTCAAGATTCTCAGAAGTTACTTTGCTGGTTATCACAAAACAAGGAAGTCAACATCAGGATGTTGCCAATTCCTAAGTCATGCCTTGGTCTATTGGCAAAACAAAAAGCAAACAACAGTCTCTAATTCCACAGTAGAAGCAGAGTATATAGCTGCTGCAAGTTGCACTGCACAACTCCCAGGGCTTCAGAATCAATTACTTAATTTTGGTATTACTGCTTTAAAGACACCATTATTTTTCGATAGTCAAGCAACTGAAAACACTATCAACAACCCGGTGTCACATTAAAAAACAAAACACATTGGCATTCGTCATCACATTGTAAGAGATTGTTACGAAAGGGATTGATTTCACTACATCATGTTCCCACTGAAGATCAATTAGGAGATGTGTTCACAAAAGCTTTAGACATATCTGCCTTTGAAAGATTGATCACTAGAATTGGGATGCTAAATAGAGATTGAGAAATATTTTCATCAAACCTCTAAATAAAAACATTAAAATATTGTTTAGAAAATTCAAAATGGGTTCCTTTTAAAAGAAAAATGATTGCTAAGATCACCAAAAACACAACTCTGTTCAAAAGAGTCAAAAAATTGTTCCAGTGATTCAAAAGTCTGTTTAAAGTGTGATAACCAAGTCCAAGGCAAAAGAAGCACTGTTTTCAATACCACTGTTTGACTTTGTTTGACTTTAAAAGTCAAACAGAGCAATTGTTTCCTTCCAAAACTCTGTTCAACCCAGTAAAGGTTCTAAACCGATGATTTTCAAAACTCTGTTGACCAAGAGTCAAACAGAGGTTACCAAACCATAGATTTGGTCTTTCAAACATCTGTTGAGCACAACAGAGGTTTCAATAAGATATTTTGAAAACAAACCTTATCTTTCTTTATCAAAGGGTTTTGTTAAACAGAGCTTTGATTAAACAAAGTTTTGGTTAACAAATAAAAACTTGCCACGTCATAAAAAAGGTAACCATTTGGCCACGTCATCACCTCTGTTGAAAAACCCTAAACCAAACAGAGGTTGAGGTTATCCTTACTTGTGCGATAAACACTTATTTTTCAAAAACCACAATTTCCCTCTCCACAATCAAAAGGATTATTGTCTTTTAGCGATTCTCTGACAGATTCTCTCGTTACACTCAAAATATCATTTACATAAAGGATTTTCAAAAGAGTGGAGGAACTTACACAATGGCTCTTTCATTAAAACCACCCCACAATTATCTTCCTTATCTTGTGAAAACCTATGCGAATACAGATGTTCACTCGATAATAGATATTATCACCTCATCTAAATATCTCAAATCCCTTATCATTGATGCCCCCATCCATTTAAACAATGTCGAAGATTTTTGGGCAAATTCAGAGATTTTGCTTAATGACAAAACTCCCTACACTATCAGCTCCATAGTAAACGATACTACTTAGGATATGCGGGTCATATGGAAGGTTCAACAATTTACAAACTTAATTTTCCATCTGCGATGAAATTTTTCTTTCATACCTTACTTATAAGTCTTTCACCCAAAACCACTTCTTATAATGAAATTCCATTGAAACCCTAGTAGTACTTAGGATATGCCATTTTAACAAAATCAAATCTTAAACTGTCAAATGCTCTGTTTTGGATATGGTTGCCAATGTAAAAGCGAAGAAAGATAAAAAGCCCAAAGCTTTTCTCTTGTACCCAAGACATATCAGTTGTCTTGGAAGAAAACATTTTTGCAAGAGGAGAGGGTTTTCAAATTACAAGTCTTTCTAACAAAACTTTTACTCACATGATGACCAAAGGTCAAAAAAGGTGATTGAGGAAAATGTTTTAGAAAACCCAACAACAGATGTTACAACATCTATTGCAATGACCACTGCCCCTGGTGACCACATTACCCAACCCAGTATTGTGGAACCCACACCAGCCATTTCCAAAAAGCTTACATCTATCCGCAAGCCCAATTCTAAAAAGAAAACCCCAAAAAAGGTTATACCGGAAGTTAAGGTGCCAGAGAAACCTGTCGTTTCACAAAACCAACAAACATTTGTCGTTACTTCCTCACAACATATGCAAATACCTCCACCTACCCAAACTGCTCATTCATCCTCACAAAAGGAGAGTGTTGTAAAAACAAGGGACCTACATCAAGGGGGAAATACATCACGTGATTATCTCTACTCAAGCCCCTCTCCCAGGGCTGCTTCTTTTTCTAACCTTCCGCCCACTTCAATAATCTCACCACCATTACAAAAATTACTTGATGCACTTGATAATCCTGACTTGCATTAACCTAGTTCCTCTCAGCAACACATTACTAAGAGTTTACCCCTATAAGTGACTAGGGCAAGTTCAGAAATCGGTGTTAATCCACAATCAGAGGAGGTTACACCTCCAGTGTCTCAAGAGACATCAGAAGATATTTCAAGTGGGACAACCACTACAACTGCAGAGACAATAGTCTCACAATTGGATAATGGTTCCATTTCTAAGACCCCGTTGAAGGCAAAAAAAATTTAGTCTACAATTGTACTCTCAAAAAAATTGGAAGTCCCCCGTACCAAGAAAAAAGGGCATTTGGTTCAAAACCAGATACAACCACTTCTATTGGGAATTCAGATGATCCTATTCGCTTAGGTGATGAGTTAAGATTTAAAGAATTGACAGTTAGATTATCCAATCTTGAAACATCATTGGCTGAGATAAAAGACATGGTGAAGATTCTGGTACAAAACTCTACACCTCCTACAAATGCAGAACTTGTGGAGAAAGTTTAGTTTCACGCCCAATCTTATTTCCAACTTCAAAGGCAGCCTACAGATGCTACTCACAATATCCACATGGATTTAATTGAAATATGGTTGAAGCTAGATTCTCTATAACAGATGATGCCAGAAAGGGGGAGACTAGTGATAGCCTGAGAAAGCTTCCACCTGCAAATCCAGCTAAAAAGGCTAAGACCACTCAAACCACTGTTCCAACTGTAACATCCGTCAAAAAACGGATTTACCAAACCCGCCCCGTTTATTAACCGAACAATCCGTTAAAAATTTCGTTGCGAATTTAATGCCCAAAATAATTTAAACGATACATAATTAATTATTATATGGGAATATATAATTAGTTTTTGAAAAACTGTTAAAAATAAGAAAATAAAAATGATTTGGCACTGTCGGGTTTCGAACCCGGTCAGTCAGCCGGTCAACAAACTTAACACTCAACTCTCCAACCACTGCGCCACTAATGTCTCTTGTTAATTATTAGAATCATTTAATTCATAACATGTTTTCCGAATTCAAAACCGGCGCCCAAATTTTCAGTCGTCGGAAATCCCGACTAACTCGCCAAGAATCGACGGTTACTTCAGTTATAACGTAAATCTTAAACACTACATCGGTTATAAACCGATGTCTGAGTCCGCGACACAAGTTATAACCGCCGGAGAAATTCTAACCGACGAATCAAGTCGGAAATTGGACCAAGTTCATCGATAACCTGCCCTATAAATACCCCCTCGAACCTCTGCAAACTTTTTCACTCAAAACCGCACCCTTTCTCGGCGAAAACTCACTCGCCGGAAATCTTCTGCTCATCGCCGGAAAACCGAACCCTCCACTTCTGAGCCTTACTAAACCCCCTGAGCTTATACCGAAGTCACCCACATCCTTTTCAAGCTTTCTGAAGACTCGCTGCTGCAAGACACACGACGCCGGAACCTGTTGCTGTCGCCGGAGTTCTGCCGGAAAAACAGAGGAGTCCAGTCGGTATACCACAACGCCTAATTTCCCTTTCTTTTTATTCATATCTCATCTGTAATTAACCTCAAAACACTAAAGAACACGATTAAAACATCAAACCAGTCGGATTTCCGATTCTGGTTAAAATCTAACGAAGAAGACGAAGTTGCGGTAACATATAAGTTTAATTAAAATCAAGATATAACTCGGGTTAGACACACAGTCCAGCGGTGGACTGTGTGCACATTAAACACACTAACGTCTCGAGGTCGAATCTTGTCCCACGCATGCTGCCTTAATAAAAATGTCTTTTTTTTTGTTAACCGAACCGGAGTCACGCTGTATATGTTAAGTTTAATAATAACCAGAATAATAACCAAGTTAGACACACAGTCCAGTGGTGGACTGTGTGTATGTTTAATCACACGTCACGAGTTCGAGTCCGGCCTACTGCACCGATTCGGACAATTATCTACCTTTTTAAATAAGTCAGAAATGAAAATACTTAGTTTGTATTTAAGTATAATAAAAATCGGTTTATATAACATGTTAAACACACAGTCCAGCGGTGGACTGTGTGTTAACTCAACCCACAGGTCCCGGGTTCGAGACCTGTGGAGCGCACCGGTCCGATTCAGTAAAATCTTTTTAGAAATAAATTGATTTTCGGTTTAATATAATTAGTATATAAATATAATTAAAAAACAGAAATATTTCGGGTTAGACACGTAGCTCAGTTGGTAGAGCTGCGTGCACGCGTACGGGAGGTCTCGGGTTCGAGCCTCACTCAGCGCACATATACTCGCATACGAACCGGTCAAAGTCAACAGTCAATGGTCAACGGTCAACGGTCAAAAAAGTCAAATTTTTTTATTATTTTTATTTATTTATTTTAATTAAAAATCAATTAAAAATACTTAAAAATAACATTTTTAAGGTTAGAAAATAGCCTTGAACTCACAAAAATATACCCAACAATCCTACTAAAATGGATTAATAAAATCCGTTTACTTACCGAACCATAATGCTATTTATCTAGGTTAATTTCACTCGTGGTTAAAACCACTTCGCGTGCATTCAACATCATCAACCGAACGCACCCACTGTGAGTGAATCTTACAACTCCCCTTTTTAATTACACGTTTTGGGGTGTGTCATGTGTCACAAAATAATTAACTCGTTTATTTAAACTTGTGCCATACCATGTCGTGATCTAAACTTAGATTGTTTATATTGTTGTGATTATGTATTTAATTTTGTCAACTTATATGAAATTCATTCATTAAGCCCATCAGTTCCTCGTGGGAGACGAGTAAGCAACGCGTGCCTTAAAACCAATCCATTATTGTCCATGTGTGTATTATGGAGTTTATATTGTTGGTAGTTATGTCTTTCATATTATCATGGTTATGCAATTCATTCATTAGGCCCATCAGTTCCTCGTGAGAGATGAGTTGAGCAACGCGTGCCTCTAAACGATCCTTTATTGTTCATGTGTGTATTGTTTAATGTTAAAATTGATTTATGAATAAGTTTACATCTATTTTTACTCATGTGTTGTTGTGCACTTTATTTCATAATCAATTAAATAAACTTGTTCAAATGTTTTCCATAGGATTCACTCGCCAACTTTTTGTTGATCCAAAAACCCTTTTACACATGATACAGGTGAACAGGTTGAAGCAAGGAAAACATAGGAAATGCCTTAGAAGAAAACAATGAAGCCTAGATTGATATTTAGGACATGTTGTAATATTGATTGTAATTCTCCATTAAAGTGTATTAATGAATATGAAACGCATAATAAATGTCATGAGCTTTGATGATAACCCAATCATGCCCCGATCACCTTTTCCGCTGCGGGTCGGGGTGTGACAGATTGGTATCAGAGCCATGACTATAGGGATATAGGACAGGTTATTAGACCCTTAGAGCCTATACTATAGTCTGCCTAAATTTTAATTGATTAGGTGGTTACATACAAACTTGTGATGTTTATTTGTTTCATATTTGTTTATACTTACAGTCAAACATACATACATACTTATATACATATTCATTATACATATATCAATGTTCATATATTCAATTCATTTTCATACTTTCATTATTCAAAGATTTTGTTGCAATTTTCAAATCTCATCAAAGTAAGTTCTGCGACGGGCATGTAGTAACTGGAAGGGTACAAGTACCGGTAGTCGGAACGTCCTGTCTAGGTTGGCATTCGTATAAATCCAATATAACGGACCAGTTTGCCTACCTGGGGACTAACGATGAGAGCACAAAGGACCTATTAGGCCAAAGCATGCCACACCAAACGTCGTTCGAACTAACCCACTTTGAGGTGTCACCGTGTCTACACGTGGACACATTCCGAATCTCACACGTTGTATACATATTTCTCGATTTTCTCCGGGTTTTAGTGTACGCAACCAGGCAAACCCATGCGAACCATATGAAAAAACCGGTATTCATGGGGGCCCACATGATTACGAAGGTGAAGTATGGCGGCATGTAGGGCCTAATGGCGAGCAAAGCCCAAGACATCCTATGGATGTAGTAGATTTATTTTTCTATAATTATTTTATGAATGTTCATTCCTAGTGCGACCCATGAACCCAAAAGCATCCAACTCATACTCTTGACATGTATTCCTTGTAGATGTCTTCTAACCTCGCCCGTAGGAAGATGAGAGCAGGAAAAGCCCGCGAGCGCATGGCTGCCCTAATCGCTCAACAAAAGGCTACCGTAATACCCAACATTGTAATCCAAGTACAACAAGCACTTACCGCTAATCCTGTCAATAAAGAAAATCAAAACGTTATCAACTCTTCCCAAAATACCACTAAATGCACCTACAAGCATTTCAAATCATGCGACCCTCCAAAATACAAAGGGACTGAAGGTGTCACTGCTCTCCTCTATTGGTTTGAAGAGATGGAGAACACTTTTCTAAATTGCGATTGCCCCGATGATCGCAAAGTGCGTTATGCTACTGGTCGTTTATATGGAATAGCACTTACTTGGTGGAATACAGAGAAGGCCAAACGAGGTGTTGAAGATGCTATGACTTTAACTTGGGATGAATTGAAGGAAATTATGACCAGACGATTTTGCCCAAGGAGCGAAATCAAGAAATTAGAAGATGAATTTTATTCGTTGAAGCAAAAGGAAGGAGACCACACCACATACAACAAAAGATTCCTCGAGTTACATCAAATGGTTCCCAACATGTTCACTCCCCTCTACCGTTTGATCGAGCACTACATTCGTGGTCTTCCGTCAAAGATTCAAGACTCTGTAATAAGGACCTCGCCTGCAACTTTGGAAGCAGCAATGGAGCTAGCAACAGCGCTCACCGAGAACCGAATCCGAAACAAAGACTTCAAGGAGGAGAAGAAGAAGGATAAAGCATCGTCTGAAACTTCAAACTCCACCCAAACCGAATCCCCTTTTCCACCCACTTTTAAGAGAAAAAGAGACGGGCAACTTTTCGCTGCTATTCAACGAAATCAACCAATTTCACACGCCATACCCATCCAAGCTATCCCAATCACCCAAGTGGCACCCAACTCAACCTACCCAAATAAGAAACCATATCTTGGACCTCACCCTCGATGCAACAACTGTTTTTATCACCATCCCCTTACCTTACCTTGTCAACTATATGCAACTTGTGGACGCTATGGTCATTTGAGCAAGGTTTGCCGCACCTTTCAAAACCAAACCTCTTCCCCTACTCAAACCATGAACCAAACCTATCAACAACCCCAATACCCCATGTTCCCATATGTTCGAGCTTGTTTCAATTGCGGCGACCCTACCCACTTTAGAAACACGTGCCCTCGATTGGTTAACATCATAAACGCTCAAGCCCAATCAAACCCAGTTAACCAAGTAAACCAAGAAAACCCAACCACAAGGCCACCAGCAAGAGGAAGAGTCTTCAACATCAACACCAATCCTGTCGAAGATAATGACGGCCCAAACGAAGATACCCAACTAGTCCTCTTCACCGAAAATCCAGATTCAACTCCTATCGTTTAGTTTTATGTTTTTCTTTATGTTTTAGAATCACATCGAATCAATCATAACTTAAGGATAAAGCCAATGAAACTTTGACAAGAATATGGTGGATACGCCGCTGGTACTTCCTATATATAAGTATTCTTGTCAAAGGATCAGAAGCATTATCTGGCGGTTATGAGAGGTTCCATGTGTAGACTGTTTAAGTAATTATTGTTTATTATTTCAGTACATGCAATTTCATAGGCCGCCGCTCCCCATTACATTATGAGCGTTGAGCATGTTCCCCATTTCATTATGAGGTTGAACCTGGCGTGCCCACATTTTTCATTTTCAGTACATGCAATACGATCGGCTCCGTTTGATTGAGCCTTGATCGCACAGACATTTTTCATTTTCAGTACATGCAATACGATCGGCTCCGTTTGATTGAGCCTTGATCGCATAGACATTTTCATTATCAGTATCTTGTGGTTGTTGTGTTTGTAGTAGAGTCACATAGAACTAATCATAACTTGCGGATAAAGTCAATGAAAATTTGACAAGAATATGGTGGATACGCCGCTGGTACTTCCTATATATAAGTATTCTTGTCAAATGATCGGAGGCATTATCAGGCGGTTATGAGAGGTTCCATGTATAGGCTGTTTGTGTGATTGTTGTTTAGATTAAGTTTATTATTTTCAGTACATGCAATACGATCGGCTCCGTTTGATTGAGCCTTGATCGCACAGACATTTTCATTTTCAGTACATGCAATACGATCGGCTCCGTTTGATTGAGCCTTGATCGCACAGACATTTTCATTATCAGTATTTTGTGGTTGTTGTGTTTGTAGTAGAGTCACATAGAACTAATCATAACTTGCGGATAAAGTCAATGAAAATTTGACAAGAATATGGTGGATACGCCGTTGGTACTTCCTATATATAAGTATTCTTGTCAAATGATCGGAGGCATTATCAGGCGGTTATGAGAGGTTCCATGTATAGGCTGTTTGTGTGATTGTGGTTTAGATTAAGTTTATTATTTTCAGTACATGCAATACGATCGGCTCCGCTTGATTGAGCCTTGATCGCACAGACATTTTCATTTTCAGTACATGCAATACGATCGGCTCCGTTTGATTGAGCCTTGATCGCACAGACATTTTTCATTTCAGTATTTTATGTTTGTTGTATTGGTTGTAGAATTATATAGGACTAATCATAATTCACTGATAAAACCAATGAAAATTTGACGATAATATGGTGGATACGCCGCTGGTACTTCCTATATATAAGTATTCTTGTCAAAGGATCAGAGGCATTGTCAGACGGTTATGAGAAGTTCTATGTAGGATTTATTAGTTTCTTGATAACTAATCATAACTTGTGGATAAAACCAATGAAAATTTGGCAAGAATATGGTGGATACGCCGCTGGTACTTCCTATATATAAGTATTCTTGCCAAAGGATCAGAGGCATTATCAGGCGGTTATGAGAAGTTCCATGTAGGATTTAGTATTCCCTTGAGTTAAAATTTGTGTTACATCTATATCATCTCGCTATTTAAAGAAATTGGATTGTGTTCCATTTCTACATAAACTAACCTCTCCATCATAACAAACGAGAGAGGAACGGTCACTATTCAAACATATATGCTATCAGAATGTGGATTCAAATCTTAGCTGTTGTGTTTATTTATGTTCTATAGTCATAGAACCAATCATAACCTACTGATAAAACCAATGAAAATTTGACAAGAATATGGTGGATACGCCGCTGGTACTTCCTATATATAAGTATTATTGTCAAAGGATCAGAGGTATTGTTAGATGGTTATGAGAAGTTCCATGTAGGTTGTAGTATTAGAAGTTTTGCCTTAGGATATAACCATATCCTTCCAAACATATCCAAACTCTTATGCATGATATCATATTTAGCGAATCAATTCTGCTTATCAATACTTTTACAGTAGGCAACAAAAAGCGATTCCTGTAATAGGGTACTTAACCCTTACAAGGAACGTTACCGCCTCAAACAAAAATTTAAAACCTTACTTCTTCTAAGCATGTAACTATCAAACTAAACACCATCATTCTTTTAGTCAAATATATCACTATTTAAATTTCGGGACGAAATTTCTAAAAAGCAGGGGGTACTGCAACATCCGTCAAAAAACGGATTTACCAAACCCGCCCCGTTTATTAACCGAACAATCAGTTAAAAATTTCGTTGCGAATTTAATGCCCAAAATAATTTTAAACGATACATAATTAATTATTATATGGGAATATATAATTAGTTTTTGAAAAACTGTTAAAAATAAGAAAATAAAAATGATTTGGCACTGCCGGGTTTCGAACCCGGGTCAGTCAGCCGGTCAACAAACTTAACACTCAACTCTCCAACCACTGCGCCACTAGTGTCTCTAGTTAATTATTAGAATCATTTAATTCATAACATGTTTTCCGAATTCAAAACCGGCGCCCAAATTTTCAGTCGTCGGAAATCCCGACTAACTCGCCAAGAATCGACGGTTACTTCAGTTATAACGTAAATCTTAAACACTACATCGGTTATAACCGATGTCTGAGTCCGCGACACAAGTTATAACCGCCGGAGAAATTCTAACCGACGAATCAAGTCGGAAATTGGACCAAGTTCATCGATAACCTGCCCTATAAATACCCCCTCGAACCTCTGCAAACTTTTTCGCTCAAAACCGTACCCTTTCTCGGCGAAAACTCACTCGCCGGAAATCTTCTGCTCATCGCCGGAAAACCGAACCCTCCACTTCTGAGCCTTACTAAACCCCCTGAGCTTATACCGAAGTCACCCACATCCTTTTCAAGCTTTCTGAAGACTCGCTGCTGTAGGACACATGACGCCGGAACCTGTTGCTGTCGCCGGAGTTCTGCCGGAAAAACAGAGGAGTCCAGTCGGTATACCTCACGCCTAATTTCCCTTTCTTTTTATTCATATCTCATCTGTAATTAACCTCAAAACACTAAAGAACACGATTAAAACATTGAACCAGTCGGATTTCCGATTCTGGTTAAAATCTAACGAAGAAGACGAAGTTGCGGTAACATATAAGTTTAATTAAAATCAAGATATAACTCGGGTTAGACACACAGTCCAGCGGTGGACTGTGTGTACATTAAACACACTAACGTCTCGAGATCGAATCTTGTCCCACACATGCTGCCTTAATAAAAATGTCTTTTTTTTTGTTAACCGAACCGGAGTCACGCTGTATATGTTAAGTTTAATAATAACCGGAATAATAACCAAGTTAGACACACAGTCCAGTGGTGGACTGTGTGTATGTTTAATCACACGTCACGAGTTCGAGTCCGGCCTACTACACCGATTCGGACAATTATCTACCTTTTTAAATAAGTCAGAAATGAAAATACTTAGTTTGTATTTAAGTATAATAAAAATCGGTTTATATAACATGTTAAACACACAGGTCCCGAGTTCGAGACATGTGGAGCACACCGGTCCGATTCAGTAAAATCTTTTTAGAAATAAATTGATTTTCGGTTTAATCTAATTAGTATATAAATATAATTAAAAACAGAAATATTTCGGGTTAGACACGTAGCTCAGTTGGTAGAGCTGCGTGTACGCGTACGGGAGGTCTCGGGTTCGAGCCTCACTCAGCGCACTTATACTCGCATACGAACCGGTCAAAGTCAACAGTCAACGGTCAATGGTCAACGGTCAACGGTCAAAAAAGTCAAATTTTTTTATTATTTTTATTTATTTATTTTAATTAAAAATCAATTAAAAATACTTAAAAATAACATTTTTAAGGTTAGAAAATAGCCTTGAACTCACAAAAATATACCCAACAATCCTACTAAAATGGATTAATAAAATCCGTTTACTTACCGAACCATAATGCTATTTATCTAGGTTAATTTCACTCGTGGTTAAAACCACTTCGCGTGCATTCAACATCATCAACCGAACGCACCCACTGTGAGTGAATCTTACAACTCCCCTTTTTAATTACACGTTTTGGGGTGTGTCATGTGTCACAAAATAATTAACTCGTTTATTTAAACTTGTGCCATACCATGTCGTGATCTAAACTTAGATTGTTTATATTGTTGTGATTATGTATTTAATTTTGTCAACTTATATGAAATTCATTCATTAAGCCCATCAGTTCCTCGTGGGAGACGAGTGAGCAACGCGTGCCTTAAAACCAATCCATTATTGTCCATGTGTGTATTATGGAGTTTATATTGTTGGTAGTTATGTCTTTCAAATTATCATGGTTATGCAATTCATTCATTAGACCCATCAGTTCCTCGTGAGAGACGAGTTGAGCAACGCGTGACTCTAAACGATCCTTTATTGTTCATGTGTGTATTGTTTAATGTTAAATTGATTTATGAATAAGTTTACATCTATTTTTACTCATGTGTGGTTGTGCACTTTATTTCATAATCAATTAAATAAACTTGTTCAAATGTTTTCCATAGGATTCACTCGCCAACTTTTTGTTGATCCAAAAACCCTTTTACACATGATACAGGTGAACAGGTTGAAGCAAGGAAAACATAGGAAATGCCTTAGAAGAAAACAATGAAGCCTAGATTGATATTTAGGACATGTTGAAATATTGATTGTAATTCTCCATTAAAGTGTATTAATGAATATGAAACGCATAATAAATGTCATGAGCTTTGATGATAACCCAATCATGCCCCGATCACCTTTTCCGCTGCGGGTCGGGGTGTGACAGATTGGTATCAGAGCCATGACTATAGGGATATAGGATAGGTTATTAGACCCTTAGAGCCTATATTATAGTCTGCCTAAATTTTAATTGATTAGGTGGTTACATACAAACTTGTGATGTTTATTTGTTTCATATTTGTTTATACTTATAGTCAAACATACATACTTATATAC
The DNA here is from genome assembly GCA_947069175.1 of Scalesia atractyloides. Classification (NCBI taxonomy): domain Eukaryota; kingdom Viridiplantae; phylum Streptophyta; class Magnoliopsida; order Asterales; family Asteraceae; genus Scalesia; species Scalesia atractyloides. The sequence goes on along the minus strand of CAMTDV010000018.1, from coordinate 29,745,082 downwards.
ATATTCATTATACATATATCAATGTTCATATATTCAATTCATTTTCATACTTTCATTATTCAAAGATTTTGTTGCAATTTTCAAATCTCATCAAAGTAAGTTCTGCGACGGGCATGTAGTAACTGGAAGGGTACAAGTACCGGTAGTCGGAACGTCCTGTCTAGGTTGGCATTCGTATAAATCCAATATAACGGACCAGTTTGCCTACCTGGGGACTAACGATGAGAGTACAAAGGACCTATTAGGCCAAAGCATGCCACACCAAACGTCGTTCGAACTAATCCACTTTGAGGTGTCACCGTGTCTACACCTGGACACATTCCGAATCTCACACGTTGTATACATATTTCTCGATTTTCTCCGGGTTTTAGTGTACGCAACCAGGCAAACCCATGCGAACCATATGAAAAACCCGGTATTCATGGGGGCCCACATGATTACGAAGGTGAAGTATGGGGACCCAAAGGATTTTAAAGTGGATGTCAAACAAAGACACCCATGAACTGACTTTGCTCAAGGCTAGTGGGGAGGCAGAGAAGATCACAATGAAAAGCGCCTTAGGCCTAAACATTGAAGATCTCCAAGACTTAATAAGTCTACCACTAGAAAGAGACCCAGAAGACACTGTTTTTCTTGACTTTGAATTACCATTCAAAGGTCAAATAAGAGTACAACTATGAGAAAATAAAATTTGATCCAACAACCATCCGTTTTGGCATCATCTATTCTAGGGGGAGATTGTTGGACCTACAAAAGAACAGATGTTATTCAAAGTCCAAAACACGACTTTTAGATCAAGAAATAATCAATTGATAAAGCAATTCTCTCCCTAAAGATAGTGAATCTTGAACACCTATTCAGAACATCTGTCCAAGAGCAAGGCTAACATCTGATGAAAACTTGGAACCACTGTTCAACAGTACCAACAACTATTAAAGGCTAACAACTGTAGAGGACCAAAACCCTAATCAAGCAAAGGTCGGGTGAAGAAAACCAAACATCTGTTAGGCCAAACAGATGTTTGGACAACTGGAACAGAGGATAGCTTAGACAGTGGTTTCTTAATGTAACAGTATTTATCTTGTCATTATTTAGTATAGCATAGATCAGATGATAACATTTGCTCAGATGTTTGCAAACATCCGAGGGATCTTTTTTGTTAGAAATGTTAGATGACACTATCAGGGTGAAGTTAGCACATCATGAGCAGAGCTTTAGTACTTGTATCAATAGATCACACCTGTTAGTGATCTTTTTATCATGTCACACGCATTCAATTTTGTATGAATACTTCTAGTGAGTGATCCGCTAAGGGGGAGATTGTAAAATCATCGCTGTAAAACTTTTGACTATTTGAGTTATTAGAAAACAGTTTATGGTAATATCTATTTATTTGTGAATTATATTGTAAATCAATATTAGTTGGCAAATATCAAACTCAGATCCTAACAATAGTACACCTATAGGCTTATAAGTGGCATATAACGGGAGTATACGGAACCTATATTATATTATACGATGCAATACTATACTATAAGATACCACATGATACTATACTTTAACATACTTATAGTACACCTGTACGTGGCCTATATGAGACCTATAAGCCTAAACGGGGTTTATACGGAACCTAGAAGCCCATACTATATGGAAGTTATATTTTACGATATGATACTACACTATAAGATAGATATGACAATACACTATAAGATACGATGCTATACTATAAGCCCATACTATATGGAAGTTATATTATACCATACGATACTATATTATAAGATAGATATGACACTACACTATAATACGATCTTATACTATACTATACTATAAGATACTTATATTATGCCTATATGCCTATACGTGGGCTTATATGATACATATACTACACTATATGATACGACATTATAACATACTTATAGTACACCTATAGGATTATATGTGGGTTATACAGGGCCTATACGGAACCTATAGTATACTATACGATACTACACTATAAGATACTATACTATGCTATGCTATACTTATACTACGCTTATAGGCCTATATGTGGGCTTTAGGCCTATATGTGGCATATACGGAACCTATAAGCTTATATGGGGCCTATATGATATGAAACTATACTACACTACACTACAATACAATACACGATACCATATATACGATACGATGTGATACAATATTATACTATACGGTACCTATACTACACCTATATGCGCCTATACGGGGCGCATATACGATACTATACTACATGGTTAAATTAAAAATATTTAAAAAAATCTTTAATTTTTTTAAAGTATTGTATAAAAATGTAATAAAAAACTTTAAAAATAATATTAAAACACGATAAAAACTTTGTTAAAACTACAAATATTATTAAAAAATGTTAAAAAAACATTAATACGCTGCATATAGAGCTATATGAAGTATATAACTATAGTCGTCAAACAAGATTAGACAAGATCTATTATTCTTGGATTTTGAGAAAGCTATACCATGCATATAAAGGAGTCAAAATAATATTTAGGGTGTTCAAATATCAAGACCCGTAAAAAAGGGTGTGAAAGACTAACCATATGTAATAGTGTGGCATTTGTAAAAGAAATATATCAGTCTTAAACAAAAGATTTCTCTGTAACATATATGTTTGATGCAATATGTTTACTTGAATTTAGTAATTTAGGAATTAGAAATATCAAATAAGCATGAGAGGTCATTAATAAAGGGTATAAATGCGTATACCTTATTATAGAAGATAAAAAGCTATAGTCATAGTTGATTCTCCATGTATCTTTACTTAAATATCTTTTTTTGAAGAAGACAAGTGGTGCAAACCAAATAAGCATGAAGGGTGAGACATAGTTAGATAGTCGCTAAAAGCTTACGTTTAAGAGCAATAAAACTCTTTAGCGAAGTTTATTAGCCATTTTTTTCTCTTTAAAGTGGTCCCAACAAATCCCCCTTGTCAAAAGATTTTAAAGTGGAAGTTAAACGAAGACACCCGTGAACTGACTTTGCTCAGGGCTAGTGGGGAGGCGGAGAATATCACAATGAAAAGCGCCTTAGGCCTAAAAATTGAAGATCTCCAAGACTTAATAAGTATACAACTAGAAAGAGACCCAGAAGACACTGTTTTTCTTGACTTCGAATTACAATTCAAAGGTCAAATAAGAGTACAACTAATAAGAAAATAAAAGTTGATCCAATAACCATCTGTTTTGGCATCATATATTCTAGTGGGAGATAGTTGGACCTACAAAAGAACAGATTTTATTCAAAGGCCAAAACACGACTTTTCAATCAAGAAATAAACAATTGATAAAGCAATTCTCTCCCTAAAGATAGTGAATATTGAACACCTATTCAGAACATCTGTCCAAGAGCATGGCTAACATCTGATGAAAACTTGGAACCACTGTTCAAGAGTACCAACAACTATTAAAGGCTAACAACTGTTGAGGACCAAAACCCTAATAAGCAAAGGTCGGGTGAAGAAAACCAAACATTTGTTAGGCCAAACAGATGTTTGGACAACTGGAACAGAGGATATCTTAGACAGTGGTTTCTTAATGTAACAGTATTTATCTTGTCATGTTTAGTATAGCCTAGATCAGATGATAAGATTTGCTCAGATGTTTGCAAACATCCGAGGGATCTTTTTTGTTAGAAATGTTAGATGTCACTATTAGGTTGAAGTTAGCACATCACGAGCAGAGCTTTAGTACTTGTATAAATAGATCACACTTGTTAGTGATCTTTTTATCATGTCACACACATTCTATATTGTATGAATACTTCTAGTGAGTGATCCACTGAGGGGGAGATTGTAAAATCATCGCTGTAAAACTTTTGACTATTTGAATAATTAGAAAACAGTTTATGATAATATCTCTGTATTTGTGAATTATATTGTAAATCAATATTAGTTTGCAAATATCAAACTCAGATCCTAACAATAGTACACTTATAGGCCTATGCGTGGCATATACGGGGAGTATACGGAACCTATATTATATTATACCTTACAATACTATACTATACGATACCATATAATACTATACTTTAACATACTTATAGTACACCTATACGTGGCCTATATGAGACCTATAAGCCTAAACGGGGTATATACGAAACCTATAAGCCCATACTATATGGAAGTTATGTTATACGATAGGATACTACACTATAAGATAGATATGACACTACACTATAAGATACGATACCATACTATAGTATAAGATACTTATTTTATGCCTATATGCCTATACGTGGGCTTATATGATACATATACTACACTATATGATAAGACATTATAAGATACTTATAGTACACCTATAGGATTATATGTGGGTTATACAGGGCCTATACGGAACCTATAGTATACTATACGATACTACACTATAAGATACTATACTATGCTATGCTATACTTATACAACACCTATAGGCCTATACGTGGGCTTTAGGCCTATATGTGGCATATATGGAACCTATAAGCTTATATGGGGCCTATATGATATGAAACTATACTACACTACACTACAATACAATACACGATACCATATATACCATGCGATACAATATTATACTATACGTTACCTATACTACACCTATATGCGCCTATACGGGGCGCCTATACGATACTATAACATGGTTAATTTAACAATAGTTAAAAAAATCTTTAATTATTTTAAAGTATTGTATAAAAATGTTATTAAAAACTTTAAAAATAATATTAAACACGATAAAACTTTGTTAAAACTACAAATATTATTAAATAATGTTAAAAAAACATTAATACGCTGCATATAGAGCTATATGCAATATATAACTCTAGTCGTCAAACAAGATTGGACAAGATCTAATATTCTTGGATTTTGAGAAACCTATACCATGCATATCAAGGATTCAAAATAAGATTTAGGGTGTTCAAATATCAAGACCCGTAAAAAACAGTGTGAAAGACTAACCATATGTAACAGTGTGGCATTTGTAAAATAAATATATCAGTCTTAAACAAAAGATTTCTCTGTAACATATATGTTTGATGCAATATGTTTACTTGAATTTAGTAATTTAGGAATTAGAAATATCAAATAAGCATGAGAGGTCATTAATAAAGGGTATAAATGCGTATACCTTATTATAGAAGATAAAAAGCTATAGTCATAGTTGATTCTCCATGTATCTTTACTTAAATATCTTTTTTTGAAGAAGACAAGTGGTGCAAACCAAATAAGCATGAAGGGTGAGACATAGTTAGATAGTCGCTAAAAGCTTACGTTTAAGAGCAATAAAACTCTTTAGCGAAGTTTATTAGCCATTTTTTTCTCTTTAAAGTGGTCCCAACAAATCCCCCTTGTCAAAAGATTTTAAAGTGGAAGTTAAACGAAGACACCCGTGAACTGACTTTGCTCAGGGCTAGTGGGGAGGCGGAGAATATCACAATGAAAAGCGCCTTAGGCCTAAAAATTGAAGATCTCCAAGACTTAATAAGTATACCACTAGAAAGAGACCCAGAAGACACTGTTTTTCTTGACTTCGAATTACAATTCAAAGGTCAAATAAGAGTACAACTAATAAGAAAATAAAAGTTGATCCAATAACCATCCGTTTTGGCATCATATATTCTAGGGGGAGATGGTTGGACCTACAAAAGAACAGATTTTATTCAAAGGCCAAAACACGACTTTTCAATCAAGAAATAAACAATTGATAAAGCAATTCTCTCCCTAAAGATAGTGAATATTGAACACCTATTCAGAACATCTGTCCAAGAGCATGGCTAACATCTGATGAAAACTTGGAACCACTGTTCAAGAGTACCAACAACTATTAAAGGCTAACAACTGTTGAGGACCAAAACCCTAATAAGCAAAGGTCGGGTGAAGAAAACCAAACATCTGTTAGGCCAAACAGATTTTTGGACAACTGGAACAGAGGATATCTTAGACAGTGGTTTCTTAATGTAACAGTATTTATCTTGTCATGTTTAGTATAGCCTAGATCAGATGATAAGATTTGCTCAGATGTTTGCAAACATCCGAGGGATCTTTTTTGTTAGAAATGTTAGATGTCACTATTAGGTTGAAGTTAGCACATCACGAGCAGAGCTTTAGTACTTGTATAAATAGATCACACTTGTTAGTGATCTTTTTATCATGTCACACACATTCTATATTGTATGAATACTTCTAGTGAGTGATCCGCTGAGGGGGAGATTGTAAAATCATCGCTGTAAAACTTTTGACTATTTGAATAATTAGAAAACAGTTTATGATAATATCTCTGTATTTGTGAATTATATTGTAAATCAATATTAGTTTGCAAATATCAAACTCAGATCCTAACAATAGTACACTTATAGGCCTATGCGTGGCATATACGGGGAGTATACAGAACCTATATTATATTATACCATACAATACTATACTATACGATACCATATAATACTATACTTTAACATACTTATAGTACACCTATACGTGGCCTATATGAGACCTATAAGCCTAAACGGGGTATATACGAAACCTATAAGCCCATACTATATGGAAGTTATGTTATACGATAGGATACTACACTATAAGATAGATATGACACTACACTATAAGATACGATACCATACTATAGTATAAGATACTTATTTTATGCCTATATGCCTATACGTGGGCTTATATGATACATATACTACACTATATGATAAGACATTATAAGATACTTATAGTACACCTATAGGATTATATGTGGGTTATACAGGGCCTATACGGAACCTATAGTATACTATACGATACTACACTATAAGATACTATACTATGCTATGCTATACTTATACAACACCTATAGGCCTATATGTGGGCTTTAGGCCTATATGTGGCATATATGGAACCTATAAGCTTATATGGGGCCTATATGATATGAAACTATACTGCACTACACTACAATACAATACACGATACCATATATACCATGCGATACAATATTATACTATACGGTACCTATACTACACCTATATGCGCCTATACGGGGCGCCTATACGATACTATAACATGGTTAATTTAACAATAGTTAAAAAAAATCTTTAATTATTTTAAAGTATTGTATAAAAATGTTATTAAAAACTTTAAAAATAATATTAAACACGATAAAACTTTGTTAAAACTACAAATATTATTAAATAATGTTAAAAAAACATTAATACGCTGCATATAGAGCTATATGCAATATATAACTCTAGTCGTCAAACAAGATTGGACAAGATCTAATATTCTTGGATTTTGAGAAACCTATACCATGCATATCAAGGATTCAAAATAAGATTTAGGGATTTCAAATATCAAGACCCGTAAAAAACAGTGTGAAAGACTAACCATATGTAACAGTGTGGCATTTGTAAAATAAATATATCAGTGTTAAACAAAAGATTTCTCTATAACATACATGTTTGATGCAATACGTTTACTTGAATTTAGTAATTTAGGAATTAGAAATATCAAATAAGCATGAGAGGTCATTAATAATGAGTATAAATGCGTATACCTTATTATAGAAGATAAAAAACTATAGTCATAGTTGATTTTCCATGTATCTTTACTTAAATGTCTTATTTTTTGAAGAAGAAGACAAGTGGTGCAAACCAAATAAGCATGAGGGGTGAGACATAGTTAGATAGTCGCTAAAAGCTTACGTTTAAGAGCAATAAAACTCTTTAGCGAAGTTGATTAGCCATTTTTTTTCTCTTTAAAGTGGTCCCAGCAAATCCCCCTAGTCAAAAGATTTTAAAGTGGAAATCAAACGAAGACACCCATGAACTGACTTTGCTCAGGGCTAGTGGGGAGGCGGAGAAGATCACAATGAAAAGCGCCTTAGGCCTAAAAATTGAAGATCTCCAAGACTTAATAAGTCTACCACTAGAAAGAGGACCAGAAGACACTGTTTTTCTTGACTTTGAATTACAATTCAAAGGTCAAATAAGAGTACAACTAATGAGAAAATAAAAGTTGATCCAATAACCATCCGTTTTGGCATCATCTATTCTAGGGGGAGATTGTTGAACCTACAAAAGAACAGATTTTATTCAAAGGCCAAAACATGACTTTTAGATCACGAAATAAACAATTGATAAAGCAATTCTCTCCCTAAAGATAGTGAATCTTGAACACCTATTCAGAACATCTGTCCAAGAGCATGGCTAACATCTCATGAAAACTTGGAACCACTGTTCAAGAGTACCAACAATTGTTAAAGGCTAACAATTGTTGAGGACCAAAACACTAATCAAGCAAAGGTCGGGTGAAGAAAACCAAACATCTGTTAGGCCAAATAGATGTTTGGACAACTTGAACAGAGTATAGCTTAGACAGTGGTTTCTTAATGTAACAGTATTTATCTTGTCAGTGTTTTAGTATAACCTAGATCAGATGATAAGATTTGCTCAGATGTTCTATGTTTGCGAACATCTGAGGGATCTTTTTTGTTAGGAATGTTAGATGTCACTATCAGGGTGAAGTCAGCACAGCACGAGCAGAGCTTTAGTACTTATATAAATAGATCACACCTGTTAGTGATCTTTTTATCATGTCACACACATTCTATTTTGTATGAATACTTCTAGTGAGTGATCCGTTGAGGGGGAGATTGTAAAATCATCCCTGTAAAACTTTTGACTATTTGAATAATTAGAAAAAAGTTTATGATAATATCTCTGTATTTGTGAATTATATTGTAAATCAATATTAGTTTGCAAATATCAAACTCAGATCCTAACAATAGTACACCTATAGGCCTATGCGTGGCATGCGTGGCATATACGGGGAGTATACGAAACCTATATTATATTATACGATACAATACTATACTATACGATACCACATAATACTATACTTTAACATACTTACAGTACACTTATACGTGGCCTATATGAGACCTATAAGCCTAAACGGGGTTTATACGGAACCTATAAGCCCATACTATATGGAAGTTATGTTATACGAAAGGATACTACACTATAAGATAGATATGACACTACACTATAAGATACGATACTATACTATACTATAAGATACTTATATTATGCCTATATGCCTATACGTGGGCTTATATGATATACTACACTATATGATAGGACATTATAAGATACTTATCGTACACCTATAGGATTATATGTGGGTTATACTGGGCCTATACAGAACCATAGTATACTATACGATACTACACTATAAGATACTATACTATGCTATGCTATACTTGTACTACACCTATAGGCCTATACGTGGGCTTTAGGCCTATATGTGGCATATACGGAACCTATAAGCTTATATGGGGCCTATATGATATGAAACTATACTACACTACACTACAATACACGATACCATACATACGATACAATGCGATACAATATTATACTATACGGTACCTATACTACACTTATACGCGCCTATACGGGGCACCTATACGATACTATAACATGGTTAATTTAATAATATTTAAAAAAATCTTTAATTTTTTTAAAGTATTGAATAAAAATAAAATTAAAAACTTTAAAAAGAATATTAAAACACGATAAAACTTTGTTAAAACTACAAATATTGTTAAAAATGTTAAAAAAACATCAATACGCTGCATATAGAGCTATATGCAATATATAACTCTAGTCATCAAACAAGATTGGACAAGATCTATTATTCTTGGATTTTGAGAAAGCTATACCATGCATATAAAGGAGTCAAAATAAGATTTAGGGTGTTCAAATATCAAGACCCGTAAAAAAGGGTGTGAAAGACAAACCATATATAACAATGTGGCATTTGTAAAATAAATATATCAAGCTTAAACAAAAGATTTCTCCATAACTTATATGTTTGATGCGATATGTTTACTTGAATTTAGTAATTTAGGAATTAGAAATATCAAATAAGCATGAGAGGTCATTAATAAAGGGTATAAATGCGTATACCTTATTATAGAAGATAAAAAGTTATAGTCATAGTTGATTCTCCATGTATCTTTACTTAAATGTCTTTTTTTAAGAAGACAAGTGGTGCAAACCAAATAAGCATGAGGGGTGAGACATAGTTAGATAGTCGCTAAAAGCTTACGTTTAAGAGCAATAAAACTCTTTAGCGAGAGTTGATTAGCCATTTTTTCTCTTCAATATAGTCTTTTGGCAAGATGAAAGCGATGCAAAAAAAAAAATTAAGCATGAGCGGTGGGTGACAAGAGAGTCATGAAATACTTAAACCTTAGAGGAGACAAAATTCATAAGTAATAGTTGATTCTCCCTTTTTCTTTACTTGAATTTAGTATTTTGAAAAAAGACAAGTACTAAAAACAAAATAAGCATGAGGGATTGAGCATGATCATGAAACACTTAAGCATTAAAGAGAATAAAAGTCTCTAGTCATAGTTATCTTTTTTTTTCTTTACATGTATTTAGTCTTTTGGTAAAAGACAAGTGGCGTAACTAAGCATGAAGGGTGCAGAATGACTAGAGGGTCATCAATAACTTAAGCCATAGATAAAAAAAACTGTTTAGCCATTGATGATTCTATATTTTCCTTGAATTTAGTAATTTTGGAAGACATATATGTAAAGAAAATAAGCTTGAAGGGTGGGCCATGACTGAAGGGGTCATGAAAAATATTAAAGGGTATTAAGTTCTTCAGTCATAGACTCATAAAATATATTCCTTTTTTCTTTATTTTTATGTAGTCTCTTGAGAAGAAGACAAATGGTTCAAACGAATAAGCATGGGGTGAGGGTGGAGTTACGAAAAATTAAAGTTATTTTGGGAAGATAAAAATCTTTGTTATAGTTTATTCTATTTTCTAATTTGGTATTTTAAGAAGAAGACAAGTGGCGCAAACAAAATAAGCATGAGAGGTGAGGCAAAAGTTGATAGTCATGAAGAATTCAAGCCTTTGTAGGGGATAAGACTTTTTATTCATAGTTGATTCTCATTTTTTGTTACATAAATTTAGTCTTTTGGGAAGAAAACAAATAGTAGAAACAAAATACGTATGCAACTAATGGGTAATTAAAAAACATTATCGCTATACCATTTTTACTTAGGATGACTACAATAGATGATGTGCGCACACTAAATTAAATTTAATGTGTAAATGTGTACAATACATTTACATCTACAAACATAAATATTAAATAAAATTTATAATATACTCTTCACTTATATATCTGTAAAAAAAATTTTGCATGGATAAGAATCTTCTCAGCTAAAAGTATAGAAATAAATTTGATATACTTGCTTTCTATTAATTTCTTACAATTGTTCGTGCTTATAAATGTGTGTATATAAATTTATATATGTTTGTATTCATCAGCTATAAGTTAGCATTCAATTATTAGTATACCCACCTATAAATGCTATAACTACTATATTATAAAATCTCCAAGTATGAGCAAACATATAAAACTTTAAACATTCTTTTAAAAAAATAAATAGATAACTGATTTCAAAATGATATATTGGTTGTAATGAGTTTTGTCTTATCTAGAAGGTAAAAAAGACAAGTCGCGTTAATAAAATAAGCATGAAACATTCTTTAAAAAAATACATAGATAACTAACTTCAAAATGATATATTGGTTGTAATGAGTTTCGTCTTATCTAGAAGGTAAAAAAGACAAGTCGTGTAAATAAAATAAGCAGGAAGTATGTAGGATAACTAGAGGGTCATGAATAACCTAACTCATAGATAAAAAGAATCTTTAGCCATAGTTATTATATATTTTACTTGAGTTTAGTAATTTAGGAAGACATTTGTGCAAAAAAAAAAGATAAGTTTAAAGGGTGGACCATGACTAGAGGAGTTATGAAAAATATTAAGTAGTATTAAAATCTTTAGTCATAGAGTCATAGTATATATTCCCTTTTTCTTTACTTATATTTAGTTTCTTGTGAAGAAGACAAATGGTTCAAACAAAATAAGCATGGGATGAGGGTGAAGTCACCAAAAACTTAAGCCTTATTTTGTGAGGGTAAAAATCTTTGTTATAGTTTATTCTAATTTTTTTAAATTGGTATTTTAAGAAAAAGAGAAGTGGTGCAAACAAAATAAACACCAGAAGTGAGGCAAAAGTTAATAGTCATGAAGAAATGAAAGCCTTTGTAAAGGATCCAACTTTTTCTTTTATCATAGTTGATTCTATTTTTTGTTACATAAATTTAGTCTTTTGGGAAAAAGACAAATAGTGGAAACAAAATACATATGAACTGAGGGATAGAGCATTACTAATGGGTCATAATTTTTTTTTACCGCTACACCATTTTTACAAAATTAACTTGTAAATGTGTACAATACATTTACATCCACAAACATAAAAATATTTAAATAAAATTTATAATATACTCTTCTTATATTTATATATATATATATGATAAAAGAATATTTGCATGGATAAGAATCTTCCCAACTAAAAGTATAGAAATAAATTTGTTACACTTCCTTTCTATTAATTTCTTACAATTATTCAAGCTTATAAATGTGTGTGTATGTATATGTTTGTATTTATCAGGTATACTTTAGCATTCAATTATTTGTATGCCCACCTATAAATGTTATATTATAAAATCTCCAACTATGAGCAAACCGATAAAACTTTAAACATTATTTTAAAAAAATACACACATAACTAATTTCAAAAAGATATATTGGTTGTAATGAGTTTAGTCTTATCTAGAAGGTAAGATCCATCTAGGAAGACAAATGAACCTTTTTCATTCCTAACACATGACTTAACACATGGAATCTTATCATATTCATGAATGCAGCTAAAGCATGAGAAGCAATGGTAAACGTACAAACTCTTATATCATGCATGCATCTATGTTTGTACATTATTCACTTATATAAAGAGTGTTTCAATCCAACTTCAAACAGTAAGGAAAAGAAGCCTAAGGAAGCCTGAAACATTTGCAATGCCTAACCAACAAGATCAAGAGTGGGATGAAGCACAAAAGATTGTCATAAGCACAGACCTCACTACAGCAGCTAAGAAGCACCTACAGTTCCTTGAAGTTGTTGACAAGAATGGACATCTTAATGATGGTCCAGCTCTTGAAAAGGCTATTTTTAGGTACACTAATTACCTTCTCATTTCCATTTTAAGTTGGCAGTAATTAAATGACCTTACAAAGTATTGATGAATATTTAAATACAGGTACAAGTATTATTGGCTTCCTTTGCTTGCTAAATATACCAACTTGTCGCAGCTTCCAGAATGCCAGTTAGTAGTGCCACTTGATTGCGAGTGGATTTGGCATTGCCACAGGCTTAATCCAGTACAGTTCAAATGCTAAATATGATCATTTTGCTGTTATATAACTTAAAATTCAAAGTTTCTAACACTTAATTTGCTTTCTCTTTGAAGGTTCGCTACATGGTAGATTGTATAGAACTTCTTGGGAAAGTCCTTGACCCTGGTTGTGTGGTAGTCTCTTCTGTTGAAGGAGCTTGCAAAAAACAAAGTGAAGAGATATGGAAGAAAAAGTATCCACAAGAACCCTATGAACTCAATGTTGGAGATCATAGCTTTAAGAATGATACTCATAGCAGATTGCCAGACGTACCTAGCACCAACTATGATCTAATTTCAGCCGTCAAAAGGCAGACTTCATTCTATCACAAGGTAAAATGGTTCAAGCTCATTCTGTCGTATTATAAATTCTTTTGTGGGAAAAGGGACTTTGCCCGAATAATTTAATTAAGAACTTAAAATATAAAAGGTTACAAATTAAGCACATTCTAACATGACCATAAGGAAACAAGATAAACTATCAATCTAAACATCACATATAAACTAATTAAGAAAGCACGGCTACATATACTCAAACACAAGAGATGAAATCAAATCATGTGGTGCCAGTGTCTTTAGAAAAAACTCCTTTTTATCACTTAATCACATTGTTTTTACTATGTTAAGAGTTATTGGTTGAGCTTTTTTTATGTTTGGTTGTGAAACAGGTTTCCGGGGCTATTTTTAAGGAGGATCTCTATCTTGAAGAAGCAGTTAAGAGATACAGAGGGTTTTTGCATCTGGTCAGTAGAAACATAAAGAAGAAGTTGAACAACCCTTGTGTTGTGTTCCAACTTACGATATAGACTTAATGTGGCACACTCATCAGCTATATCCTCGCTCTTATTGTAAGGATGCCATGGCTTTAGCAGGTCAGATGTTGCACCATGATGATATTAACATTGATCAATCCAAAGGTGGAAAGTTGGATGTTAGCATTAAAACAACCACACAACAGTGGAGTGAAATGTTTGGTTCCTTGTACTGGAGGGTAGGGTCGAGGTCTGGCGACACATCTATGGACACCAAGGGAGAACATTCAACTGCGATGGCGGCAAGATGTTTGTGCCTCGCTGAGCACATGGTGAACGAGAAGGATAAGGCCATATATTCTGCCTCTGTCGACGACAATGCCACCACTTTTTGTTTCTTAGATTGCCATGAAATAGGACTTGATCCTAGTTGAAATATATACCCTGATGTACTCTTGCTGTCATCCACATTTCCTGCGTAGTCACAATCGCTGAAACCCACCAGTTTTCCTTATATGACTCCTTGATCTAAGGTTCCCTTAATATACCTGAGTAATCGCTTGCCAGCTTCCCAGTGACTTTTCTTCGGACATTCCATGTACCTACTGATCTTGGTTACGGCATATGTGATGTCTGTCCTAGTGTTCGTAAGGCGCATAAGACTTCCAACTAGGCTTCGATATATTCCTTCGTCTGCAAAAACATCTGGATCTTCTTTTGCCAGTTTTATCCCATATTCCATGGGAGTAGAAACTGAATTACATTGGGTCATTCTATACTACTCTAATAGGCCTCGCATATATTTTCTTTGTGAAAGAATTATATTTCCATTTTCATATGAAACTTCCATCCCAAGGAAATAATGTAGCTTTCCAATGTCGGTCATCTCAAATTCTTCTTTCATTATGCCTTTAAAGTCATCGATTAAATTCATTGAGTTACTGTCATCTACATACAAGCATATCACCAACTTTCCTTCCTTGGTGTCCTTAATGAACAGAGTGTGCTCACATGTGCAATTCTTGAAACCATGCAGCCTAAAATAATTGTCTATTCGACTGTACCAGGCTCAGAGCCTGTTTTAGGCCATATAATGCACGTTTAAGAAGGCATACCTTTTCTTCTTGTCCTACCTTGATGTACCCTTGAGGTTGTTCCACATATATCTGCTCATTTAGATTTCCATTGAGGAAGGCCATCTTTACGTCCATTTGATGTAGATACCAATCATTTCTTGCAGCAAGTGCTAGAACCAGTCTAACAGTTTCGAACCTGATCACAGGAGCAAAGACTTCCTGATAATCTATTCCAAGTTTTTGCTTATATCCTTTCACCACTAATCTTGCTTTATATTTGTCCACATTACCATGCTCATTGTACTTTGTTTTGTAAATCCATTTTACACCAATAGGCTTCTGATTTTTTGGAGGACTTACTAACTCCCACGTTTGATTCTTATGTATGGACTCCATTTCTTTGTCCATGGCTTCCAACCACCTAGTGTCTTTACCTGCTTCTTCATAAGTAGTTGGATCTGAGTTAGCATAAAGCACAAAATTAACCGATTGACCTTCATCATACTTTTGAGTTGTTTCTTGTTCAGTGAGAGCTCTTGTATCTCTGTAAATACTACCAATACTTCTGGTATTAATGACCGCATTCTTAGAGTCTATAGAAGAGGAATCATCATTGTGCAAAACTGTGGGACTTGGGTTCGATGTCTGTTCTCCCATCGGAGTTTCAGCATTATCATGACTGACACCAGCTTCTGGATTTCCGGCAACTGCCCCACCAGCAGGAAAAATTTCGGTACCTGTTTCTGGATTTACTTGAGGATCTGCAACTAAACTTCTTCCATCAGTCATTATGAAAGGTATCGCGGAGGGGTCAGACTCAGCCATCCAAGCTTTGCTTTCGTTAAAGATTACATCTCTGCTGATTATAATCTTATTTGTAAGAGGATTATATAATTTATATCCCTTCGTGTTTGCACTGTATCCCACGAACATTGTCTTTTCAATCTTGACATCGAGTTTATTACGAAGTTGTTTCGGAACATGTACATAAGCCAAACATCTAAACACTTTAAAATGTTCAACACTTGGTTTTCTTCCGTTCCATGCTTCATAAGGGGTCACATTTGGCCTCGTTTTTGTTATTGTACGATTTAGTATGTACGTAGTACAAGGCACGGCTTCGGCCCAGTAACAATTTGGAAATTTCTTCATATTTATCATGCTCCGACTAAGTTCCATTAATGTTCAATTTTTTTTCAGCCACCCCATTTTGTTGAGGGGTGTAACTATTCGTGAGTTGATGATGTATTCCGTTTAACTTTAAATACTCTTGAAATAATTTGCTACAGTACTCTCCTCCACAATCCGTTCTTAAAGTCTTTAACTTGTGATCAGATTGTTTTTCAACAAGCGCTCTAAATTGCTTAAAATAACTCAAAGCTTCGGACTTGAGTTTAAGAAAATACACCCAGGTCTTTCGAGAAAAATCATCGATAAAAGTAATAAAGTACCTGCACCCACGATAGATTCTGTCTTCATGGGGCCACATATATCCGAGTGAACTATTTGCAAAGGCTTATCCGTCTGCCACGTTGATTTTTTCGGAAATGGTTTTCGAGCATGTTTACCCGAAATGCATCCTTCACAAACAGTTGAACCTTTTGTGATTTTCGGCATGCCACGAACTAATTCTTTGTTTCCCATATCAACTAAAGTGTCAAAGTTCACATGCCCAAAACGCTCGTGCCAAAGGATAGAGGTATCTTTTGTCGTCATAGTCAGTGCAAGTGTAATATCATTCTCGGGATTCAAAGGAAACATCTTATTGTTTGTCATTTGAATAACTCCAACTTTATTATTTATATCTTTTATGATGCAACGTTCCTATTGAAACTTAGTTTTGTATCCCTTCTGTAATAATTGACCCACACTTAATAAATTGTGTTTCAAACCTTTCACATAAAAAATGTTTTGAACCCTCTTATTCTGACCCTTCCTTCTTTAGTGATTCATCTAACTTGACAAACAAACTCTTGTTTCTTGTCATATGATTGCTGCACCCGCTACCAAGTATCAACAGGCTTCTTTAACCATTTCTTCCATGTTAAAAATCATGAACATGGTAACATCTTGTTGCTCGTCTAATTCATCTTCTTTATGAATAAGTGCATTGTCAGATCTGTCATTCCCATCCTTCTTCGGACAAAACTTGATTGTGTGTTCGAGTTTCTGACAATTAAAACATCTTATAGAGCCCAAGTATCTTCCTTTATTTCTGCCACGTCCTTTCGGTTGCCCAGACTTGTCTTGGCTTGTGTTTTGCATTTGAAATGCATATAACTTCATTCGCAATTCATGAGACTGAAGTATACCCATCAGTTCTTCGGCAGACATGTTCTCTAAGTTTTTCGTTTCTTCCACAGCGATTACTACAGATTCGAAACTTCGAGTCAAACTTCGTAGAATTTTCTCTGCTACTTGCTGTTCACTAATGTTCTCTTGATTCGTTCTTAATTGATTGACTATTCACGTTGTTCTGTTGAAATAATCTTCAACAGATTCCCCTTCTTTCATTTTTAAAGCATCGAAACTACATCTAAGGGTTTGTAGTTTTACCGTTTTTACCTGATTTTCTCCTCTGTATGATTTTTGTAGAATGGTCCACGCATCTTTTGATGATTTCGCCATAGCAATTCGTTCAAAAACTGTCTCATTAACAGATTGGAAGAAAATATGTAGTGCTCTCCTGTCTTTCTTCGTTGATTCCCGGTATGCAGCGATTGCATCCTCCAAGGAATTTGATCCTGAATCTTGATATCCATCTTCCACAATATTCCACAATTCTTGTGATTCCAGTAGAACTTTCATTTGAATATGCCAGTGATAATAATTTTGCCCTGTGAGTTTTGGAATTTGAGTTTGAATTCCGGTCGCTGGATTCATCTTGTTTGAAGAAAAGAAAAAAAATATAATAAAAGAAGAATCTGGAGTTCGTTTTTTTTAGATTTGATCGATGCGTGTGGCTCTGATACCACTTTGTTGGAATTCTAGGGTTTCACTTGAATGAATGATATGTCCATAAAATGAATTGATGAAACTGTTTGTAAAGGAAATAAGAATATATATGCATAGGGACGATGGGTATATCCGCCACTAACTTAGGGTATAATAAAATTAATAATACATGTCACACTATCTAGCTTATATAATATATATCTATATCTAATAGTGGTGCCAGTGTCTTTACAAAAACCTCCTTTTTATCACTTAATCACATTGTTTTTACTATGTTAAGAGTTATTGGTCTGAGCTTTTTTATGTTTAATTGTGAAACAGGTTTCCGGGGCTATTTTTAGGGAGGATCTCTATCTTGAAGAAGCAGTTAAGAGATACAAAGGGTTTTTGCATCTGGTCAGTAGAAACACAAAGAAGAAGTTGAACAACCCTTGTGTTCCAACTTACGATATAGACTTAATGTGGCACACTCATCAGCTATATCCTCCCTCTTATTGTAAGGATGCCATGGCTTTAGCAGGTCCGATGTTGCACCATGATGATACTGCCACTGATCAATCCAAAGGTGGAAAGTTGGATGTTAGCATAAAAACAACCACACAACAATGGAGTGAAATGTTTGGTTCCTTGTACTGGAGGGTAGGGTCAAGGTATGGCAACACATCTATGGACACCGAGGGAGAACATTCAACTGCGATGGCGGCAAGATGTTGATGCCTCGCTGAGCACATGGTGAACGAGAAGTCGGCTGCTGGATGCTTGTGTGTCCCTACTGAGCATAAGGTGAACGAGAAGTCGGCTGCTAGATGCAAGTGTATCCCAGCTGAGCACTTGGTGAAGGAGAAGTCAGCTGCTAGATGCAAGTGTATCCCTGCTGAGCACATGGTGAAGGAGAAATCGGCTGCTAGATGCAAGTGTATCCCTGCAGAGAACTTGGTGAACGAGAAGTCGGCTGCTAGATGCAAGTGTATCCCTGCTAAGCACATGGTGAAGGAGAAGTCGGCTGGTAGATGCATGTGTGTCCCTGCTGAGCACATGGTGAACGAGAAGTCGGCTGCTAGATGCAAGTGTGTCCCTGCTGAGCACATGGTGAAGGAGAAGTCGGCTGCTAGATGCAAGTGTGTCCCTGCTGACCACATGGTGGACGAGAAGCCGGCTGCTAGATGCAAGTGTGTCCCTGCTGACCACATGGTGGACGAGAAGCTGGCTGCTAGATGCAAGTGTGTCCCTGCTGAGCACATGGTGAACGAGAAGTCGGCTGCTAGATGCAAGTGTATCCCTGCTGATATTGTGGACAAAGGGGAGTCGTCTGCTTGGACCGCAAGATGTTGGTGCCTGACCGAGCACATGGATGGACAGAAGTTGATCATAGAATCAATTGCTTCAGGCGCCATTGAAGTATAAGAATGCTAATATTATTGGTGTTGCAAATTTAAAATAAAGCATCTCGTAAGTTTAGTTGCAAGTATGTATGTTTGCTCTAAGCTTCATTGATATTGATATTCATGTTCATAAATAAAGCAGCATCATGATCACTTATTTTTAAGCTTATTGTGTTTTAATTTTATCATTTTGTTTTGTGATGAATTATAAACAAATAAATTAAGTTGTGACGTTATAATGAAAATGACAACCAATTAATTATAATTTAAAAATAAATAATAGTCTATTTTGTTTATCAACACCACTGGGGAGCCCACATAATACGAAAGAGTGCAAATCACCCCATAAACTCCTCCAACTCACCAATGGGGTTTCAAACAAGAGGAGTCTTTTCAAACGATCAAGGACTTGCTTTGCAATGCTCCTGTTCTCACTCTTCCCGATGGTCACAGCGATTTCGTTGTGTATTGCGATGCGTCTAACCGAGGTCTCGGTTATGTTCTTATGCAACGAGACAAGGTGATCGCGTACGCTTCGAGACAACTCAAAATACATGAGAAGAATTACACTACCCACGACCTTGAACTTGGTGCGGTTGTTTTTGCATTAAAGATATGGTGACACTACTTTTACGGTACTAAGTGTGTGGTCTTCACCGACCATAAGAGCCTTTAGCACATCTTTGATCAAAAAGAGCTCAACATGCGTCAACGTCGATGGGTAGCATTTGGGTGATCATCGATCGCTTGACCAAATCCGCTCACTTCCTCCCTATTCGTGAAGATTACAAAGTCAAGAAATTGGCTCGTATCTACACACATGAAGTCATTTGTCGTCAAGGTATCCCCATTCACATAATTTCTGACCGCGATGGTCGTTTCACTTCACGTCTTTGGCAAATTTTTAAAACCGTGATGTGTTCACACCTTAATCTTAGTACGGCCTTTCATCCTCAAACGGATGGTCAAACCGAACGTACTATCCAAACCCTCGAGGACATGCTTCATTCCTGTGTAATTGACTTTGGTGGAAATTGGGATATACATTTACCTTTGATAGAATTCTCGTACAATAACAGTTACCACTACAGTATTCAAATGGCTCCTTTTGAAGCACTAAATGGTCGTAAGTGTCATTCGCCTATTTGTTGGCACGAGATCGGAGACGCTCAAATCACCAGTCCTGGGCTCATACAAGAGACAATGGACAAGATCTTGTAGATTCGTGATAACCTCCTCAAAGCTAGAAGCCGACAAAAGAGTTACGCCGATAAGAGACGCAAGCCTTTGGAATTCAATGTTGGTGATCATGTCTTCTCAAGGTATCCCCTCGGAAAAGAGTAGTTCGATTTGGTAAGGTAGCGTATCGACTGAATTTACCTCTAGAGCTCAGCAATGTTCATCCGACTTTTCATGTTTCAAACCTCAAGAAGTGTCTAGCTGAAGACGGACTTCAAGTTCCGTTCGACGATCTCCAAATCAACGAGTCCTTACACTTTGTGGAAAAACCAGTCGAAATCATGGACCAAGGAACCAAGCAACTAAGGCGTAGTTACCATGTTTGAGGTCCAAAGTTGGATAAAAATTATGCATTAGTTAAAACTTTTACAAACTTGTTTTTATTTACTTTTCTTGCTTAAATCTTGTACCTACTTGTTCTTGAACCTATCTAAGATTATGAGACATGTTTAGGAATGATTCTTATGGGTAAGAGGTGCAAAAACCTCTAAACTTTCTGTTTTGTTAGGGTTTAGACAACCCACAAGTGATGAAACCATCCAAGTTCACCATAGTTCTATGGCAGGACTTGTGTTTTGGTAAAGGTGTGAAGCATGGAAGCCTTGGCTATCCAAACCCATTCCACCACTTCACTTGATGTTTTCATTCATGTTCATTATGCAGTTTCTAGTCTTAAAGTAACATAACCCTGGGTTGTAGCTTACTTGGCTACTTGATGAACATGATAAATAATTGTCTCTTACTTTCATTCATGACCAACCGGGCTTGCTAACCATGTTAGTAAGCTTTATGCTTTGGTGAATCATACAATGAGGTGTTCATACCTCCATGCATGACTTATATGAAATCTTGATGGTAATCGGATTACAATTACACGTTATGATTTAAGGTTATATTATTTATGTTTTTAACCTCTCTTTACGATTCTAATGGGAAAATCCGACCCATGAAATCATATGAAAACCACACGGTTTAATAGTGTTAAAAACGTGTGTTTAAGACTAGATAATTGTTTTCATATACATACTTTACTACATTTTAATTTCCGAATCCAAACTATCCACCAAATCCGAATACTTACGTACCTCTGTTTCCCTAATGACTCGGTGCTCCATCCTCCAAACTTAACGACTCAAGGATTGCTAGTAACGCTTTGCAAAACCGTGAGTATACTCGAACCCTTTTTCCGTTTATACACTTTGGGTGCAACGGTACAATTGTATAAATCACGATTCACTATTAAACTTGTTATAATCACACTCTATCCATTTAAACATGATACTTGTATTATTCTTGTTATCACATGCTATGTATATTTGTGTCTATATGCTCATTAACTTTGCTAGCCTCCCTTGACAATTATAGCGCTATATGATTAATGCACCACCCGTATTCTTGTGGTATTGTTAAGCAAACTATTCACACCATGTCATTTCGGTGACAATGGTAAGCATGATTGCGTTAGACTTTGGCTTGAGATATACTTAGCACATGATAGTATGATAGTAACATAAATATGCAAATTACCATGTTGGATGTAACAAAACTTGTATACTCGCCAATGCTTTTGTGTTGAACTATACTTTCAAATAAGTTGCAGGTTGATGATGTTGACCATGACGAAATCTATTAGGGACGACGCTAGAAACGCATTTAGAAACATTAGATTTTGTTAGACTTTGTTGTACTTTGACTTTTCAATGTTGTACTTTGTTTCCTTGTATTGAATTTGAATTATTATCAATGAAATGAAATCGGTTTTGAAGTAATTATAGTCACAAATAGCGTTATGATGTCTCGAGAAATCGGTTGGGGTGTGACACCCAAACCCCTGATGCTGCTTGTGGTCAAACCACTGATCTATCCTCATCCTCAAATAACTCACCACTTGGTCCAATACCTCCACCACCATTTCAAACCACTTTTGACCATATTACAATGGCAACTAAGGTTTCACCAGAAAATTCTCATTTCCATTTTAAGTTGGCAGTAATTAAATGACCTTACAAATTATTGACGAATATTTAAATGCAAGTACAAGTATTATTGGCTTCCTTTGCTTGCTGAATATACCAACTTGTCGCAGCTTCCAGAATGCCAGTTAGTCGTGCCACTTGATTGCGAGTGGATTTGGCATTGCCACAGGCTTAATCCAGTACAGTTCAAATGCTAAATATGATTGTTTTGCGGTTATATAACTTAAAATTCAAAGTTTCTAACACTTAATTTACTTTTGCTTTGAAGGTTCGCTACATGGTAGATTGTATAGAACTGTTTGGGAAAGTCCTTGACCCTGGTTGTGTGATAGTCTCGTCTGTTGAAGGAGCTTGCAAAAAACAAAGTGAAGAGATATGGAAGAAAAAGTATCCACAAGAACCCTATGAACTCAATTTTGGAGATCATAACTTTAAGAATGATACTCATAGCTCATTATGTCGCATTATATTTTTTCGTGGGAAAAGGGACTTTGCCCGAATAATTTAATTAAGAACTTCAAATATAAAAGGTTACAAATTAAGCACATTCTAACATGACTATAAGGAAACAAGATAAACTATCCATCTAAACATCACATATAAACTAATTAAGAAAGCACGGCTATATTGTTAAAATCAGAGTTTCAGAGTGGATTACCGAAAAAGACTTTTCTTTCATAATTGTGTGTTATGTTAAGATACAAATGCAGGGCTCCTTAAATGGTTTACACGAGAAACATAAAAAAGGAAAAAATTGCATTGCATAAGGTCCGGCTGATTAGGCTGTTGATTAGCTGGGATGTCCGGCTGTTGATTAGCTGCCATAGGCGGTTGATTAGCTGGGATTTCCTCCGAGGTTTGACTTTCCTTTCTAACACTCCCCCTCAAGTTTGAGTAGTGGGGTTTCCAATACACAACTTGTCTAAGCATTCGCCTAAGACTCTCCCACTGACAGCCTTTGTTAGTATGTCTGCTAATTGATCTTTTGACCGAACAAACGGTAGTTCAATTGTACCGTCTTCCAATTTTTCTTTGATGAAGTTTCTATCAACTTCTACGTGTTTAGTTCGATCATGTTGTACCGGATTTTCTGAAATCTGAATTGCAGCTTTATTATCACACATAATCTTACTAGTTTCTCTTGAGGGAAAGCCAATCTCAGCTAAGAGTCTTTGCATCCACATGGCTTCTGTTAGACCTCGAGCTATACCTCTAAATTCAGCCTCTGCACTTGAGAGAGCAACCACCTTTTGTTTTTTACTTCTCCAAGTGACAAGATTCCCACCAACTAGAGCGAAGTAGCCTGCTGTTGATCTCCGACTTCCATTATCTCCTGCCCAGTCTGCATCAGTATAGATTTGAACATTTAGGTGTCCATGTGATTGAAACAGGACTCCATGACCCACTGTTCCTTTGAGATATCTAATAATTCTCCAAACTGCTTCCATATGGGATTCTTGAGGTTGGTGCATGAACTGACTTACCACCCCTACAGCATATGCAATATCTGGGCGAGTATGTGAGAGATATATTAGTTTTCCCACCAGCCGTTGATATCTTTCTTTATTTGCTAACTTTGCTCCTTCCTCCATATAGAGCTTTTGGTTTACACTCATAGGAGTGTCTGCTGGTTTGCAATCTATCATTCCAATCTCTGCCAACAAGTCTAAGATATACTTCTTCTGACTAATGAAAATTCCTTGTTGTGACCTTAGTACTTCAATTCCGAGGAAATACTTCAGCCTGCCCAAATCTTTCATTTCAAATTCGGCAAACAAGTTTTCTTTTAGTTTTCCCATTTCTTCTTTATCGTTCCCTGTAATGATCATATCATCTACATAGATAATTAGGCAGGTTACGAATTTTCCTCTTTTTTTGAGAAACAAAGTATGATCGGCATTACTTTGTTTATATCCAAACTTTTTCATAGCTACGGTAAATCTGCCAAACCAAGCCCGGGGAGATTGCTTCAAACCATAAAGAGATTTCTTCAGACGGCAAACTTCTCCGGATTTGAAATCTTTTGTGAATCCTGGAGGAGCATCCATAAATACCTCTTCATTTAGATCCCCGTGTAGAAATGCATTTTTTACATCAAACTGTTGAAGTGGCCACCCTTCATTTGCAGCTATTGAAAAAAGAACCCTAATTGTGTTCATCTTTGCAACTGGGGAGAACGTTTCAGCGTAATCAATCCCATGTGTCTAGGTATACCCTTTTGCTACCAGTCGGGCTTTATATCTCTCAATTGTACCGTCTGGTTTATACTTAACCGTATAGACCCAACGACACCCCACGGATTTCTTTCCCAACGGGAGAGTACACTTTTCCCAAGTATTGTTCTTGATTAAGGCTTCCATTTCTGTTTTCATTGCTTCCTTCCAATGTTTAGACTTTAAAGCTTGATCCACGTTTGTAGGAGTTTCTTCAGAATAAACAGATGAGATAAATGCTTTGGCTTCCTTAGTGAGATTTCCATTAGCTACATTAGCTATAGGATAACTAGACCTTCTTGGCTCTTTTCCAGGAGAATACCGTTTTGGAGGAACCCCTCTGTTTGTTCTAGGGGGTAACACATATCTTGATGGTGATTCTTCTTGTATGGATTCATCTGCCTATAAAGTTTCAGCTTGTTCTGTGGCAGTTGCTTGGTTAGAAGTATTGGTATCTTCGGAGTCATTAGAAACCCAAAAATATCACAAGACTGAATAGGGTGAGTATTACTTACCTCGGATACCAGGTTAGGAGGAACATTAGGGCCTTCAGTGGCACTGAAATTGAACTCTAGTGACTCTGTAGTTGGTACATAGGGAACATATTTCAACCAACTTAGTGTGTCTAAACATTCCTTCTCCCCCTGACCACTGAGTTGGGAATAGTAATACTCGGTTTCAAGAAAGTCACAGTTTATTGTGGTGAACATATGACGTGTCTTTGGGTTATAACATCTGTATCCTTTTTGATTTATTCCATACCCAACAAAGACACATTTTTCAGCACAAGGGTCAAGTTTGGTTCGATCTGATTTAGGTATGTGAACAAAAGCGGTACATCCAAAGATTCGTGGTTGAAGAGTAAGGACTAAGGGTAGTTTGAAGAATTTTGAAAGGATGTGTAATGGAGTGTTAAGTTTGAGGATATTTGTTGGGAGTCGGTTGAGAAGATAGGTAGCGGTAGCAAGGGCTTCAGGCCAAAAATGTTTCGGGACCTGGGATTCAATTAGGAGGGCTCGTGTCATTTCCAGCAAAATGCGATTTTTCCTTTCGGCGACACCGTTTTGTTCTGGGGTGTTTGGACATGTAGTTTGGTGGATTATTCCCTTGTTTTGAAAAAACAATTTAAAGGAGGTATTAACAAATTCACCTCCATTATCGGATCGGAAAATTTGGATGTTTGTTTGGAATTGGGTTTGGATCATGGAGTAAAACATAGTGCATTTTTCAAAGACTTCGGATTTGTTTTTCAAAAAATAAACCCAGGTCATTCGGGTACAATCATCAACGAACATCACAAAGTAGCGAAGGTTTTGCCCCCCAAGAACGGGGCAGGACCCCATACATCAGAATGGATTAATGAAAATGGCAAAGCAACCTTAGTATTATTGGGTTTAAAAGTTTTCCTGTGGCTCTTTGCTAAAATGCATGTTTCACAATGTGACATAGAATTAACTGGAAATAGTTTTGGAAATAAAATATGTAAATAACTTGTAGAGGGATGACCTAATCTTCGGTGCCATAGCCATGCTTCTCGTTCCGATGTACCATGAGTCAACATCACAGCACCACTTTGAGTTACTTCGTCCACATAATATAACCCTTGACTTTCAGTGCCACGCCCAATGATCGCTCCCGTCCTGATATCCTGTAAAATACAAAACGTAGGGTACATTAGGACAATACAGTTGAGTTCTTTAGTGACGTGGCTAATGGAAAGCAGTTTATGTGACAACGAGGGAACATAAAGACAATTAGAGATTTTTATTGTGGGTGAAATCTCAATAGTCCCTCCGATTTTACATCCATTATCCCTCCGTTCGCCGTTTGAATATGTGTTTTTTCTGGTTTAGTTGTTGAAATAATATCCGATGACTCATAAGTCATTGTGTCGGTTGCGCCACAATCGAAGATCCATCGTTTTTGTTTTTTATGATGTTCTTGGACCATATTGGCATTCCCACTATTTCCATGGACCAAATGTGACATATTCAAATTAGGGTTATAAACCCACGGATTCGCCCCAAACCCATTACCCGCTTCTTCATCTTCTCCGCCATTACCTGTCCCTTCATCTTCTTCGCCTGTTGCGTCGGCCATTCCGCTGAAACCAACCCTACTCCGGCTTCCATCTCCTGGAACCTCTCGGTTGCCGGTGCTAGGTGATTTTCCTTTCTCGTGAGCAGTACCCTTTGTGCCCTTCTTATGACTGTCAGACCACCAATCGGGATATCCGACGAGTCTGAAACATTGTTCCTTGGTATGCTTAGTCATGCCACAATGGTCACATTTGAGATGAGTTTTGTCATCTCTGCTTACAGATCCAGTTCTTCTTCCGTCAAACCGTCGGAGCCCTTTCGATGCAAGTCCTGCCCCTTCTATTTCTGTGGCTATTAGACCTGCTGCGATGCCCTGTGCGTCATTGAGAGGTGTTCCGAGAATGTTTTGGTGAGCGGCCTCCTTGCGAACAGTGGCATATGCGGCTTCTGCAGTCGGAAGTGGTTCTGACCGGAGTATTTCCCTCTTTATAGGGTCATACTTCCGGTCAAGGGCATTTAAGAACTGGAAGAGTTTTTGCTCAGTTCGGATTTTGGAGTATGTTTGAATATCCGTTGAACAAGTCATCGGATTCGGATCAATTCGGTCGATTTCTCCCCATACGCCTTGGAAGGTGATCCACAATTCTTCGAGAGAAGTATTGTTCTGTTTGATATCATTCGCTTTGACATGGAGATTAAAGGTTTGGAGCTTGTCCCGTCCACTGCTATATGTGACTACCAAGGCATCCCACAACGATTTCGCTGTGGGAAACTCGGTGAGGTTATCCGCAAGAACAGGTTCGATATTCTGAATTAACCATGAAAAAACGATTAGATCATCTTGCTCCCACTGTTCGTAGGTTTCATGATTTTGGTCTGGGGAATTTGTGGTTAAATGTTGCAGCAAGGTTTTTGATTTTCCGCCTATGGCGACTCGAATCATTCGGGTCCATAGGGGATAATTCTGGCCGTTTAGTTTCAGATTTATCTGTAAACTATCGGACATTTTGGGGCTTTTTGACTGGGAATTTTTGAGAAGGTTGGCTAGTTGTAAGGTGAGATCACTACTCGAGTTACCGTCTCCGGACATGGTGACTCGGTTGTGGCTCGGTTGTGTTTTGGGTAGATGATGAGCAGACTAAATAACCCGCTCTGATACCATGTTAAAATCAGAGTTTCAGAGTGGATTACCGAAAAAGACTATTCTTTCATAATTGTGTGTTATGTTAAGATATAAATGCAGGGCTCCTTAAATGGTTTACACGAGAAACATAAAAAAGGAAAAAATTGCAATGCATAAGGTCCGGCTGATTAGGCTGTTGATTAGCTGGGATGTCCGGCTGTTGATTAGCTGCCATAGGCGGTTGATTAGCTGGGATTTCCTCCGAGGTTTGACTTTCCTTTCTAACATATATATACTCAACCACAAGAGATGAAATCAAATCATGTTGGTGCCAGTGTCTTTAGAAAAAGCTCCTTTTTATCACATAATCACATTGTTTTTACTATGTTTAGAGTTATTGGTTTGAGCTTTTTTTATGTTTAATTGTGAAACAGGTTTCCGGGGCTATTTTTAGGGAGGATTTCTATCTTGAAGAAGCCGTTAAGAGATACAAAGGGTTTTTGCATCTGGTCAATAGAAACATAAAGAAGAAGTTGAACAACCCTTGTGTTCCAACTTACGATATAGACTTAATGTGGCACACTCATCAGCTATATCCTCGCTCTTATTGTAAGGATGCCATGGCTTTAGCAGGTCAGATGTTGCACCATGATGACACCGACACTGACACTGATCAATCCAAAGATGGAAAGTTGGATGTTAGCATTAAAACGACCACACAACAGTGGAATGAAATATTTGGTTCCTTGTACTGGAGGGTAGGGTCGAGGTCTGGCGACACATCTATGGACACCGAGGAAGAACATTCGACTGCGATGGCGGCAACATGTTGGTGCCTCGCTGAGCAGATGATCAATGAGAAGTCGGCTGCTAGATGCTTGTGTGTCCCTACTGAGCACATGGTGAACGAGAAGTCGGCTGCTAGATGCAAATGTATCCCTGCTGAGCACATGGTGAACGAGAGGTCGGCAGCTAGATGCAAATGTATCCCTGCTGAGCACATGGTGAACGAGAAGTCCGCTGCTAGATGCATGTGTGTCCCTGCTGAGCACATGGTGAACGAGAAGTCGGCTGCTAGATAGAAGTGTGTCCCTGCTGAGCACATGGAGAACGAGAAAACCGCTGCTAGATGCATGTGTGTCCTGCTAAGCACGTGGTGAACGAGAAGTCGGATGCTAGATGCAAGTGTGTCCCTGCTGAGCATATGGTGATCGAGAAGTCGGCTGCTAGATGCAAGTGTGTCCCTGCTGAGCAGATGGTGAACGAGAATTCCGCTGCTAGATGCATGTGTGTCCCTGCTGAGCACATGATGAACGAGAAGTCCGCTGCTAGATGCATGTGTGTCCCTGCTAAGCACGTGGTGAACGAGAAGTCGGATGCTAGATGCAAGTGTGTCCCTGCTGAGCATACGGTGATCGAGAAGTCGGCTGCTAGATGCATGTGCACAATTGAAGTATAAGAATACCATTATTATTGGTGTTGCAAATTTAAAATAAAGCATCTCGTAAGCTTAGTTGCATGTATGTATGTTTGCTCTAAGCTTCATTGATATTGATACTGATATCCATTAATAAAGCAACATCATGATCACTTATCTTTTAAGCTTATTATGTTATAATTTTATCATTTCGTTTCGTGATGACACTTATCTTTTAAGTTTATTATATGTTTTAATTTTATGACTTCGTTTTGTGATGAATTATAACCAAATAAATTAAATTGTAACGTTATAATGAATATGACAACAAAATAATTATAATTCAAAAATAAATAATAGTCTATAAGATAGATAACTTAAATTCGTTTATGAACACACTGATGAGGAGCTTGCACGACGACTAAACTCCTCCAACTCACAGTTTCATCACACACCTGCACACACTCACCCTGACACCCCAGGCACACACTTTATATACACAGGCATCATAATATAAATATCATGTGCTAAAAATTATTTTACACATAAATAACGTATTATTATAGAAGAAGTCTATTAACTAATGTATTAATGTATTATATAGTTTATTAATTAGGAGAAGTGATGTAGAGTAGAAACGATAAGTAAGATCAATCACGTTGATTCTACGAATACCCGTGATGAACTTGTCCCAACCCCAAAATTCAACCCAAAGGACACGGAATTTGAAGTGAAAAACAGTTTTTTCCGAAACTGAAATCTGATCATTATCCCCTCATAACCAACATATTAATAGAGTTATAAATTCGAAACGGCCCAAAATACACTCGGGCCAAAAACTAAAACAAAACAAAAGTCGGCAAAAAGCTCAAAAAACATAAAAATGAAAAATACTCATAGAAATAAGCCTTTTTTGGGCCCGAACGTCCACCCAAACCGCCAAAGGCGTTTGCAGCAAAATGGAATTTTTCCTCACGATCGTTTTGACTGGTCGCACGCCCAAAACGGACCCCGTAGCCCAAGTTAAAGCCATTTTAGTGAAGTCTCATTTGTCACACGATCTTGAGCCTCCAAATATAACATGACCCGCTCCTCCACACTTGGGCCCGCATCAAGAAGTGAGGCAAATTGTAAACTATTGCATAGACACTTAGAAGTAATGTTTTCAAGTAACCACTAGTGGAATCTCACGCGCTTGGTAGCTAGTATAGACACGTGTTATTTGCATAAAAGAGATATTTGCTTGGTTTTCAAGTAACAACTAATGGAATTTCTCGGTCGCTATCGGCTTGGTTCGTTAAGTTATGTTATTGGTTCAATATGATGTATCACCTAAAAGAAATATGTCACATATGACATCGACACGTGTCTTACATTCATCGAAAACTATAAATGAATACAGGGACCAAGTGTTTTACGGCCGGTACGTTCAATTCGTTACTAAACTTTACAGTACCGCCAAATGCTATAGCTCATATACCACCACATCTAGACAACCATAAAACAACACGGTACTGTTATAGGTGGGTTTCAGTGGGGTTTTCACGATAAAGAAAAAACTAACAATATTGAATTGTAGATAAAATTAAGCATACCGCAAGAGTATATTTAAAATTATATAACATCCTGTTATCCACTAAAATTGTCATGTCTAGAAAACAGGAAAAGCGAATACGGACAGGTATCAGCTTGTTTCTCATGGCAAAGAACAAAAAAAAATCAACTATACTTGATCGTTAATGTAGATAAAAACAAGCGCGTCAAAGCGGAATATTCAAAATTCAAAAGATGTTTTATTAGTAAACTAACAAAAATGGTACGCACTTCATTGTATAAAAGAAAAAAAACTAAACTATGACTTAGATTTAGTAATATGTGCACTTGTGCTTTGATCACTTGTATGTTACTATTCACAATGCGGTTATAAATAAAATTCATTTTTTAATGTACATAAAAATAATTACATCACAATGACTTAATCGGATTTTTATAAAACACTCTATCTTATTAAATATAAGCGAGAAAAGAGAATATTTTCAATAGTAATTATAATAAAAAAAAATTCTGATAATTTGCACCAACGTACTCTTTTTATGTTTTGTTAATTTGTTTATAATCAAACAGACATTTCCCCTATCCCCCTTAGATAGAGAGGGTGCCCTCATTAACCTCCTACTTCAAAAACCTTTTTTATATGTAAAGTATAGTAATCCATATAAGATATAACATGACTAACGGAATTAAAAAATAATATAAAATGTACTAACATTAATGGTAGTTGTCTACGATGAAAGAGATTGATGAGAAAAACAATAGTTGTAACATATAGATCGACTAATGGAAAAGAAAAGGTAGAATGAAACCACTTTTGGCAAGATCAGATCTCCCCATATGTTAGATTTGTATACAAGATTGCTTAACAATATGAAGAACGATAAATAAAAAGCAACATATAAACATGCCTTCAGAACGAGAACTAGATGCAGAGGAAATATTGTGACTGTAATATGGTAGACTAGTACTATTTTGACACCCTCACCTTTATTTTGACATCCACCTACCACCAATACGCTCCGTATAGGACTATACATAGTGTATTGGGTCTACCTTAAATAGCAGAATTGAAGTTGTGAGTTCTGGTCGACGGCTAGACTTATATGTCGCGTATAGTGTCACACTCTGGTCGTAGCGGAAGTGCAACGTGTGACTGTAAGGTAATCATTGCGTCCAATCGAGTAAACATGTAATAACCACATTACAAGGTTTAGAATAAGTTACTTAGTTAACATCCAAAAATAAAGTTTAAGTAACATTACATAATCAAAATGAACCTGTTATCATCATACAATAAATTGAAGCTTTGACTCCTATATACCCACACGAAGTTGGGATATAAGAGGCAAACCTTCCAAAAGTGGCAACCATTGTTACTTCCTTTCCAAATGCCCGGAGTCTATCATCTTTCATGTCTTGTTTCCTGAAATACATGTAATTTTGAAAAATCAACAAAAGTTGAGCGAGTTCATGTAATATTGTTTTCGTATAAGTAATTGTCATCAATATTGAAAATCCCGGTATGTTATTGTTATTCCTCGGATTTAAGGATCTATCAGTGGGTAGCGTGCCCCTGACATTATGTGTCATAAGTAAATAACCAAACCGAGACAACTCTGTCACTCATAGGGTTCACAAAAGCACTCAGAACAGACTTGTTTTATTCAGAGTGGAGCATGTCTCAAGCTCAATAGATCTACACCTTTGCACCTTGGTCACTAAGTTATTAATGGTTATTATGTTATCATCCTACTTACACACATTGATCTTGTTATCTTCTAAACCCATAGCTAACATACCCTTTGTCATAGAATGTGCATAGACTACAGGGAGTTAAACAAGTTAACTATCAAGAATCGGTATCCACTACCGAAGATTGATGATTTATTCAATCAGTTGCAAGGTTCGAATTTTTATTCCAAGATTGACTTAAGATCCGGATATCACCAGTTGAGACTCCAAGAGGAGAGTATTCCTAAGACAGCGTTCAGGACTCGCTATGGTCATTACGAGTTCCTTGTTATTCCCTTTGGCTTAACGAATGCTCCTGCCGTGTTCATGGACTTAATGAACCGGGTATGCAAGCCCTATCTCGACAAATTTGTGATTGTTTTTATCGATGACATCCTAATATACTCACAAACCGAGAAAGAGCACGAGCAACACTTGAGAAATATTTTAGAACTTTTAAAGAAGGAGCAATTGTACGCCAAGTTTTCGAAATGTGAATTTTGATTCGCGAGGTACAGTTCCTCGGTCACGTTGTGAACGAGAACGGAATACATGTTGATCCAGCAAAGATTGGGGCAATAAAGAACTGGAATGCTCCAAAAACCTCCACGGAAGAACGACAATTTCTTGGCTTAGCGGGATATTACACGAGATTTGTTGAGAAGTTTTCTAAAATTGCTCAGCCGCTAACCTCTCTTACACAAAAGGATAAAAAGTTTGATTGGGGAGAGAAACAAGAATCGGCTTTTCAAATGTTGAAGGACAAACTATGCCAGGCACCAATATTATCCCTATTAGACGGTACCGATGACTTTGTGGTGTATTGTGACGCATCGCATCAAGGCTTGGGTTGCGTGCTAATGCAACGTGAAAAGGTCATCGCGTACGCGTCGCGCCAACTAAAAGTTCACGAGAAGAACTATACCACACATTACCTAGAGTTAGGTGCAGTGGTATTTGCCTTGAAAATCTGGCATCATTATTTATCTGGCACTAGGTGTACCATATTCACAGATCATAAAAGCCTGCAACACATATTCGATCAGAAAGAATTGAATATGCGCCAACGACGTTTGGTGGAATTGTTGAATGATTATGACTGTGAGATCAAGTATCATCCGGGCAAGGCTAACGTTGTGACCGATGCCTTGAGCCGGAAGGAACGAGTCAAGACACTATGAGTAAGAGCTTTGGAAATGACAATTCAGACGAACTTTACTACTCGTGATGCATAACAAGAAGCTCTTAAACCAGAAAACATTCTAGCAGAATCGTTAAAGGGAATGGAAAAACAAATGGAACCGAACAAAGATGGAACCTTATATTTCATGGGAAGAATCCGGGTTCCCTATTTTGGGGAATTACGAGACTTGGTACTAGACGAGGCACACAAGTGTAAGTACTCAATTCACCCTGGATCTGACAAGATGTATCAGGATGGAGTATTATTGGTGGCGAAATCTCAAAGGAGATATTGCGACCTATGTTGGGAAATGCTTAACTTGTGCAAAGGTCAAGGCCGAATATCAGAAACCATCGGGATTATTACAACAACCCGAAATTCCCGTTTGGAAATGGGAGCAGATATCAATGGATTTCATTAAAAAGTTTCCACGGACCACTCAAGGTCATGACATGATTTGGGTTATTGTTGATCGATTAACCAAATCAGCTCACTTCTTAGCAATTCGAGAGAAAGACAGTACCGAGAAGTTAGCTGAGATATACCTCAAAGAGATTGTGGCACGTCACGGAGTGCCAGTGTCGATAATCTCGGATAGAGATGGTCGCTTTGTGTCGCGGATATGGCAATCATTTCAAGCTTCTTTTGGATCTCGTTTAGATCTAAGCATAGCGTTTCATCCGCAAACTGATGGCCAAAGCGAGCGGACCATCCAAACTTTGGAAGATATGTTTCGCGCATGTGTGATGGACTTAGGCGGAAACTGGGATACTCACTTACCGTTGGTTAGAGTTTTCCTACAATAACATTTATCACAACAGCATAAAGGCCGCACCGTTCGAAGCACTTTATGGACGTAAGTGCCGATCTCCGCTATGCTGGGCGGAAGTCGATGACAAACAACTCATTGGTCCCGAACTAGTCCAATAAACCAAAGACAAGATATTCAAGATCCGTGAGCGAATCAAGACAGCTCGGGATAGGCAAAAGAGCTATGTAGATCGACGACGCAAACCACTATCCTTCGAGGTCGGAGACAAAGTGTTGTTAAAAGCCTTGCCTTGGAAAGGTGTAGCTAGATTCGGGAAACGTGGAAAACTAAACCCGAGGTATATTGGACCATTTGAAATTCTGGCTAAGGTTGGAACAGTTGCTTATAAGTTAAAGCTGCCAGAAGAACTAAACAATGTCCCCAACGAATTTCATGTGTCCAACCTCAAGAAAAGTCCAACCAAGGAAACAATCATCATTCCAGCAGACGAAATTCATATTGATGACAAACTTCAGTTCACCGAAGAACCTGTTGAGGTTATGGACTGGAAAACTCCGAAGACTCGGACGAGTCGGATCAAACTAGTTAAAGTCCGCTGGAATTCGCGTCACGGACCAGAGTACACATGAGAACGTGAAGATCAAATGAAGACAAAGTACCCCCACCTGTTCAAGAACAATCTTTCGGAGAATGCCTCCAAGTGAATTTTGGTACGAAATTCCTTCTAACAGGGGGAGTATGTGACAAATGGCAAATAACCAGTAATTCCGTACAATCTAATCACCTATTTTATTTTATAATCTCATGCATCTAAACGTAATTAAATTACGTAACTGAGTCGTACGGCATATAACAAGTATTAGGACAAGAAAAACATGATATAACATCTATTGGTTTTCGTTACAACGCGAAACAATCAAAACTATGTTCTAAAAGTGTTGGTAGAGAGTGTTGGACGCACTATTCACGGTTGATGTATTCATGCCAGCAACCGCTACAGAACAATGAATCAAGACACACGAATGACGAAACTGAGTCCATATATATATGAAAACGTTAATGTGGGAATAAGTCTTATAATATTACACGACCTTCTGGTGCAACGCCCTAAATGTAGAATCGTCGATCGGCTAAAAATATAACATTCTTAACCCGTCCGTAATAATAATTCAGCAATTCTGGACCTCCGAAATTATGACAATGGATGAAAACACACTAAAACAATTGGGATATATCATTGGAATATCCAAAACTATAAGCTTCCGGTGTTATATCGCTAGGATCATAACTAGTCCGTTAGCGTCCCGACGAACTAGTAAGTGGTATTTCCGCCATGATAACAACCAAACGAAAGGTCTAGTGAACTAGTTAAGCATATTTTGGGATCCGACATCACTTCATAATACTTATGGTTGCGGAAATATCACTTGCGGAATTATTCGTCGATATAAAATTAAATTACCGTCATGGACCCGGTACCGAAACGAAAGACATATTTATAATCTAAAATTTACTAGTCTAGGGAACTAGTTAACTTAATTTAACATCTTACACCCACAATTACCCCTAATGATGCAAGAGAATCCGCTAATCAACATACTTAATTTAAGGACCTAAATATCTATATAATAAACACTCTTTATAAAAAAATCACTTAACCCCCCCCCCCCCCCCCCCTCTTCATTCACGTTTTTGGTGGGCCCATGACCACACCAACTTGTTGAAGTTGGATGAAAATAATGGATGAGGTATGGCACTTGTTGACTTGAAAAGATCTTGTGTATGACAACAATTCACCACACGACATCACTTACATCTTTTCTAACATTTTCAAACATTTCAAAAACACACAACACCCTCTAAATTCCCTCATCTCACGGCAGCCCGAAACAACTTCACTCTCACCATTTCATCCATTAAAATCACCATTTTAAGCATAGAAAACCTATTTCTAGATCATCTAAGGACATGGCAAGCATGGAGGATCAATAGGGCTTTCTTAGGAGCTTGCTTGTCTTCTTAATCTTCTCTTAGTCTAGTGCAAAATTGTAAGACAATCTTCTACCATTGTTTTTTAACTCCTTACTATATGTAGTTTATAAAAGTACTACTTGATCATCTTGAAAAAAAATCCTAACCTCACTTTAATAAATCCACTAAATATGAAATATTAGGTGTTGATTTTGTGTATTAGGGATAGCTAGTTAGTATAATGTTGTTGGTGTTGATAAAGTATTTAAGTGTATGATTTTCTATGAAGAAAAATTATAAATGATGATTTAAACACTTTGGTATTTAAATCTAAACAAGGTCATCATCCTCATGATCTATGCACTTTACTACAACCTAGAAATGATTTATTACATATGGATGATTTTTTGTAAAGAATAAACACCATAATTTTTACCATAATTATCTTAAAAGTCTAGTAAAAATGTGAAGATTATTTGTTATAAACAAGTTGTTAGAAAAAAAAATATATCTATAAAGTTCATGGAAATGAGGGTTAATATGTATGATATCATGCATGCAAAGTTGATGCCTTGAAACTTGATTTGGAAAATTGATTGTGATTGTGAGTTTAAAAGTGTTTAAAATATGTTTATTAAACGTGGAAAAAAATGCCATAGTTTAGGGGAGACTATGGCAAAATTTTATAAAAATCTAATCGCGATTAAAGTATGATTAACGGAGCTAAACGCGATTAGCGAACTAAATGCCATTAAGGAAATTTAATGACAAGGGTTAAGCCATAACCTCCAAGTATTTACAAAATACTTATGTGTATATTTTTACAAGTTAAAAATGGGTGTTATTTATTACATATTTAAATTTTTGGCAGTAAAAATATATGTACAAATACATTGGCACCATCATAAGTGTGTGTAGAATACATGTGTATTTATGTGTATGTATCTAGAATTTCTAGGGTATACAAGTCAAATACAAAATACACTCAACTAATACAACACACCAAATACTTGAAAGTTACCAAGTATAAATTACATGGACACATATACTTTTACACAATCGTCGACAAACGAGCGTATCGTCATCGCGGGAAGCTACTACGACACTTGGGCGTTTCGTTGACACAAAAATATATATTAAACGATAACAACGACATGTCTAAAAATATATGTATATTTTTACACCTAACTAATATATATTATGTGACATCCCGGGTTTTTCGGACAACTTAAACGTAATACTTGTCGAGTGAATTATATGCTATGTATTAAAACGTGTACGAGTTAGTGAATACGTGATGTGCGATTATGTGATTGTGTTAGTTATAAAATAATCATGGCAAATATGTACACGAACCGAACCGCGACACGAACCAACCTCAAACTCCTTGTGACTCTAGGAGTTAACCAAGTTTTAAACTTTAAACCCAAGTCTCTTCGGCCATGCTTTCTATCCAAAACCCAAGACCATATCCGCGAACCAACCCAAGTCCTCGGCCACGAGAACAAGCCCAAACCGCAAACCCATTGCGAGATCAATTGTGAGAACAAAGATCAAACCCAAACCGACCCACCCAAGCCCTCGGCCGCGAGACACCAAACCGTAACCTTGTGGTCTCCTTGCGCTATATATACACACCCTCATGCATGCTCTTTCACAACTCCAAAACCCTAAAAGCAAAACAGCCGTCGGTAGCCAATCGGTCATCTCTCCGATCGCAAAACAGTCCATCCCTTCCACTTGATCACCTTTTCGATCGCAAACAACCTCGTCCCTTCATCATATCAATCGTGATCAGCCTTGTTACATCCCATTCGGTCGCGATATCAGCCCATTGTTCACTTCCTCGATCACAACAGCCTACTTCATCATCATCTCTCGGTCGCAAGCATCCTTGATAACCGGTTCCTTATCTTACCCACGGTTCGTTTACCTTATCGTTAAAAGGTTAGAATTTATCATATGTTACAAGATCATATTCGGAATACATGTGTTTTGATTTTGTTGTTTTCGGATTGAATGATTGAATGAAACGATTGTGTTGTTTTCGGATTGTTAAGGCTAGGTTGCAAGTAATGTTTGTTTGAAATCTGAAAAGTATAGGCTGTGTTTGTTTGTAAAAACTAGAGATGTTGGTTAGGGTTTGCACGGATATGTTAGATGTAATGATCTATGATTAGGAAACCGGTTCTTGATCGCCTAGGTTAATCATATGAACGGTTTATGCGAGTTTATGGTAACAATATGCTGAAACAGTTTGCTGAGTAATAGTTACAGCCGATTTCATCTGGCTGTAACTCGGTCATTAGTTGTCGAAAAACGGATTTTCTGATGTCTAGAACGTAGAGATTTGAATAACGAATCTAATGGTGCTGGATTCATATTTTTCTGAAGTCGTTTGATATTTTTAAAGGGCCAAATAAGTTCAGTAACTAAAGCTGTGAAAATCCTGAAATTTTGTTAGTTGTTTATCGAGTTGGATTTTATAATCAGTAGGGAGTTGAGTCATAAATTTTGTACAGCAACTAGGTATGGAAATTTCCGGGCAACTCCAACTGGGATTTTATTAATTGGACGATCAGTGATTTTTAAATAAATTCTTCTATGGACTGCAGTCAGAAAACGATAAATCTGACTGCAGCTAGTATATTAATATTCATGATTAAATGGTAAAGATTTAGGACTTGGAAAATTTATATTAATTTCTACAGTATAAATGGAACCTGCTGTAAAAATATTGGAATTTTTGGAACGTTGGAACTATTTTATAAAAATCCTAGAAAACAGCTGAATTATGAGTGTTAAGCTGAAATTTGATAACTTGTGATTGTGTGCACCAAATTGTTGCATGGATTGGATTATGTTCATGATAAGTTGTTTTGATCACTAAGTTCACATGAGGATACTTGCATGCATGTTTGAGTGTTAGATATGTTGTTTGTGTGTATCACTTTGTGCGTAAATTAGGTGTAGAATTTGTATTGGTGCGTTCACACACTGACGTGAAATCAATTGGTTTGTTAGGACGCAATTAGCGGTCCCATCCTTTACGACTTCTTTGCTACACCAACCGAGCAACAAAAGGTGAGTTCACGGCCCCTAACTTTATCCGGTTTTTAAACAACAGGGGGAGAAACATGTATACACTCTTCAAACTCAATCTCTTTACGTTATACGAATTTAACGTCACATAATTATTCGGTAACTAAGTTAATGTTAATGTAATGTTATGGTCACTAAGCAGCTATATCACTTAAGTCCTCGTCAATCTCTCGGATCGTTAGTATTGGGTTTTAATAGCGGGGGAGTTATAAGTAGTACTACTGGGCCCGACAAGCCCCATCCGAGCTAGTCGCGCTAGCCGACCGGGTATGGTCAACGGGTGAATAATTCGGCCTAACTTCGCCATGGTCAGTGATAGGCCTGGCAACACGGAGGCACAACAGTTAGCTTCGATCGCGAACACTTACGTGATATAACTTTAGGCTAGCTACCTATATATGTTAACATTGAACTTAATTACAAATCAACTATATTATCCCGGGTTGGGGATAATGGAAACAACAACTTATTATTCCGGGTTTGGAATAATGGAATCAACATCAATATTATTCCGGGTTGGGAATAATGGACTAAATCGTTATCCCGGGTTAGGGATAACGGGGGAAACAAACGAATTTATGAAAACCTGTGAACTCACTCATCTTTAATGTTGACACTTGTTTCTTTACATGTTTCTCAGGACGCTAGGAGCTCTAGGTGCACTCACATGCATTGAACAAGACACCTTTTATCGAGTCTCAATTACAAATATTGTTTTGGGGTTTTTCATTTGTTTTGGCGTTTGTGTTGGCGCCCGCTTCACTATTTATTTTATGCTTCCGCTCAACCACTTCAACTAATGCTTCCACTAAACTTTAGTAATTAACTAAGACAATCTAAAATCTACGACAATTGGTTAATCAAATGATTTTTGGAAAACGTATTATCAAATCATATAGAGTCGTTCGACGTACTAGTGTTTCAGATTCTGGTTTGTTCACACGCCTCGCGGTAAAACTCCGCAAGTGGAAATTGAGGGTGTGACAGATTAGTATCAGAGCCACTAGCTATAGAGAACCAGGTTTGCATTAGAAGTAGACCTAAACTATAGCTGATTTCACGACACTAGACTTAGTTTGGCACCGAACTATTATATCTTGTTATGCGATGTACCACAACTGTGTTATGTGGATTATGACTTAATAATAAGAAATGAAAACAACTCGTAACTAACTACACGACCTAACAGGCAATGTCATCATCATCATCGTCATCATCATCCGACAAACTTACGCCACCAAGAGCGCCAGGAAAGGCACCTATGGTGGAACCCTTACCATCTTATGGCGTGGAGACACGCTCAGCTGCGAGGAAAAGGCTCGCTCTGGGGGAGGAGTCGTCATCACGCCCAACCATTGCTGTGCCGGTTGAACCGGTTAACCCTGTAGAAGTAGGAATTGACCTACTTAGAATCATGATACATAAACAACAAGCACAGTTAGAAAGAATGCAGGAAACCATCCTAGCACAAGGATGGATGATCCGACAACTGACAGGTAAAACCGACTCGCTCGAGGAAGAGCATCATACGAGTAAGATAGCTCGTAACACCTTAGCCAGAGATCTGCGTGCTGAGCAGATAAGAGCCGACTGGCTCGAGGACAGAGTCCTGGAAAATAGTTGGAACATTCAGGAGCTACAGCAAAATCAAGCACCTGCACCAGCACCGGCCCCTCCAGTGCCGGTGGAGGAGGATCCGGAAGAGGATCCAGAGGAGGACCCTGAAGAGGATCCAGAAGAGGATCCAGAGGAGGACCCTGAGGAGGATCCAGAGGAGGATCCGGAGGAGGACCCAGCTGTAGAAGCTAGAAATGCCGCGCAGGATGACGGCAACGACAGTGACTTGGGGGATGGAGACGTAGACGACTGACACGTCTCGCTTACTTTATTTACTTTCCTCCAGTCTATTTATTTTCCCACTTGTGTTTAAACTTGAGACTTTATAGTGAATTCATATGTTTGATTTGCACTTTTGTAAGACGTTAAAATTTCAGTTAATCAAGTATTTCTTTTGACTATTTAATATATTGAGTTGACGTAACTTGATAATTATTAAAGTACGAAGTAGGATAACTATATTGGATATATAGACTTATCGGGGTGTGTTTGTGTTGTGTTTCGAAGATCTAAATGGCAACTGGACGACGTGGAAACCTTAACTTGACGCCCGAAGAGCTAGCTGCCATGATTCAAGAGCACGTGAACGCAGCTTTAGCGGGTGTTCAGAACCAACCAGCAGGTAACCATTATTAAATTTTCGTGCGAAAATCTAATAGTTGGGCTAGTAGAGTTCCTCGCTGACTACCTGTTCTCTGTCAGCAGGAGGGGGCTTTAACCCCTACAAGATGTTCCTCGACGCGAAACCAAGCAAATTCTCGGGGGCGGAAGGACCCATTGGACTGGTCCGCTGGATCGAAAAATCTGAATCCGTATTTGAAATGTGCAACTGTCTAGAGGCCAACAAGGTCAAATATGCAGCCTCAACACTGGAAGATGGGGCACTGACATGGTGGAATGCACAAGTCCAAACGCGTGGACTTATAGCTGCAAATGCAATGGCCTGGGCCGAGTTCAAGGCCCTAATCAAAGAGGAGTACTGCCCACACGACAGAGTGCAACAGTTAGAGCAAGCCTTATGGAACCACAAGATGGTGGGATCTGAAATCGAAGCCTACACCGCAAAACATCATGACTTGGTATTTCTATGTCCCGATTTGGCCAACACTGTGGAGAAAAGACTCGAGTTCTATCTTGGGGGTCTGGTTCCAGAGATTCAGGGTATGGTAATGGCTAGTAACCCTGCAACTGAACATCAAGCAATCCGATTGGCTCACAAACTCACCGATAAGGCGGTGGAACAAAAGAAATTGCCAGCACAGGGTACAACTGAAGTTGCCCCTGATAACAAAAGAAAGTTTGAAGACTCAACTATTCGACAGTCTTCATCATCTCATCCGCAACAGGGGAACCAGAAACGGTTCAATCATTACAACAGCCACCGGGGTCACCAAAATCAACCCGCCAACAACAACAACAACAACCAGAATGCAGGCGGCTATGTAGGTCGAAAGCCGCAGTGCAATCGCTGTAATCTTCATCATCACGGCCCTTGTGCCGGAAATCGCTGCCAACGATGTGGCAAGGTGGGACATGCGGCAAAGGATTGTCGTGGGGAAATCATGTCCTGACAAAATCAAAATCAACCCCAGGGTCAGTAGCAGGGTATTAACCGGGGATGCTATCAGTGTGGTAGCACTGCCCACTTCAGAAGAGACTGCCCACAGCTGCGTAACAACAACAACAATGGTGGAAACAACCACAACCACAATAACCACAACAACAACAATAACAACAACAACAATGGAAATGGTGGCATAGGAGGTGCCAAAGGTCGCGCCTTCACATTGGGCCGCGGAGAGGCCAGAAACGAATCGAACGTGGTCACCGGTAAGTTTCCCCTTAATGAACATTTTGCTACTGTGCTTTTTGATACGGGTGCGGATAGGAGCTTTATATCTGAGTCTTTTAGGAGGAACCTAAATCTCATGCCTAAACCATTAGAGACCCCTTATGTTATAGAATTAGCCGATGGTAATTCTGTAGATGTGACCCATATAGTATCCGGTTGTCAACTCAAACTCGCGGGTCACACTTTTACCATTGATCTGATGACAACTACCCTGGGTAGTTTTGACGTGGTAGTCGGAATGGACTGGCTATCCGACGTCCGGGCTGAAGTTCTCTGCTTCGAAAAATCTATCCGTATTCCGCTCTCTAACGACGAAATCCTGACAGTACAAGGCGATAAGGCAAGCGCCGTCACCAACATCATCTCTTACATGCAAGCGCAGAAGTATCTTCGGAGGAAGAACTCCTTCACTTTACTCGCACTGATTACCGAACAGCCTAAGGACGAGAAACGCATAGAAGACATCCCTGTCGTCCGTGATTTTTCCGATGTATTCCCAGAAGAACTACCTGGTCTTCCACCCCATCGACAATTGGAGTTTGAAATCGAATTGGAAAACCATGCAACTCCTATCGCCAAGGCTCCATACCGTCTAGCTCCAGCCGATCTGCAGGAGCTGTCTACCCAACTTCAGGAGCTATTAGAAAAAGGATTTATCCGACCAAGCGTTTCGCCATGGGGAGCTCCAGTCCTTTTTGTCAAGAAGAAGGACGGGACTTTCCGCATGTGCATCGACTACAGGGAACTCAACAAGGTTACTGTCAAGAACCGATACCCGTTACCTCGTATCGACGATCTCTTCGACCAACTTCAAGGGTCAAGTTACTACTCTAAGATTGATTTACGGTCTGGTTACCATCAGCTACGCGTCAGGGAGGAGGATATCGCTAAGACGGCATTTCGTACTCGGTATGGCCATTATGAGTTCTTGGTCATGCCCTTCGGTCTCACCAACGCGCCCGCGGTGTTCATGGACCTCATGAACCGCGTGTGTAAACCATACCTCGACAAGTTTGTCATAGTGTTCATCGATGACATACTCATCTACTCCAAAAGTGAAGAAGAACATGCTGAACATCTACGATTACTACTAGGATTACTTCAACAGGAAAAGCTATATGCCAAGCTTTCGAAGTGTGATTTCTGGATTCGGGAAGTTCAGTTTCTCG
Source organism: Scalesia atractyloides (assembly GCA_947069175.1). Lineage (NCBI taxonomy): Eukaryota > Viridiplantae > Streptophyta > Magnoliopsida > Asterales > Asteraceae > Scalesia > Scalesia atractyloides. Next base: position 29,700,653 of record CAMTDV010000018.1, on the reverse strand, counting down.
GGCATATCGTGAATGAAAAGGGTATCCACGTAGACCCTGCCAAGATTGAAGCCATCAAAAACTGGGAAGCACCCAAGACACCGACGGAGATCCGCCAATTTTTGGGATTGGCTGGTTACTACAGACGTTTCATCGAGGGATTTTCAAAGATCGCACAACCGCTTACTACCCTCACCCAGAAAGGTATCAAGTATGCTTGGGGTGACAAGCAAGAAGCAGCATTTCAATTGCTGAAACAAAAACTTTGCAGTGCACCCATTCTATCCTTGACGGAAGGGACAGATGACTTTGTAGTGTATTGTGGTGCTTCCATTCAGGATTGGGATGCGTACTCATGCAACGTGATAAGGTCATCGCGTATGCGTCGCGACAATTGAAGGTCCACGAGAAAAACTACACGACGCATGACCTGGAATTGGGAGCAGTAGTGTTTGCACTTAAGATTTGGAGACACTACCTCTATGGAACGAAGTGCACAATCTTTACGGACCACAAGAGCCTCCAACACATCTTTGATCAGAAGGAGTTGAACATGCGACAGCGTCGCTGGGTCGAACTCTTGAACGATTATGAGTGTGCCATTAGGTATCACCCGGGTAAAGCTAACGTGGTAGCTGATGCCCTCAGTAGGAAGGAACACTTGAAACAACGTCGTGTACGAGCATTACAACTCACTATTCATTCGGGGCTACCCGAACAAATACGCGACGCCCAGTTAGAAGCAGTTAAGGAGGAAAACATCAAGGCCGAATCGGTGGGAAAAATGGAACGCGATTGGGAAGTAAAACCCAATGGAGCCCGGTATTTCATGAATCGCATATGGGTACCTCTCTACGGAAACCTCAGAGAGCTAGTCATGGATGAAGCTCACAAATCCCGATACTCTGTCCATCCGGGTTCGGATAAGATGTATCAAGACCTTAAAGCTGCGTATTGGTGGCCCAATATGAAAGCTGATATAGCCACCTACGTGAGCAAGTGTTTGACTTGTGCAAAAGTCAAGGTAGAGTACCAAAAGCCCTCGGGGCTACTCCAACAACCTGAGATCCCAGTGTGGAAATGGGATCAGATCTCGATGGACTTCATCACTAAACTCCCGTGCGATACCATCTGGGTAATTGTGGATCGTTTAACTAAGTCCGCACACTTCCTAGCTATTAAAGAAACAGATAAGATGGAGAAGTTGACTCGCATCTACATAAAGGAAGTAGTTTCTCGGCACGGAGTGCCAACGTCCATCATCTCAGACAGAGATGCTCGCTTCACGTCCAACTTCTGGCGGTCACTTCAGAAAGCGTTGGGAACACGCTTGGATATGAGCACAGCCTATCACCCTCAGATTGATGGTCAAAGTGAAAGGACCATACAAACCTTGGAAGACATGCTTAGGGCATGCGTCATAGACTTCGGAAATAGTTGGGAAATCCACCTGCCTCTAGTAGAATTCTCATATAACAACAGCTATCATACGAGTATTTCGGCAGCACTGTTTGAGGCATTATACGGTCGTAAATGTAGATCACCGTTCTGCTGGGCAGAAGTCGGTGACAGTCAACTCACAGGCCCTGAGTTAATACTTGAGGCTACTGAAAAGATTGTACAAATCAGAAACCGCATGGCGGCGGCACGAGATCGACAGAAAAGCTACGCTGATCAACGACGCAAACCGCTCGAATTTCAAGTAGGCGACCGAGTCCTACTAAAGGTGTCACCCTGGAAGGGTGTAATCCGCTTTGGAAAACGGGGCAAACTAAACCCACGGTACGTAGGCCCGTTTTTGTAATCTTGAAACGTATCGGACCCGTAGCTTATCAATTAGACCTTCCTGCCGAACTCAGTGGAGTTCACAACGTTTTTCACGTATCAAATCTGAAGAAGTGTCTATCAGATGAAACTCTAGTCATTCCATTGGATGAGATCCAAGTGGATGAACAACTACACTTCGTGGAACAGCCTATCGAGATCATGGATCGTGAGATCAAGACTCGAAGGCACATCAAGATTCCGATCGTTAAGGTTCGTTGGGACTCTAAACGTGGACCGGAGTTCACGTGGGAAAGAGAGGACCAAATGAAAAGCAAATACCCATACCTCTTCGCAACTGAGCAGCAAACTAACGATACCAGTAACTAAATTTTCGGGACGAAAATTCTTTCAACATGGGGATGATGTGACAACCTGGAAATTTCACATACTTTTGCGTACTATTGTTAACTAAGTCCTTGTGCATGGCACTTGGGAATCTTTGTGCATGGCACTTGGGAACTTCTTGTAACTTCGCGTACTATCATAAACGAACTAACTCTTTGTGCGTGGCACTCTAAACATGTACACTACATTCTAAACCGCGTTTACTCAATTTTCGGGACGAAAATTCTTTCAACATGGGGATAATGTGACATCCCGGGTTTTTCGGACAACTTAAACGTAATACTTGTCGAGTGAATTATATGCTATGTATTAAAACGTATACGAGTTAGTGAATACGTGATGTGCGATTATGTGATTGTGTTAGTTATAAAATAATCATGGCAAATATGTACACGAACCGAACCGCGAGACGAACCAACCTCAAACTCCTTGTGAATACGTGATGTGCGATTATGTGATTGTGTTAGTTATAAAATAATCATGGCAAATATATACACGAACCGAACCACGAGACGAACCAACCTCCCTCGGCCGCGAGACACCAAACCGTAACCTTGTGGTCTCCTTGCGCTATATATACACACCCTCATGCATGCTCTTTCACAACTCCAAAACCCTAAAAGCAAAACAGCCGTCGGTAGCCAATCGGTCATCTCTCCCCGATCGCAAAACAGTCCATCCCTTCCACTTGATCACCTTTTCGATCGCAAACAACCTCGTCCCTTCATCATATCAATCGTGATCAGCCTTGTTACATCCCATTCGGTCGCGAGATCAGCCCATTGTTCACTTCCTCGATCACAACAACCTACTTCATCATCATCTCTCGGTCGCAAGCATCCTTGATCACCGGTTCCTTATCTTACCCACGGTTCGTTTACCTTATCGTTAAAAGATTAGAATTTATCATATGTTACAAGATCATATTCGGAATACATGTGTTTTGATTTTGTTGTTTTCAGATTGAATGATTGAATGAAACGATTGTGTTGTTTTCGGATTGTTAAGGCTAGGTTGCAAGTAATGTTTGTTTGAAATCTGAAAAGTATAGGCTGTGTTTGTTTGTAAAAACTAGAGATGTTGGTTAGGGTTTGCACGGATATGTTAGATGTAATGATCTATGATTAGGAAACCGGTTCTTGATCGCCTAGGTTAATCATATGAACGGTTTATGCGAGTTTATGGTAACAATATGCTGAAACAGTTTGCTGAGTAATAGTTACAGCCGACTTCATCTGGCTGTAACTCGGTCATTAGTTGTCGAAAAACGGATTTTCTGATGTCTAGAACGTAGAGATTTGAATAACGAATCTAATGGTGCTGGATTCATATTTTTCTGAAGTCGTTTGATATTTTTAAAGGGCCAAATAAGTTCAGTAACTAAAGCTGTGAAAATCCTGAAATTTTGTTAGTTGTTTATCGAGTTGGATTTTATAATCAGTAGGGAGTTGAGTCATAAATTTTGTACAGCAACTAGGTATGGAAATTTCCGGGCAACTCCAACTGGGATTTTATTAATTGGACGATCAGTGATTTTTAAATAAATTCTTCTATGGACTGCAGTCAGAAAACGATAAATCTGACTGCAGCCTAGTATATTAATATTCATGGTTAAATGGTAAAGATTTAGGACTTGGAAAATTTATATAAATTTCTACAGTATAAATGGAACCTGCTGTAAAAATATTGGAATTTTTGGAACGTTGGAACAATTTTATAAAAATCCTAGAAAACAGCTGAATTATGAGTGTTAAGCTGAAATTTGATAACTTGTGATTGTGTGCACCAAATTGTTGCATGGATTGGATTATGTTCATGATAAGTTGTTTTGATCACTAAGTTCACATGAGGATACTTGCATGCATGTTTGAGTGTTAGATATGTTGTTTGTGTGTATCACTTTGTGCGTAAATTAGGTGTAGAATTTGTATTGGTGCGTTCACACACTGACGTGAAATCAATTGGTTTGTTAGGACGCAATTAGCGGTCCCATCCTTTACGACTTCTTTGCTACACTAACTGAGCAACAAAAGGTGAGTTCACGGCCCCTAACTTTATCCGGTTTTTAAACAACAGGGGGAGAAACATGTATACACTCTTCAAACTCAATCTCTTTACGTTATACGAATTTAACGTCACATAACTATTCGGTAACTAAGTTAATGTTAATGTAATGTTATGGTCACTAAGCCGCTATATCACTTAAGTCCTCGTCAATCTCTCGGATCGTTAGTATTGGGTTTTAATAGCGGGGGAGTTATAAGTAGTACTACTGGGCCCGACAAGCCCCATCCGAGCTAGTCGCGCTAGCCGACCGGGTATGGTCAACGGGTGAATAATTCGGCCTAACTTCGCCATGGTCAGTGATAGGCCTGGCAACACGGAGGCACAACAGTCAGCTTCGATCGCGAACACTTACGTGACATAACTTTAGGCTAGCTACCTAATGTTTACAATGAACTTAATTACAAATCAACTATATTATCCCGGGTTGGGGATAATGGAAACAACAACTTATTATTCAGGGTTTGGAATAATGGAATCAACATCAATATTATTCCGGGTTGGGAATAATGGACTAAATCGTTATCCCGGGTTAGGGATAACGGGGGAAACAAACGAATTTATGAAAACCTGTGAACTCACTCATCTTTAATGTTGACACTTGTTTCTTTACATGTTTCTCAGGACGCTAGGAGCTCTAGGTGCACTCACATGCATTGAACAAGACATCTTTTATCGAGTCTCAATTACAAATATTGTTTTGGGGTTTTTCATTTGTTTTGGCGTTTGTGTTGGCGCCCGCTTCACTATTTATTTTATGCTTCCGCTCAACCACTTCAACTAATGCTTCCGCTAAACTTTAGTAATTAACTAAGACAATCTAAAATCTACGACAATTGGTTAATCAAATGATTTTTGGAAAACGTATTATCAAATCATATAGATTCGTTCGACGTACTAGTGTTTCAGATTCTGGTTTGTTCACACGCCTCGCGGTAAAACTCCGCAAGTGGAAATTGAGGGTGTGACACATTACCGATAACAAAAATCCGGAAATTTAAAAAGTATATAAAACTACTAAGTGCCTTATGTAAGTATATGATTATACTTGAAAAAAACATACTTAGTAAAATAATAAGTATAAGACTTCCCACATGGACTCAATTTATTTAATAATTGTGGGCGAGGCCCAATTATATAATTTAATAGGCTAGGCCTAATCTCACAACTTAATGGATTCCTAGAAGTTAAGTGGGCTAGGCCCAATGCATAAAAGAAATGGGCTAGGCCCAATACATAAAAGACATGGGCTAGGCCCAATCACATAACTAAGTGGGCTAGGCCCAATCACATGACTAAGTGGGCTGGGCCCAAGGATATAACTAAGTGGGCTAGGCCGAAAGACATAACTAAGTGGGCTAGGCCCAATGACATAAACTAAGTGGGCAAGGCCCAATGATTTGCGTGCTAGGCACGATGACAAGTGAAGGGCAAGGCCCATTCACCTACGATTACATACAAGATACAAAGTAATCAAACACACAACCCTACCAACACTATAACGTTGTTCAAAGAAAACAAACGAATACATAATAACAAATCAAGATGAACAACTTGTACGAGGTCCAATTAGACCTGAGAGTTTAATGAATTAAATACACATGTAGGTATACATGGGTACGGACACTCGCGATATTTTAGTACTACTATACGGAATGCAAGCCAGTGAGTTCATGTTCCCCCTTTTCTTTTTAATGTTTTTCGGTTTTATTACAATCGGGGTGAAATACATGCTATGACATTCTATGACAAAGGGTATGTTAGCTATGGGTTTAGAAGATAACAAGATCAATGTGTGTAAGTAGGATGATAACATAATAACCATTAATCACTTAGTGACTAAGGTGCAAAGGTGTAGATCTATTGAGCTTGAGACATACTCCACTCTGAATATAACAAGTCCATTCTCAGTGCTTTTGTGATCCCTACGAATGACAAAGTTGCCTCGGTTTGGTTATTTACTTATGACACATAATGTTAGGGGCTCGCTACCCACTGATAGATCCTTAAACCCTAGGAATAACAATAACATACCGGGATTTTCAATATTGATGACAATTACTTATACGAAAACAATATTACATGAATTCGCTCAACTTTTGTTGATTTTTCAAAATTACATGTATTTCAGGAAACAAGACATGAAAGATGATAGACTCTGGGCATTTGGGAAGGAAGTAACAATGGTTACCACTTTTGGAAGGTTTGCCTCTTATATCCCAACTTCGTGTGGGTATATAGGAGTCAAAGCTTCGATTTATTGTATGATGATAACAGGTTAATTTTGATGATGTAATGTTACTTAAACTTTATTTTTGAATGTTAACTAAGTAACCTATTCTAAACTTGTAACGTGGTTGAAACTTAATCTATGATATGGCAACATTGTTATTTATTACATGTTTACTCGATTGGACGCAATGATTACCTTACAGTCACACGTTGTGCTTCCGCTACGACCAGGGTGTGACAGACTGGTATCAGAGCTTCGATTGTAGTGAACCGGGGAAAAACTTTTTACTAAGTTTGGTCTACAATCACTAAGGGCTCTCACATGAAAAACTAAGTGTATAAAATCATGAAAATGATTTCAAAATAAAGCAAATATAACAATTGTTTGTTATTGTGTCGCAATGACATAAGGATCTATCACACAAGCTCAATCCTAAGTAATGACTAAGGATGTACATGATTAGTCTATGGAAGATAGACACGAGAACATTAAGATTACACGTGAAACCAAAGAAACAAGACTTGCATGATAACTGGTGATTAATATAAAATGTACTATAAGTAACCATTGAATACTAACCCATATATGTATATGCATTGTACCGATTATTTGCCAGGACCATGTCGTCATCTTCTTCGGCTATTACAGACACTGACCCAATTGGAGTTAGTTTCAGACGACCGACGAGTTTGTGCCTGATATCGTGATTATATCATCTGACGAGGAGTTAGATCATGAGGCTCTGTCAGACGATGATGATCTGCTGGATGACTTCCAGCCGTTCGCCCTTATCGATCCCGCATGGACGATGCTCCCTTAGCAGATGACGCCTTAGCCCTCCCTCTACACATGCATGACAGGATCATTTACGGACACCCTGAGGGGGAGCACCTTGTCGTGTACTTAGCCATACCTCTCCACGTCGTCCCACCTATCATCAATCTTGATGATGACCATGATGACATCCCGGTATTTCATGTTAACCATCTCGAGGATGACCTCAGTGATGGAGAGGTCTTTGATATCGCTATCCTTGAGATACCTTCGCCTGTTGTTTCTGTAGTTGATGTCTCATCCACTGCCTCTACCGTTGCTCCCACTACACCCTCCCACGAGTCCTCCCCACATCAGTACTACCTGCCCCTGCTGCTTCAGTACCACCTACCCCTACTACCGATCCCATGCATTTGTCGGGATTCTCACACTCTCTGCATTCTCCACCTCATTATCACTTGGGACAGTCTTCACACCAGCCAAATACCCACCCTTCTCATGATCCATATGCTGCTGAACCATCCCGTAGCACCGGACACGCTCCTTACCACCCTGGATATATGCTCCGATCCCACCACCGGGCATGAGCCCGTCTGACCCTTATCATCCCTCGCATTTTCCTCCATCTACTATGGAGGATAGACAACTATCGTCTGAGATACAGATTACCATACTCTTTCGTAGGATCAGTGTGCTTCAGACTGAGATAGCAGCCATCAGAGCCGATATCACTCCCCAGCCACCACCTGCATCACCACTACCACCCCTACCATCCTCACCCGCTCCATAACCACCACCACTACCACAGTCACATGCTTGCGCTTCCGCTACGACCAGGGTGTGGCATATAGGGCTATACACATCCTATACGCGACACTTTTGGATCCTATACGCATCATATAGACCTATACGATGCTTATTTGTGTATTATTTTTTTATATTTACTTTAAAAGGTAGATTGTATTTTTAAAAATAATTCAACATTTGTATAGTATATGTTCTTTTTATATGTTAAAAAAAGATTCCAATTATTTAGGTAAAATATAAAAACTGATTATTATTTTAAACATTTTATAAAATTTAAATATTTCATCCTTTAGTGGTTTAAAGTTTTTACACATTTATATAATTTTGTTTTAAATAACACAAACAAAAAATCTATACTAATTTTATTCTCTTGAATGCTAATTATTTATTGTTTTAAACATTTTATACATTTACAATTAACCAGGTCGTGTCATATAAGCCGCTTATAAACATGTTTGTGTTAGTGTTTAACTACTGATCGTGTTTGATCGTTTAATAGAGCATGACACATGTTTCATGATCTCTACTAGCACATATAGGGTTGTCCATTTTTATATAAAACCCAAAACCCAACCAGAAGTAAAGCTATTCGAACTTGAATTAGAGAATATCCGAATGAGCAAATCCCAAAAACCTTATAGGTCGGTTATCGGGTCACTCTCTCCCCAGCCAATAACCCAAAGAATCCAACCCGGAAAACTCCAAGCACCAAACCGGTACATTGTTGTCTTTTTTATAGACGTTTAGTTTTCAATCTCTCGTATTTGGAATATTATGTTTTGAAACTTTTTGAAATAACCCCAAAATTCGTACTTTTTTCCTACATCAAAAATAAATAACAAAGAAAACAATACAAATTTTTGTTTCCTAAAATTTAAATTATACTAACATGTTTACATGTGTGTGTCCATATACATGTGGGTTTATATATATCTATTGCCTGGACAAAGCACCAACTTGCAAAACGGGTAATTACATGTGGGATATTGAGTAGCTGAGAATCAATTATAGTGAAGTATATGTTCATATATTTATATTGTAATAAAACTTTGATAGGAATATACGAAGCATTTTATGGAAACGCAGACCCACTTGTTAATTTATGTCCCACTATAACCTTTATTTTTCACTATAAATAGAGATCCCTATTAACGGGTCTTCGCATCTCATCTCGACTCTCGCATGTTCTTTGTTTAACCATCCTCACATTCACAAACCAAAATGCTTTAAAAATCCAAAATTTGTTGGACAATTCCATAATTTTTTTTATCGAAAGGCAATCATTACAAAATTCAAAAAATGGACGACTCAACATTGCAAGATTCAGCACAAGGTATGCATCTCTATCTCACATCCAATACACATCGTCTTACAACACTTCTAACCACCTCAACATACATTACCTACATCTAAAGTTACCTTATTTCAAAACCTTTTCATCTTCAACTCTTTTAACCACCTCACCATACATAATCTGCATCTAAAGTTACCCAATCACCATTCTCTGACACCACCGCGGTTAGTATATAAAATCTTTGAAAAAAAGGATGATATAAAAGTTAACCCTTGGAAACTACTGAAGAAAAATATTTACGTTGGAGAAAAACCTATTTATACTCGACGTCCGAACATTAATATGTTACGTAACCTCCAAAATGTGAAAATTCTCATCACAATAAGAAAAGCCAATCCAACAGTGTTTTTCACCCTCAAGCTCACAATATTCTCATAAACTCTGTTTTTCAAAACTTTTCTTAAATCACAGCTACAAAGGCCTTATCATCATCTGAAACATACACATCTATTTCTCCCAATCAAGAAATACCCTACAAGCCAAACCAAATGAGCATCAAACTTGACCGAGAAACCTATGAAGACAATTTTAAGGGAAAATTACCAATATAGCCAAGAATATTGGTCAACTTACCAATCTAGCCGCCTCATGAGTCCTTGGAAGGCCACTCAAGCATGAGATGAGTCCTTGGGATGAAACCCAATAAAAAAGAGAAAGACGCATGGGATGAGTCCGCGGACGCATGGGATGAGTCCGGGACGCATGGGATGAGTCCGCGGACGCATGGGTGAGTCCGCAGACGCATGGGATGAGTCTTTCAAGCATGGGATGAGTCCGCGGACGCATGGGATGAGTCTTTCATGTGTGGGATGGGATGATTCTTTCCACGTGTCAGATGGCCATAGGAGGACGCAATATTTGGCTATGCAACCGCATCATGTGAATCGGGATCTGTGATGGGCTTTCAAAGACTGATGAGGTGGCTAAAATGGTAAGTTGATCAAATTCTTGGCTAAAATGGTAATGATGTACCTACTATAAAAACACTGAGAAATTCACCTCTTAAAGGTGTCATGACTATCGGTCATGATGTACCTAAAAAATGCTTACATAAAGTATGGGCATCTGTACATAAAGTAAGACCCTAATTGATAAGTGAGTTTAAATGAACAAGGTTTCCTGCAAATTGGAACATCGTATTAAATATGCTAAATTAGAGTCAAACATGCAAAGTTGGTAGTTGGGATAAAGGAAGCAGATACATTCACTGCTTTAGTCAAAAGCATGAAAATTGACTATGGTGCTTGGTATAGGATGAGATTAAAAAAAATGTCTTCGGAGAAAAGAAGAACGAATCAACAATTCCATTCATGGAGCTCTATTTTTTATTAAAAAGAATCAAAGAAGGTCAAAATAGACAACATAGGTAAATTTATGCATTAGCAGATGTATCATGCAAAACTAGACAAAGAAGCATAAGTCAAGCAGGCGAACTTATAGAATAATTCAAGAGATATATACATGTTGATTCTCCCTACTTACAACCGATCCGAAATGTAGCAAAAAGTAGCAGAAGAATTGCACAATATAGTCGAAGAAAGGATGCCACACACACTAGAAGCTCAAATTCAAAGAAAGCCTCCAAAGCTGCTGAATCTACTGCACAATCATACCAACACGCTACAGTATTACCAAGGACTACTGCATGTGCTGAAGAAAGAAAAAGGAAGTTAGTCCACTAATCCATCCCACGTTTCAGATTCAGTCTCATCTGAGCCATCTCTCTTTGAAAATGAGGATAGTGCATGTGGAAATGAAAATGAAGGTAATACTAACAGAGAAATGCATGAGTCGCATCTCTCAAAAACTCATAAAGAGCCATCTGCAATGATTGCTCAAGGACATGAGGATATTAAACGAGATTATGGTATCAATATTTTGTTTGTTTTGCATTGCACTCCAAGGTTACATATATACACACACAATCGTAACAGACTTCCTATGATTGTGGAGGTGATAAATTATTTCCTAACATACATTGTTTCTAGAATGTGTACAGCTAATACGCCCCCTCAGTTTGAGCGGGAGTTTAGACGGACGGTCAAGCTGGAACGGAAGTTTTAAAACAATTGCCGAGACAATCCTTTCGTGAAGATGTCGGCATACTGATAGGAAGAAGGCACATGTAAAACACGAACATGACCGAGACGGACTTTCTCACGAACGAAGTGAATGTCAAGCTCCACATGTTTTGTCCTCTGATGTTGAACAGGATTTTCTGATAAGTACACTGCGGATATGTTATCAAAATACACAATGGTGGCCTGGTGAATTGGTGTATGTAATTCAAGAAGAAGGTTGCGCAGCCATGTTGTTTCAACAACTGCATTGGCAACCCCACGGTACTCAGCCTCGGCGCTCGAATGAGATACCGTGGGTTGACGCTTAGAGGACCAGGATAAAAGGTTGTTTCCCATGTAGACACAAAACCCGGAAGTGGAGCGTCGGGAGTCCGGACAGCCACCCCAGTCAGCATCGGAATATGCCACGAGTGAGCTGCTGGGGCCTCGGGTCAGACGTAAACCATAATCTAGTGTGCCATGAATGTACCTTAGAATGCGTTTAAGAAAGGCAAATGGGGTTCGTGCGGGGCGTGCAAGAACAAACAGACTTGTTGGACCGCATATGTAATGTCCGGCCGAGTAAATGTTAAGTACTGTAGCGCCCCTGCTAATCTTCGATAAAGAGTCCCATCCGATAATAGTTCGCCGTCTGTTACACTCAGTTTCGAAGAGGTATCAACCGGTGTCGCGCACGGTTTGCAAGTTGTCATATTTGCACAGTGTAGAATGTCCCGTGCGTATTGAGTCTGCGACATAAATAAACCGGAAGAGTCCCGTTGACCTGTAATGACCAGAAAATGATGTAATGCACCCATATCAGTCATAGCAAATTCCCGTGAGAGTAGGTTGATGACGTTTCAAAGGAGGTCGTTCGAAGAAGCTGTTAAGATAATATCATCGACATACAATAATGGATATGCAATTTTATCACCATGGCGATAAATAAACAATAAATTGTCACACAAGCTGCTTATAAAACCTCGTGAGGTGAGAAAACTCGAGAACCTGTTGTACCATGCTCGTGGAGCTTGTTTAAGCCCATATAAGGACTTATGAAGGCGACATACAAAGTTAGGCCTTGAGTGATCAACGAAACCGGGCGGTTGGTGCATGAAAACGGTTTCTTGCAAGTTGGCGTGCAAGAAGGCGTTTTTAACATCTAATTGGTTTATGGGCCAACCGCGTGAGACGCAAGAGATAAAACGATGCGTATGGTAGCCGGTTTAACAACCGGGCTAAAAGTATCAGTGCAATCAATACCAACGGTTTGCGATTTTCCATTTACTACAAGGCGTGCCTTGTATCGGTCCAAGCTTCCATTTGGTTTAAATTTATGGCGGAATAGCCACATGCACCGAATGACAGGATGAGATTGAGGTCGAGGGACCAATTCCCAAGTATCATTATCTATTAGTGCCTTAAACTCACAGTGCATAGCCCGTTGCCAATTTGGGTCGTTTAATGCTTTCACATGAGAAGTGGGTATTCGTGAGATGGTGGAGGTTTTGGTATGGAGGTTATATTTAGGATTTGGCTTTCGAATGCCCTCTTTAGCTCGAGTGGTCATGTGATGGTTGTTGTTAGGTGGTGGTGAAGATGGAGCCGTGGGTTGATTGGAGGCAGGAACGGGTTCGGGTGGGGTGGTTTGCAGGGGGGGGGGGTGGAGGGGAAGGTGATGGGTTGCGAGGTGGTGTTGGTGCATGTTGGTGGTTTGGAGGATGGTTTGGTGAAGGCGTATGGGTTGATGTGTGTGCTGGGAAGGTGTAGTGCGTTGAAGGAATTGGTTCATCATCAAGGAATTGGTAGGCGGTAGAGGGTAAGGGGTTAGCAAACCGAAAGCTGGTCTCATCGAAAACGACGTGTTGGGAGATGTGGACTTTGCCCGTGACGGGGTCCAGGCAACGGTAACCGCGGAAGTTGGGTAGGTAGCCAAGAAATATGCACCGGTGTGCCTATGGAAGGAGCTTGTTTGGTTGAGTGGCCGATTCATTTGGGTAGCACGCACACCCAAAAACCCGAAGGTGGTCATAAGTTGGGTGACAAATGAATAAGGCAAAGGTAGGAGTGTTGTAGTTTAGGCGAGTGGTGGGACGGATGTTATGTAAATATGCGGCAGTGTGAGGAACCTCTACCCAAAATGTAGGTGGAATATGAGCGTGTGTGAGAAGGGCGCGAATGATATCAGGGAGGCCTTTTTGGGGTGAGTTTGAGGGCAAGAGAAACGGAAAGTGAGGCCTTGGGAGTTTGCAAAGTTGTGGAAAGCATGATTGTCAGATTCTCCGCCTAAGTCACATTGAAAAGCTTTGATATTTTTATGAAATTGGGTTTGAACAAATTTGTGAAATTTAACAAAAGTGGGAAATGTCTCGGAATTAAATTTCAAAGGGTATACCCAGACATAATTAGAGAAATTATCTATAAGGACCATATAATATTTATACGATGCATTACTAATGACCGGGGAGTTCCACAAATCACAATGGACAATGTCAAATGGTGCAAATGTAAATGTATTTGAATCACCAAATGGAAGTCGTTTGTTGTTTGATAAATGACAAGAATTGCAAAAACCAAAATTATCCTTAGTACCAGAAATATTAAAATGACTAGAAAGAAATTGCAAAACTTGTGAGCCAGGATGTCCAAGACGATCGTGCCACTTATTTGAACGGGAAGAGGTAGTCAAAAAAACTTGAGTTGGTTGAGTGAATGGGTAGAGATCACCGGTGCTATCATGGCGGGAAAGGGGTTGTCCAGTCTTGAGGTCCTTCAAAGTAAAACCATTAGGGTCAAATTCAATAGAAACAAGGTTATCACGTGTAAACTTACGTATTGAAATAACTACGGTAGAGGCATAAAGTATATTGTTAAAGTTATAGGTTTGGTTGGGTGTTTTGTGAAAGCCATTTTCGATAGCCCAAAATTTTTAACGATTGGCCATTACTTCCAAGTATGTTAGCATTAATAGAGTTTGATAAAGGGGATTGAATCGATCCTTGATCTGCAGTAACATGTAAAGAAGCGCCCGTGTCCATATTCCAAGCTGGGCCCGGGTGGTTTAAGGTGAGTGTCGAGAGGGCCGCTCCTAGTTCGGTCGGCTGAAGTGGGTCAATGGGTGGTGTAGGGTAGGCTGGTGGAGGAGGGCCATAGGTGTAGGCTAGAGGTGGTTGTTGGGCCTGTGGGGCTATGAGGCCGTAATCCACAGATGGGTCGTTGGGTGGAGTGGGCTGGTTAGGTGGGGGGCTGGTGGTGTAGATGTTTGTGATAGTGGTCTGGACCAGTAGGCTGTCCAAGGGGACTGGGAAGGATGAGGACATGGGGGTGGGGTTGAGTTCCACCAACCGTATGAACCAGATGGTGGTGTGGGTGAGTATGCGGTGGTTGTTTGGTTGTAGTTGTTGTTGCGACCATGTCCACGGCCTCCACGGTAATTGTTTCTACCGCGACCACGTCCGCGGCCTCCTCGATGATATTGTTCATATTGTTGGGCAGGGTTATAGGAGGGTGGTGGTATTGGTTGATAAGAAGGAGTGTAGGGTTGCTGCGGTGAAGGTTGATTCGGTTGGGACCCGGAAGGATTAGACGGTCCATGTGGGGCCGCGAGAGCAGTTTGTTGACGGGCAGCCTATCTTCGTTGTTCACGCTCGATCATATCACGCGCATCATCCCAAGATATGTTAGAAGATTGATTAATAAATGATGCGGTTGTGTCATATTCGGGCTGCAAACCTTGAACCATTTGCAAAACTAACCTCGACTCGGTGACTGGTTGATCCACATCCTTGAGTTGCTCGGAGATGTCTTTCATTTTCTGGAAATACTCGTTGAGGGAGGAGCATGAGGCCAAAGTGGTGTTGGTGAAAGCACATAACAGAGATGATGCTCGGGAATTTTTGTTATTTTGAAAAATTAATTGTGGCTTATTCCACGCATGTTGTGCTGTCGTGTGGTCTTCCAGGATCCGGACAAGGAGATCGTCCGAGAGGGTTCCATATATCCATTGCAATACAATGGAATCCACCTTAGCCCAAGAGTCGTAACCCTCGTCTTCTTCAGCAGGTGGTTTAGTACCGTCGATATGCTTCAGGACTTCATAGCCTTTTGCGTGGAGACGGAACAAATTTACCCAAGCAGAATATGTAACCTTCTCTCCATCGAGAGTGCGGATTTTGTTTTGTATAGTGGTTACAGAATAAACGGGATGAAGGTGTTTAGGATCGGTCGTGACCGAGGAGGTCCTATCATCGTCGACTAGTGAAACGGGAACAAAGAAAGTTGGTGGCGGAATTAGGGTTGTTGATTTGAAAATATGTTTTGAAATCGGTAGGTACCAAGTCTCAATGCTCCAATATGGTTTTAAACTACATTATGCGCCGAAACGGCGATTAAGTCGCTAAATGACGATTTAAACGATATTTAGGTAAAACTGTTGTTGTGACCAGGTTTGAATGACCAAAGTATGTTAATATATATTACATAAGTAAGTATGATGTTTTGATTCATAAAAATGTTTATAACCCATTTAAAGTGCCGAAAGGGCAATATCGTCATTTAAAGGCTTAGTGGGCAAACTATAACTTAAACTCAGTTTGCAACCTGAATGAATATCCAAATAGTCCTAATAATGATACTACATCAGTAGGTATTGAGTTTTGATGTCAAAATTATGTTTAAACCATTTTATGTGTTAAAAGGGCGTGTTAGGCATATTTAACGGATACTTGTGTAAAAACTTGGATTACTACACAGCCATGTCCTATAACTCCAAAGGGTTATAGTATACTATATCATGGTCATAATGCAACTTAGGGACATAAGCTAACGTTGCTAAATCGGGTCAGAACTGAAACTCAAAGCAAAAGTCAACTTTTGCAACTTTCGGTTGCGAACCGACCTTAGACCTGGACTTGACGGGCTGAACATGTTTATACATGTTCTAATACTTATTACCAAGTTATTAAAGTGTCAAAATGTATTTATAACACCTACATTATCATATATGAATTTATTTTAAAAACTGACCCAGTTTGACTTTTTATTAATAGCTTTGACCTGTCAATTGACCAACCAAACGTGGTAATTAGGAGGTGCCCTCTTGAGGGATTAACACCTACCTAATTACGACCACGTAGCCACGTTCGTACCGAACAATGGCTGGACCGGAATGGTCTTAGCTCAAAGTCAAAGCGTTCTTACGTCAACGCTTTGACACTGGCTTAGAGCCTAATAAAAATGAAAAGAAAGGATTGGAACAATTACAAGTGAACCAAGGATGACTTAAGAAACTCAGGGGATTGCTCCTTGAAGATTAGGATCCTTCCAAGTGAGTAATAGAGAGAAAGAAAGTGAGAGGAGCAAGAAGTGAGGTTGATGAACACCTCTATTTATACTTGGAGATCATGAACAAGATCAATCCAAGTGTTTAGAGCTCACCTAGGATCACTCCAGGTGTTACATGGGGTGTCCAAAACCAGAATTGAGGCCATGGTTTCGGAATTCAGGAGCTGAAGTGGGTTAGGAAGTGGCAAGCATGCAGGTTCTGCAGCTGGCTGCCAATTCTGCGAACGGGCTTCTCCCGCGCTTCGCACGGGGACACCAGGTCCCTGGCGCATGGCGCCTGGGGTGCCAAATCACAAAATTTCCATTTTGGCCCCTGAACTTCTCCAACTCCCATATTTCGACATAAAAGCATGTTTTATTCAATATGGCCCCTGGTTGGCACTCTCGGGAGTATAAGTGAACATTATTAAGCTCCGGGTTCGTTAAAAGGTCACTAAGAGGCATAGATTTAGAATGTTGACACGTTTAACCCCTCGACTTCAATATTCACCACTCAGAGGTTATAAAATAACATGTTGGCGATTGTTTGTTCCTCTCCTTTAGCACGTGGCAACCAAAGATTTCGGCACACGTGTCGAGATTTTATTGGATGAAATTTTCGAGGTGTCACATCTTCACCCCCTTAATAAAAATCTCGACCTCGAGATTTATTCGAATAGATAAGGGTACTTTTTCGCATATTGGACTCGACCTCCCATGTATATTCGGGACCTCGACGGGCGTCCCATTTGACCTTCACAATAGGTACGTGCTTCCTACGAAGCTTCTTAACTTGCCGATCCTCGATCGCAATTGGTTTCTCTATGAAACGCAAGTTTTCATCAATCTGTATATCCTCATGAGGCATTGCTAGCGACTCATCCACGAGGCATTTCTTCAAATTGCTGACATGGAAAACATCATGGATTCCACTGAGCTTTTCCGGTAGCTTAAGCCTATAAGCTACGGTTCCGACACATTTGATTATTTCGAACGGTCCAATATACCTCGGGCTTAGCTTGCCCTTCTTCCCAAAACACATTATACCTTTCCAAGGTGATACCTTTAACATAACCTTGTCCCCAGTTTGGAACTAAAAAGGTTTGCACCTTTTGTCGACATAGCTCTTTTGTCTATCACGAGCTGCCTTAAGTCGATCACGGATTTGCACAATCTTTTCCGTGGTTTCGAGGACGATTTCGGGTCCAGATAGTTGGGCTTCTCCGACTTCGGCCCAACACACAGGCGTCCTACATTTTCTTCCGTATAAGGCTTCAAAAGGAGCGGCCTTAATACTTGTGTAGTAACTATTATTATAAGAGAACTCGATTAGGGGTAAGTGATCATCCCAACTTCCACCTAAATCGATCACACAAGCTCGAAGCATGTCCTCCAAGGTTTGAATGGTACGTTCACTTTTTCCATCCGTATGCGGATGGTAAGCCGTACTGAAGTTTAATCTCGTGCCTAGAGATTGTTGGAAGCTTTTCCAAAAGTGAGATGTGTATCTTGTATCTCTATCAGATACAATTGATACCGGTACACCGTGTAAGGACACAATTTCATCGACATAAAGCTTTGCCAACTTATCGGAATCATATGTTTCTTTAATTGGCAAGAAGTGAGCGGATTTGGTTAATCTGTCCACAATAACCCATATTGTGTCATTGCTATGCTTGGTTTTAGGTAACTTAGTGATAAAGTCCATTATTATCATTTCCCATTTCCACACTAGGATCTCAAGCTGTTGTAGAAGTCCTGACGGTTTCTGGTGTTCTGCCTTAATTTGAGAACACGCCAAGCACTTTGCTACATGATTAGCTATATCTTTCTTCATACCCATCCACCATAATTGGGTTTAAGATCTTGATACATCTTGTCGCTACCCGGGTGAACCGAGTATTTAGAATTATGTGCTTCCTGGAGGATTACATCTCTAAGTCCTCCATAGATCGGAACCCAGATCCGATCATTCATCCTAAACATTTTGTCCTTTCCAGATGCTAACAGATCGATGGTTGCACCTAATCCTTCCTTGGCAATGTTGTCCTTAGACATGGCTTGTTTTTGTGCATTTAGCAGTTTTTCATTCAAGCTGTTCTTCAGTTCAATGCTCTCGGCATTGATCCTTAAAGGTTTGATTCTTTCCTTGCGACTAAGCGCATCAGCGACTACATTCGCCATTCCTGGATGATATCGAATCTCGCAATCATAGTAGTTGAGCGTTTCCATCCAACGACGTTGCCTTATGTTCAAATCCTTTTGATTGAACAAGTGTTGCAGACTTTTATGGTCAGTGTAGATGATACACTTTGTTCCATATCTAAAGTGCCTCCAAAATTTAAGTGCGAATACTACCGCGCCAAATTCTAAATCATGGGTGGTGTAGTTTCTCTCGTGCACTTTTAGTTGTCTTGATGCATAGGCAATCACTTTGCCTCTCTACATAAGCACACATCCCATGCCAGTGTGCGATGCATCACAATAAACCCCGAACTCCTCCACACCTTCTGGCAGGGTTAACACCGAGGTATTGCTCAACTTATGCTTTAACGTCTCAAAGAATTCTTGTTGTTTTGGACCCCAGTTGAATTTTGCATCCTTATGAGTCAGGATTGTCAAAGGAGCAGCTAGTCGTGAGAAGTTCTCAATGAACCTTCGATAATAACCAGCCAGTCCGAAGAAACTACGTATCTCGGAAGGTGTCTTTGGGGCTTCCCAATTCATAATTGCTTCTATCTTTGCTGGATCTACTTGGATACCGTGTTCAGTTACTATGTGACCAAGGAACTGAACCTCACGTAGCCAGAACTCGCATTTGGAAAATTTTGCATATAACTTTTCCTGACGCAGAATTTCAAGAATACACCTCAATATTTCTCGTGATCAGATTGATTACGAGAGTAGATGAGTATGTCGTCTATGAAGACAATGACAAACTTATCTAAGTATGGCTTGCAGACTCTATTCATGAGATCCATGAATGTTGCGGGTGCATTAGTTAGTCTGAAAGGCATTACTAGGAACTCGTAATGTCCATATCTTGTTCTGAAAGCAGTTTTCGGAATATCTTCGTTTCTAACCTTAAGCTGGTGATATCCCAATCTTAAATTTATTTTCGAGAAGTAGCTTGCACCTTGCAATTGATCAAACAAGTCGTCGATCCTGGGCAAAGGATAACGATTCTTGATTGTTATCTTATTGAGCTCACGGTAATCAATGCACATCCGCATTGATCTGTCTTTCTTTTTGAAAAAAAGGATAGGAGCTCCCTAAGGCGAAAAGCTAGGTTGAATAAAACCTTTCTCTAATAGTTCGTCCAGTTGGGTTCTCAATTCCTTCATCTCGGTTGGCGCTAAACGATACGGAGCTTTAGCTATGGGAGTTGCTCCAGGTATGATGTCAATTCGAAACTCTACCTGCCTATCAGGAGGTAGGCCAGGTAATTTTCTGGGAACACGTCCGGGTATTCAGAGATGATAGGGATATCCTCAATCCTTGGTTTAGGTTCATCAACAGTGACTTGTGCCATGTAGATGACACATCCCTTCGTCATACATCTAGATGCCTTAAGTAAAACTGCCTTATCAGGCAATCCAAAATGTTTGTCTCCATAAATGGTGAGAATTTTACTAGATGGAATTTAATCTCGATGAGTTTCTTATCGCAGGTAATGCGTGCTTGGTTATGCGATAACCAATCCATGCCTAAGACTACATCGAATCCCACTAGTTTCATGGGTAAAAGAGAGACAGGGATAGAATGATTCTTGATGGATATGAAGCATCCGTCAAGAATGGAAGAAGCGGTTTTAATAGTTCCATCAGCGAGCTCTACTTCATAGGTTATGTCTAGAGTTCTTACGGGCAAGTTTAATAGTTCACTAAATTTATGATCCACAAACGATTTATCGGCGCCCGAATCGAAAAGAAGTCTAGCCAAAGCGTCGTTGATAAGGAACGTACCCGTTATGACATTGTTATCCTTTATTACTACGTTAGCATTCATTTGAAAGGCTCTAGCAGTGGCCTTCTTTGTTTCTGAGGTTTTAGGTTTACCCTTGGTATTTGCCTTTGGGGGACTCGTTTTGATGTGGCCTTTCTCACCACATCAAGCAAGTAGCATCCTTGATATTACGGCACTCATGAGACCGATGCCCAGTTTTCTTGCAGATGTTGCATTGCTTCGGTTTTTGTTCTAGGCGACACTGCCCATAATGTTGCTTCCCACACGTTTTGCACGTGGGTTTGTCGCCCGACTTCTGATTCCCTTTGCTAAACTCATGCTTGCCTTTCTTAAATTTCTGGGAGTTTTCGTCCTCCCGTTTCCTCTTTCCATCATTGTCAGTTTTAACTGACATTTGCCTCACATAGTCCTATGTGAGGGAGAGGGATAACTCCACAGCAGACTTGTAGGTGCCACGCTGCACCGCTTTAGCCATACTCCTGATTTAAGGAGCTATCCCATTGATGAAACGCGCAATACGTTTGGGCTCCGGAGTAACTAAATACGGGACTAGTCTTGAAAGAGAGTTGTAGTCGGTGACAAACTTCCGACAGTCCATGTTCTACATGGTCAGATTTAGAAAATCTGACTCAATTTTCTCCACCTCATGAGGTGGGCAGTAAGTATCCTTCACAAGATCTACAAACTTGGACCAACTCAAGTTGTAGAGATGAACCTTGCCCGTAGACTGGACTAAGGCTTTCCACCAGATAAGGGCATCGCCTTTGAACGACTGAGATACATACTTAACAACATTCTTATCAGCGCAACCGCTGATATCCACCACCGTTTCCATTTCATCTAACCATCTCAAATACTCAACCGCTCCTTTTCCCCGTTGAAATCGCGGAGTCTACAAGACACGAAGTACTTGTAGGAACAACCGTCTCCATGGACATTCGGTTTCTTAGGATGTTCACCGCTCTTTGCTATACCTTTCATATTCGAAGAGTGTGCCTCACTCTTTTTCGGTTCGGAGGGGTTAGGCTGAGACTTTGGTTTGGAAACAGGCTTGGAGCAAGAAGCGCTCGACTCCGGTTTACGATCAGATCTGTCTTTTAAGGCCTTGCCAATTTCTGCGGCAATAATTTCTCTTAAATCGTTCTTACTAATAAGGATATTCTCGTTGGTATCATCGTCATTGCGCTTACTGTTTACTTCATTTGAATCAGCCATCGCTGTAGCTTACTTTGATAGATCAAGATGAATTCGGTTAGTCGCTATGGTGTACCCTTATTCATGACATGGTTCGAAGACCATATAGGATTTAAATATAAAATGTGGTATATTCATAACCTAGGTCTCAAAGGACCATCATAGGCATTTATAGATTGGACATGGTCCAGAATTTGTCAGTTAGTGCATCATGTGGCACTACTGTATTTTGCACATTGGCTTTACACTACCATTGAGTGTTTGAATAATTTGACCAGGATCTCACTGGATCACTTAGGCGATAGGGTACGAACATCGTCATTTACCCATTTGATTAGTGTGGCAATGATTGTCACAGGGAATTAAAGGGTTACTCCTCATTGAGAGTTAAATATAGAGAAATGATAAATTTGGAAGTTGAACATTGTTCACCTTTGCTAGACAGAAGGTTACTTCCGAAATTTTCATTTGCCAATTCCTAGTTGATCATAGTCATTGGCTAATAGATCTTGAGATAATATAGCGGATCAATAAAATTTGATTGAATCATGGTGATTGAAAAACATAACATGGAGAAATTCCATTAAAGAAAACATTACATAATTTCCTAATATATATATATAGGACTTGAAATAACAAAATGGTTCACGCAGGAACCTAACAGAAATAATAATGTCCTCGCAGGGACTGAAAAGGAAATAACATTGTCCACGCAGGGACTTTTAGAATTTAAGTTACATATATGAAAATACAATACTAGTCATCCTTCCTTCCTTGTACGGCTTTGTAAAGCTTCTTGATAAATCTCGTTGTTTTCTTCTCTGATTTCTTGACCTGTTGTCGCATTTCCTTCACTTGATCCAAGGCATCGTTAATAGCCTCAAGTGGTGCTTGTGGTTGAGGCTGAGGTGGAGGTGGTTGCGGCTGAGGCGCAACTGGATATGGATACCCGTAAGGCGGATATCCGGCAGTGGCATAAGGAGGTGGGTAACTAGGATAAGAAGGATGGTAGAGGTTATTATGAATAACTGCATCATAATAAGGATCCTGCTCCATTCCAGGATGGATGTAATTATACAAGGCAGGAGGGTCAACAGTGTGAAACCCTGATGGTCCTGTATATGAAGGTATTGGGTTGGCAAAATCCGGCGGTGGTAGAGGTGGTTGAGGCAAAGGCTCAACAGCTGGTTGCGGCGGGGGTTCCGCCACTGGCAATGTGTTTGAGGGCCCACCCATTTGCGGGTCCTCGAGGATAACTAGGTATGAGGGCGGTAAAGGTGATAGCGAACCCGACCTTTGACCAGCACGTACTGACATACGTGCTCCACGCCTCCGGCGTGGTTGTGATGATGATTCAGGTGGTGGCTGAGGTTGATCCACCTGTTGCATATCAACATCCTCTTGGTGAGGATGGGTTGATGGGTTTTGGTGATAGGGAGTGCTATGGTATGAGGGTGTGTTGACAAACACGTATTGTGCCCATCGTTGCTCATAATCATCCGGACCTCAGAACGGAGATCCTCCCAAGGAGTTCGAGCCACTAGACAGCTCGATAGGGTGACCGTACGATCCGGTTTGTGGAAATTCCTCTGGGTCAGAATCTTTCTCCATATGGGTCGGTGAGTCAACTGGTGGGGTTTCGGGTGAGGTTAGGTTGACAGGGTTGTCGAAGTTAAAATTGAAATATTCTTGGTGAGAGTGGGAGTGTGAATGGTGTGATTGGTGCGAATGGTGAGAATGGTGAGAATGGTGAGAGTGTGATTGAGGCGGGGAGTATTCGTGTGAGATCGAATGCCGGTATGGTTCAAAGGGTGATGAAGAATCTCCGGATCCTTCGTAAGGGTTGTATTCAAGTAAGTTGGCTGCTCCAGCTAAAGAAGGTCTGTATGGTGGTCTAAAGGATGGTCTAGTGAAAGATGGTCCAGTCATTGAGGGTCCACCCCTCATGGGTCCTTTGCCTTTTCCTCTGTGTCTGAATTTAGGCGGCATGTTCCTGTTTCAAAAACAAGTTAAACGAAATACAAAGCTAGAATAATAAGATGGAAACGATTAAACCTAGGTCAAAGTCTAGACTCGAAAGTCTAAGAGATGTGTGTTATTATGTATTCCAGAGATTAACACAAAAGGCTAGTGTTTAATTCACTCAAGGGTTGGCACTGAAACCAACCTGTCACACCCCTAATTTCCACGTGTAACCCGGTGGGCCCTGTTAGGGAATATCGTGACGTAAGTTGCTATCATCATTACCAAACAATACGATAATACACAGCGGAAGTCTGGATAGTTACTACTACAAACGTTTGAATGTTCAAAGTTCAAAAATAATAAATACAACGCTTGTAACTAGATCCACAGGCGGATCGAAATGTGAATACAAAATGAAACTTGACAGACTAAGGCCTTCTAAGCAAAGGGTTGCAATTCCTCTTAAGCTTCGTTGAGTACTTCCAGCCTATTTATGTCGCTTAGTCTTTTGAAAATACGTCAGTTTTCACTGGTAAATACATTTAACCGACTCATTTTGAAAACATTTTGAAAACATTTAGTGTACACAATGGTACTTTGTTTTATAAATAACTTGGGATAAATAATTTCATGTTATCAGTTTTACATGCTAATAATACATTTAGAGCCCGAAAACTATGTCGGGATCATGATTAATCGACACACCACTTTAAAACCTTTAATAGGTGCACCCCTATTGGGTAATACTTTATTTTAGCATCTGACGGGTGTATGCCTACACCCTGTGCTTAGGTCATGGCCATTTGCAATTAAATGAGTCGTGGATATCCAGGACATGGTCGTTTTAACCCCCAAATGTTTAACATTGAGCAATACGAATTAAAATGGATTATTTGAATTCCCGACTCATTGGTCTTTGATCCCATATCCAACCAAGCGGTATTAGTATGCCGTATCCCAAGCCCGTAAAAGGGAAAATAAGTTAAAGTATATACCTGGTTTGCAAACTCTTCTAAATAATAAGAAAATAAGCAAAGCACAGCCTAATCAAAATAAACTAGCTTGGCGACAATCTACCAGAAGTCTCTAGTCTGGATTAGATGGTATTATTAACCGATTAGTTAGTTTGCGGGTCTTTATTTAGTCATTGGTTTAGACCGGCTAACTTAAAATAAAGATAACGGTATGAAAACGCTAGATTAAGCGATGACCGAAAAAGAATGTGTTTTGGTCCCGACAAGTACTAGGACTTGTATAATATGGGTTACCATTTACATTCTGGAGTTTGAGAATATTTTGCGTAAACTAGTCACGTAGGCTAAACCGTACGCATATAAGCGAAACCGGGTAACCGGGTGAGTCCTATACAAGTTCCACATGCCATTAAGTTTAAAATATGTTATTATAACGGTAGGTTATTGATATGACGGCCTGTTATGGTTTTAAAAGCAAACTATGCCTTAAAGGGCGTTTTCGTCATTTCTAAAACGTAATAAACGGGCTTATATGTAAACTGATGTTATTAATATAAACATTCTGTAAAAATACCTATTTTATGGCGTTATATCAATAGGACATCAATTATATGCGTGGTTTATAGTTTAAGACCAAACTATGTCCTGAAAGGGTGATTTGGTCATTTCACATATAATTGATAACTTGTTTGGGAATCTGAGTTTGGGACATGTACCCACTGTTAATAATTTGAAAATATGTTTTGAAATTAGTAGGTACCAAGTCTCAATGCTCCAATATGGTTTTAAACAACATTATGCGCCGAAACGGCGATTAAGTCGCTAAATAGCGATTTAAACGATATTTAAGTAAAACTGTTGTTGTGACCGGATTTGAATAACCAAAATATGTTAATATATATTACATCAGTAAGTATGATGTTTTTTTTATAAATAGTATTATTTTAAATTCAGAAAACTTGCCAAGTTACATCAAAACAGAAGGTAACCGGGCAACAAGCTGCGCGGCCAATCCTTTCTTAATTGCAAACCCTAACCTTCCAAATACAAACCCTTGCCCCATTGGGGTTGAACAATTGCTGTAGACGACCCGTTGAACCCTCGTCAAGAAGTGGATAGCTTATGGCGCTAGGGAGCCAAAAGTATCAAAGGCAAAAGGGACAAAGACATGCTGGTTCTTTGCGCAAGCTTTAGCGTGCTTATCCACTTTCTTTGATTCTGCCTTTCTTGTCGCTTGTCCAGCTACAAAACCGTTTTCCCTTAAACCAACCAAAGGGGAAACCCCCATGAGGTCTACACAAGCATGTTCCCCCCCTGCCCAGCCAAAGACGAGCAGATTCGCTGGTCGCAGAGTAGATCTCCCTTCCATAGGGTCCATGAGGAAATTCACAGGGGCCTCTTTCTTAGCCGAAATCCTAGCTCTTCTTAAGATGTCCCACAAAGCATCACGCACCCAGTCGTGCCGATATTTAAACCCAGGGAGCTCTTTACAGTGAACTGCATTCTCCCCGTATTTATACATACAAGCTTTACGACATATCGGGCAAATTTCATCTTCCGGGTACATAGGGATCATCAACCGTCATTTGATGTTTTGATTCATAACAATGTTTATAACCCATTTAAAGTGCTGAAAAGGCAATATCGTATTTAAAGGCTTACTGGGCAAACTATAGCTTAAACTCAGTTTGCAACCTGAATGAATATCCCAAGTAGTCCTAATAATGATATTGCATCAGTAGGTATTGAGTTTGGATGTCAAAATTATGTTTAAACCATTTTATATGTTAAAAGGGCGTTTTAGGCATATTTAACGGATACTTGTGTAAAAACTCGGATGTCTACACGGCCATGTCCTATAACTCCAGAGGGTTATAGTATACTATATCATGGTCATAATGCAACTTAGGACATAAGCTAATGTTGCTAAATCGGGTCAGAAATGAAAGTCAAAGCAAAAGTAACTTTTGCGACTTTCGGTTGCGAACCAACCTTAGACCTGAACTTGACGGGCCGAACATGTTTATACATGTTCTAATACTTATTACCAAGTTATTAAAGTGTCAAAATGTATTTTATCACACCTACATTATCATATATGAATTTATTTTAAAAACCGACCCAATTTGACTTTTTATTAATAGCTTTGACCCGTCAATTGACCAACCAAACGTGGTAATCAGGAGGTGCCCTCTTGAGGGATTAACACCTACCTAATTACGATCACGTAGCCACGTTCGTACCGAACAATGGCTGGACCGTAATGGTCTTAGCTCAAAGTCAAAGTATTTTTACGTCAACGCTTTGACTTTGGCTTAGAGCCTAATGATAATGAAAAGAAAGGATTGGAACACTTACAAGTGAACGAAGGATGACTTAAGAAACTCAGGGGATTGCTCCTTGAAGATTAGGAGCCTTCCAAGTGAGTAATAGAGAGAAAGAAAGTAAGAGGTGCAAGAAGTGAGGTTGATGAACACCTCTATTTATACTTGGAGATCATGAACAAGATCAATCCAAGTGTTTAGAGCTCACTTAGGATCAGTCCCGGTGTTACATGAGGTGTCCAAAACAAGAATTGAGGCCATGGTTTCGGAATTCAGGAGCTGAAGTGGGTTAGGAGGTGGCAAGCATGCAGGTTCTGCAGCTGGCTGCCAATTCTGCGAACATGCTTCTCCCGCGCGTCGCGCGGGGACGGCAGCTCCCTGGCGTGTGGCGCCTAGGGTGCCAAATCACAAAATTTCCATTTTGGCCCCTGAACTTCCCCAAACTCCCATATTTCGACATAAAAGCATGTTTTATTCAATATGGCCCCTGGTTAGTACTCTCGGCAGTATAACCGAACATTATTAAGCTTCAGGTTCGTTAAAAGGTCACTCGGAGGCATAGATTTAGCATGTTGACACGTTTAACACCTCGACTTTAATATTCACCACTCAGAGGTTATAAAATAACATGTTGGCGACTTTTTGTTCCTCTCGTTTAGCACGTGGCAACCAAAGATTTCGGAACACGTGTCGGAATTCTATTGGACGAAATTTTCGAGGTGTCACATCTTCACCCCCTTAATAAAAATCTCGACCTCGAGATTTATTCGAATAGATAAGGGTACTTTTGTCGCATATTGGACTCGACCTCCCAAGTATATTCGGGACCTCGACGAGCATCCCATTTGACCTTCGCAATAGGTACGTGCTTCCTACAAAGCTTCTTAACTTGCCGATCCTTGATCGCAATTGGTTTCTCTATGAAAGGCCAGTTTTCATCAATCTGTATATCCTCATGAGGCATTGCTAGCGACTCATCTTCGAGGCATTTCTTCAAATTGCTGACGTGGAAAACATCATTGATCCACTGAGCTTTTCCGGTAGCTTTAGCCTATAAGCTATGGTTCCGACACATTCGATTATTTCGAATGGTCCAATATACCTCGGGTTTAGCTTGCCCTTCTTCCCAAAACACATATCACCTTTCCAAGGTGATACCTTTAACATAACCTTGTCCCCAATTTGGAACTGTAAAGGTTTACGCCTTTTGTCGGCATAGTTGTTTTGTCTATCACGGGCTGCCTTAAGTCGATCACGGATTTGCACAATCTTTTCCGTGGTTTCGAGGACGATTTCGGGTCCAAATAGTTGGGCTTCTCCGACTTCGGCCCAACACACAGGCGTCCTACATTTTCTTCCGTATAAGGCTTTAAAAGGAGCAGCCTTAATACTTGTGTGGTAACTATTATTATAAGAGAACTCGATTAGGGTAAGTGATCAGCCCAAGTTCCACCTAAATCGATCACACAAGCTCGAAGCATGTCCTCCAAGGTTTGAATTGTACGTTAACTTTTTTCGTCCGTCTGCGGACGGTAAGCCGTACTGAAGTTTAATCTCGTGCCTAGAGATTGTTGGAAGCTTTTCCAAAAGTGAGATGTGTATCTTGTATCTCTATCAGATACAATTGATACGGGTACACCGTGTAAGGACACAATCTCATCGACATAAAGCTTTGCCAACTTATCGGAATCATATGTTTCTTTAATTGGCAAGAAGTGAGCGGATTTGGTTAATCTATCCACAATAACCCATATTGTGTCATTGCTACGCTTGGTTTTAGGTAACTTAGTGATAAAGTCCATTGTTATCATTTCCCATTTCCACACTAGGATCTCAAGCTGTTGTAGAAGTCTGACGGTTTCTGGTGTTCTGCCTTAATTTGAGAACACGTCAAGCACTTTGCTACATGATTAGCTATATCTTTCTTCATACCCATCTACCATAATTGGGTTTAAGATCTTGATACATCTTCTCGCTACCCGGGTGAACCGAGTATTTAGAATTATGTGCTTCCTGGAGGATTACATCTCTAAGTCCTCCGTAGATCGGAACCCAGATCTGATCATTCATCCTAAACATTTCGTCCTTTCCAGATGCTAACAGATTGATGGTTGCACCTAATCCTTCCTTGGCAATGTTGTCCTTAGACATGGCTTGTTTTTGTGCATTTAGCAGTTTTTCATTCAAGCTGTTCTTCAGTTCAATGCTCTTGGCATTGATCCTTAAAGGTTTGATTCTTTCCTTGCGACTAAGCCCATCAGCGACTACATTCGCCTTTCCTGGATGATATCGAATCTCGCAATCGTAGTAGTTGAGTGTTTCCATCCAAAGACGTTGCCTCATGTTCAAATCTTTTTGATTGAACAAGTGTTGCAGAATTGTATGTTCAGTGTAGATGATATACTTTGTTCCATATAAATAGTGCCTCCAAAGTTTAAGTGCTAATACTACCGCGCCCAATTCTAAATCATGGGTGGTGTAGTTTCTCTCATGCACTTTTAGTTGTCGTGATGCATAGGCAATCACTTTGCCTCTCTTCATAAGCACACATCCCATGCCAGTGTGCGATGCATCACAATAAACCACGAACTCCTCCACACCTTCTAGCAGGGTTAACACCGGGATTGCTCAACTTATACTTTAACGTCTCAAAGG
The DNA here is from genome assembly GCA_947069175.1 of Scalesia atractyloides. Lineage (NCBI taxonomy): Eukaryota > Viridiplantae > Streptophyta > Magnoliopsida > Asterales > Asteraceae > Scalesia > Scalesia atractyloides. Next base: position 29,670,810 of record CAMTDV010000018.1, on the reverse strand, counting down.
ATTCTTGTTGTTTTGGACCCCAGTTGAATTTAGCATCCTTATGAGTCAGGATTGTCAAAGGAGCAGCTATTCGTGAGAAGTTCTCAATGAACCTTCGATAATAACCAGCCAGTCCTAAGAAACTACGTATCTCGGATGGTGTCTTTGGGGCTTCCCAATTCATTATTGCTTCTATCTTTGTTGGATCTACTTGGATACCATGTTCAATTACTATGTGACCAAGGAACTGAACCTCACGTAGCCAGAACTCGCATTTGGAAAATTTTGCATATAACTTTTCCTGACGCAGAATTTCAAGAATACACCTCAAATATTTCTCGTGATCAGATTGATTACGAGAGTAGATGAGTATGTCGTCTATGAAGACAATGACAAACTTATCTAAGTATGGCTTGTAGATTCTATTCATGAGATCCATGAATGCTGCGGGTGCATTAGTTAGTCCGAAAGGCATTACTAGGAACTCGTAATGTCCATATCTTGTTCTGAAAGCAGTTTTCGGAACATCTTCGTTTCTAACCTTAAGCTGGTGATATCCCGATCTTAAATCTATTTTCGAGAAGTAGCTTGCACCTTGCAATTGATCAAACAATTCGACGATCCTTGGCAAAGGATAATGATTCTTGATTGTTATCTTATTGAGCTCACGGTAATCAATGCACATCCGCATTGATCCGTCTTTCTTTTTGACAAAAAGGATAGGAACTCCCCATGGCGAAAAGCTAGGTTGAATAAAACCTTTCTCTAATAGTTCGTCCAGTTGGGTTCTCAGTTCCTTCATCTCGGTTGGCACTAAATGATACGGAGCTTTAGCTATGGGAGCTGCTCCAGGTATAATGTCAATTCGAAACTCTACCTGCCTATCAGGAGGTAGGCCAGGTAATTCTTCTGGGAACACGTACGGGTATTCAGAGATGATAGGGATATCCTCAATCCTCGGTTTGGGTTCATCAACGGTGACTTGTGCCATGTAGATGACACATCCCTTCGTCATACATCTAGATGCCTTAAGTAAAACTGCCTTATCAGGCAATCCAAAATGTTTGTCTCCATAAATGGTGAGGATTTTACCAGACGGGGATTTAATCTCGATGAGTTTCTTATCGCAGGCATTGCGTGCTGGGTTATGCGATAACCAATCCATGCCTAAGACTACATCGAATCCCGCTAGTTTCATGGGTAAAAGAGAGACAGGGATAGAATGATTCTTGATGCATATGAAGCATCCGTCAAGAATGGAAGAAGCGGTTTCTATAGTTCAATCAGCGAGCTCTACTTCATAGGTTATGTCTAGAGTTCTTACGAGCAAGTTTAATAGTTCACTAAATTTATTATCCACAAACGATTTATCGGCGCCCGAATCGAAAAGAAGTCTAGCAAAAGCGTCGTTGATAAGGAACGTACCCATTATGACATTGTTATCCTTTATTGCTACCTTAGCATTCATTTGAAAGGCTCTAGCAGTGGCCTTCTTTGTTTCTGAGGTTTTGGGTTTACCCTCGGTATTTGCCTTTGGGCAACTTGTTTTGATGTGGCCTTTTTCACCACATCCAAAGCAAGTAGCATCCTTGATATTACGGCACTCATGAGACCGATGCCCAGTTTTCTTGCAGATGTTGCATTGCTTCGATTTTTGTTCTAGTCGACACGGCCATAATGTTGCTACCCACACGTTTTGCACGTGGGTTTGTCGCCCGACTTCTGATTCCCTTTGCTAAACTCATGCTTGCCTTTCTTAAATTTCTGGGAGTTTCCGTCCTCCGTTTCCTCTTTCCATCATTGTAAGTTTTAAGTGACATTTGCCTCACATAGTCCTGTGTGAGGGAGAGGGATAACTCCACAATAGACTTGTAGGTGCCAGGCTGCACCGCTTTAACCATACTCCTGATTTCAGGAGCTAGCCCATTGATGAAACGCGCAATGCGTTTGGGCTCCGGAGTAACTAAATACGGAACTAGTCTTGAAAGAGAGTAGTAGTCGGTGACGAACTTCCGACAGTCCATGTTCTTCATGGTCAGATTTAGAAAATCTGACTCAATTTTCTCCACCTCATGAGGTGGGCAGTAAGTATCCTTCACAAGATCAACAAACTTGGACCAACTCAAGTTGTAGAGATGAACCTTTCTCGTAGACCGGACTAAGGCTTTCCACCAGATAAGGGCATCGCCTTTGAACGACTGAGATACATACTTAACAACATTCTTATCAGTGCAACCGCTGATATCCACCACCATTTCCATTTCATCTAACCATCTCAAATACTCAACTGTTCCTTTTCACCTTTGAAATCGCGGGGTCTACAAGACACGAAGTACTTATAGTAACAACCGTCTCCATGGACATTCGGTTTCTTAGGATGTTCATCGCTCTTTGCTATACTTTTCATGTCACACCCCGACCCGCAGCGGAAAAGGTAATCGGGGCATGATTGGGTTTTCATCAAAGCTCATGATATTTATTATAACGTTTCATATTTATTATTACAATTTAAAGGAAATCATACAATCATAATTACAACATGTTCTACACATCTTTCTAGACTTCATTATTTTCTTCTAAGGCATTTCCTATGTTTTCCTTGCTTCATCCTGTTCACCTGTATCATGTGTAAAAATGGTTTTTGGATCAACAAAAAGTTGGCGAGTGAATCCTATGAAAAACATTTGAACAAGTTTATTGAATTGATTATAAAATAAAGTGCATAACCACATATGAGTAAATATAGATGTAAACTTATTCACAAAACACTTAATATTAAATAATGCACACACATACAATAATAGATTGTTTTGAGGCACGCGTTGCTCAACTCGTCTCCCACGAGGAACTGATGGGCCTAATGAATGAGTTTTGAGGCACGCGTTGTTCTACGAACTGATGGGCCTAATGAATGAGTTTTAAGGCACGCGTTGTTCAACTCGTCTCCCACGAGGAACTGATGGGCCTAACAAATAATTTGCATACAACTTGACAATATGTAATACATAACTACAAACAATATTTACATTCTAAGTTTAGATCATAATATGGTATAGCACGAGTTTGAATTAACGAATTAGTTTAAGCGACACATGATACACCCCAAAACGTGTAATAAAAAGGGGAGTTGTAAGATTCACTCACAGTGGTTGCGTTTCTTGGATTGATATTGAATGTGCACAAAATTGGATTTAACCACGAGAGAAACTAACCTAGATAATAACATAACGGTTTGGTAAATAAGCGGATTTTATTAATCAATTTTAGTAGGATTATTGGATATATTTTTGTGAGTTTAAGGCTATTTTCTAACTTAAAAAATGTTATTTTTAAGTATTTTTAATTGATTTTTAATTTAAATAAATAAATAAAATAATAAAAAAAATGTTGACTTTTTGACTTGACCGTTGACCGTTGACCATTACTGTTGACCGTTGACCGGTTCGGTCGTTTGTATATGTGCGCTGGGTGAGACTCGAACCCGTGACCTCCCGTACGCGTGCACGCAGCTCTACCAACTGAGCTACGTGTCTAACCCGAAATATTTATGTTTTTAATTATATTTATACACTATTTAAGTTAATCCGAAAATCATTTATTTTTAAAAAGGATTTTAATTGCATTAAACCGGTGCCGTTAACCAGTCTCGAACCCGGGACGTGCGAGTTAGTGTTGCACACAGTCCACCGCTGGACTGTGTGTCTAACCTGGTTAATATTCCGGTTTTTATTATACTTAACATGATTCTGTGAGTTATCCCGGTTCGGTTAAAAAGAGCATTTTTGTTTAAAGGAGTGAGGTTGGGGCGGGGATCGAACTCGAGACGTGTTCTTATTATTTGCACACAGTCCACCGCTGGACTGTGTGTCTACCCGTTTATTAATCTGATTTTAATTAATCTTATAATACACAGTTGACTTCGTCTTCTTCGCTCAAATACTCAGTCGACGATTTTTCAACTGTTCTTGATTGGGTCGTTCATCGAGCATATTACTGGTTGAAATGTGATGAATAAAATGAACTCAGGAAACGAATGTACCGATCAATTGTATTTCTTCAGAATTCCGGCAATGAACGTCGGCTCTGATTTGTGTATTCTTTCTGCTTGAATCAATTACCAGTTTTGTTTGATTAGTTATGAAAGTGGGGTACTAAACAAGGATTAACAGAAGTTCGAATGATTATACCGATTCACAGCGTGAGATTAGAAATTCCAGAGGTTTTCCGGCGAGAGCTGAATATTCCGGCTACGTCGTCTGGGATTGATTCTGATTGTTGGATTGAAGTTAGTAACAGTCTAACAACGGATTGAAACAGAAAGAGTCGAGGTGTTTACCGTGTTGAGGTGAGTCTCGGTTTTCCGGCGAAAGTCCGGTGATGGCAGGATATTTCCGGCGAGTGAAATTGCTTCGAGAAAAGGTGCGATTTTGAGCGAAAAAGGCTACCAGAGACTTGTGGGTGTATTTATAGGGAAGAATCGAGACGCATTGGGTCTGATTACCATCTTGATTCATTGGTCATCCGTTCTCCGGCGGTTACGACGGATGTCGCGGAACTGGACGTCGGTTTATAACCGATGTTAGGATTAATTCTTCCATTAAATCGATAGAAACCGTCAATTATTGGCGAAGTCGTCGGGATTTCCGGCGACTGCGAAATGGGCGCGTCAAAGACTGAATTTGATTTCTGTGTTTTGTTATTTGAATTAATTGTTTCGATGTGTTATCACATAACACAAGTGGCGGAGTGGTTGGATGTGTGGGAGTTAAGTCATTGGCTGACCCGGCTAACCCGGGTTCGAATCCCGGCAGCCTTGTTTTATTTTTTAATTCTCTTATTTTCACTTTTTAACAATTTTTGCTTTTAAATCATAATTTGTTTATTAATTATGTATTGTTTAAAATTAAAATTAATCATAAATAAACAACAAAAATTTAAAACTGATTGTTCGATTAATAAACGAATCGGGTTTGGTTAATCCGGTTTTTTGACGGATGTTACAGTATCCCCTACTTTTAGAAATTTCGTCCCGAAATTTAAGTAGTGGCATGTTTGACTCAAACGGATGGTGTTTAATTTGACAGTTACATACTTAGAAGAGAGTAAGAGTTTAAATTTTGTTTGAGGTGGTAACGTTCCTTGTAAGGGTTGAGTACCCTGCTACAGGAATCGCTTTTTGATGCCTCTGATAATGAATATTGATAAACAGAGTTGATTGACTAAATATGATTTCATGCGCAAGAGTTTTGATATGTTTGGAAAGATAAGGTTATATGCTAAAACAAAACTTCTACAACTAAAACCTACATGGAACTTCTCATAACCGCCTGACAATGCCTCTGCTCCTTTGGCAAGAATACTTATATATAGGAAGTACCAGCGGCGTATCCACCATATTCTTGTCAAATTTTCATTGGTTTTATCAGTAAGTTATGAGTGGTTCTATGATGTGACTCTAGAACATAAATAAACACAACAACCAATGCCTGAGTCTTAATTCTGATAGTATACATATTTGAATGATGACAGTTCCTCTCTCGTTTGTTATGATGGAGAGGTTAGTCTATGTAGAAGTGAGACACAGCCCAACTTCTTTAAATAATGAGATTGAAATACGTTGAGATGTATGATGATATGAATGCTAAAATCAGTGAGTATAAAACAACTTCAACCATGACATTACTAAATCCTACATGGAACTTCTCATAACCGCCTGACAATGCCTCTGATCCTTTGACAAGAATACTTATATATAGGAAGTACCAGCGGCGTATCCACCATATTCTCGTCAAATTTTCATTGCTTTTATCAGTAAGTTATGATTAGTCCTATGTGACTCTAAAACATAAACAAACACAACAACCAAAGCTTGAGTCTTAATTCTGATAGTATACATGTTTGAATGATGATAGTACCCTCTCTCGTTTGTTATGATGGAGAGGTTAGTCTATGTAGAAATAGAACACAATCCAATTTCTTTAAATGATGAGATGATATGAATGCTAAATCAGTGAGTATAAAACAAACTTCAACCAATACAATACTAAATCCTACATGGAACTTCTCATAACCGCCTGATAATGCCTCTGATCCTTTGGCAAGAATACTTATATATAGGAAGTACCAGCGGCGTAACCACCATATTCTTGTCAAATTTTCATTGGCTTTATCCATAAGTTATGATTAGTTTTATGTGACTCTAAAACATAAACAAACACAATCAACCAAAGCTTGAGTCTTAATTCTGATAGTATACATGTTTGAATGATGACAGTACCTCTCTCGTTTGTTATGATGGAGAGGTTAGTCTATGTAGAAGTGAGACACAGCTCAACTTCTTTAAATGATGACACTGAGATACGTCGTGAGGTATGACGATATGAATGTTAAATCAATGAGTATAAAAACAAAATTGAAATAGTAATTCGCATTAAGATCCTTGGATAAATTTCCAATTTATAATTGAGATACGTGAAAATTGAGATAACATAAAGAAAAACATAAAAACTAAGCGGTTGGAGTTGAATCTTGATTTTTTGTGAAGGAGACTAGTTGGGTGGTTCGTTTGGGCCGTCATTATCTTCAACAGGATTGGCGTTGATGTTGAAAACTCTTCCTCTTGCTGGTGGCCTAGTGGTTGGGTTTTCTTGATTTGCTTGGTTAACTGGGTTTGCTTGAGCTTGGGCGTGTATGATGTTAACCAATCGAGGGCACGTGTTTCTATAATGGGTAGGGTCGCCACAATTAAAACAAGCTCGAAAATAAGGTAACATGGGGTATTGGGGTTTTTGGTATGTTTGGATCATGTTTTGAGTAGGGGGTGAGATTTGGTTTTGAGAGGTGCGGCAAACCTTGCTCAAATGACCATAGCGTCCACAATTCGCACATAGTCGACAAGGTAAGGTAGAGGGATGGGGATAAAAGCAGATGTTACATTGAGGGTGAGGTCCAATGTAAGGTTTCTTATTTAGGTAAGTTGAGTTGGGTGCTACTTGAGTGATTGGGATAGCTTGGAGGGGTACGGCTTGTGAGGCTGGTTGATTGCGTTGGGTGACAGCGAAAAGTTGCCCATCTCGTTTTCTCTTAGAAATGGGTTGAGAAGGGGATTCGGTTTGGGTGGAGTTTGAGGTTTCAGTCGATGCTTTATCCTTCTTCTTCTCTTCCTTGAAGTCCTTATTTCGTATGCGGTTCTCGGTGAGCTCTGTAGCTAACTCCATTGCTGCTTCCAAAGTTGCAGGTGTGGTACTTATTACAGAGTCTTGAATTTTTGAAGGAAGACCTCGAATATAGTGCTCGATCAAACGGTAAAGAGGAGTGAACAAATTGGGAACCATTTGATTTAACTCGAGGAATCTCTTGTTGTATGTGGTGTGGTCGCCTTCCTTTTGTTTCAAAGAATAGAACTCATCCTCTAATTTCTTGATTTCACTCCTTGGACAAAACCGTCTTGTCATGATTTCCTTCAACTCTTCCCAAGTCAAAGTCATAGCATCTTCAACACCTCATTTGGCCTTCTCTGTGTTCCACCATGTAAGTGCTATTCCAAGTAAACGACCGGTAGCATATCGCACTTTGCGATCATCGGGGCAATCGCAATTTAGAAAGGTGTTTTCCATTTCTTCAAACCAATGAAGGAGAGCGGTGACACCTTCAGTCCCTTCGTATTTTGGAGGGTCGCAGGATTTGAAATGCTTGAAGGTGCATTTAGTGGTTTTTGGGGGAGGATTGACAATGTTTTAATCTTCTTGATTGACGGGATTAGCGGTAAGGGCTTGTTGGACTTGAACTACAATGTTGGGTATTACGGCAGCCATTTCTTGAGCGATTTGAGCAGCCATGCGCTCGCGGGCTTTTCCTAATCTCATCTTCCTACGTGCGAGGCTAGAAGACATCTACAAGGAATACATATCAAGAGTATGAGTTGGATGTTTTAGGGATCATGTGTCGTATTTAGGAATGAACATTCATAAAATAAATATAGAATAATAAATCTACTACATCCATAGGATGTCTTGGGCTTTGCTCGTAATTGGGCCTTGCATGCCGCCATACTTCACCTTCGTAATCATGTGGGCCCCCATGATTACCGGGTTTTTCATATGGTTCGCATGTGTTAGCCTGATTACGTACACTAAAACCCGGAGAAAATCGAGAAATATGTATGTAACGTATGATATTTGGAATGTATCCAGGTGTGGACACGGTGACACCTCAAAGTGGGGTTAGTTCGAACGACGTTTGGTGTGGCATGCTTTGGCCTAATAGGTCCTTCGTACTCTCATCGTTAGTCCCCAGGTAGGCAAACTGGTCCGTTATATTGGATTTATCCGAATGCCAACCTAGACAGGACGTTCCGACTACCGGTACTTGTACCCTTACAGTTACTACATGCCCGTCGCAGAACTCACTTTGATGAGATTTGAAAAATGAAAAAATGCGAAAAAATCTTGAATAACGGAAGTATGAAGATGATTTGAATATGTGAGCATTGAAATATGTATGATGAATGTGTATGTAATTATGTATGTTTGACTGTAAGTATAATTCACTATGTATCACAAATTGTAGTATCGGAAGTGTTTGCATGCATTTGTGTATGTAATAAATATGAAAGAAATAAACATCATGAGTTTGCATATAACCACATAAACAATTAAATTCTAATCAACTATAGTATAGGCTCTAAGGGTCTAATAACCTATCCTATATCCCTATAGTCAAAACCTCTGATACCAATCTGTCACACCCCGACCCGCAGCGGAAAAGGTGATCGGGGCATGATTGGGTTTTCATCAAAGCTCATGATATTTATTATAACGTTTCATATTTATTATTACAATTTAAAGGAAATCATACAATCATAATTACAACATGTTCTACACATCTTTCTAGACTTCATTATTTTCTTCTGAGGCATTTCCTATGTTTTCCTTGCTTCATCCTGTTCACCTGTATCATGTGTAAAAATGGTTTTTGGATCAACAAAAAGTTGGCGAGTGAATCCTATGAAAAACATTTGAACAAGTTTATTGAATTGATTATAAAATAAAGTGCATAACCACATATGAGTAAATATAGATGTAAACTTATTCACAAAACACTTAATATTAAATAATGCACACACATACAATAATAGATTGTTTTGAGGCACGCGTTGCTCAACTCGTCTCCCACGAGGAACTGATGGGCCTAATGAATGAGTTTTGAGGCACGCGTTGTTCTACGAACTGATGGGCCTAGTGAATGAGTTTTAAGGCATGCGTTGTTCAACTCGTCTCCCACGAGGAACTGATGGGCCTAACAAATAATTTGCATACAACTTGACAATATGTAATACATAACTACAAACAATATTTACATTCTAAGTTTAGATCATAATATGGTATAGCACGAGTTTGAAATAACAAATTAGTTTAAGCGACACATGATACACCCCAAAACGTGTAATAAAAAGGGGAGTTGTAAGATTCACTCACAGTGGTTGCGTTTCTTGGATTGATGATGAATGCGCACGAAATTGGATTTAACCACGAGAGAAACTAACCTAGATAATAACATAACGGTTCGGTAAATAAGCGGATTTTATTAATCAATTTTAGTAGGATTATTGGATATATTTTTGTGAGTTTAAGGCTATTTTCTAACTTAAAAAATGTTATTTTTAAGTATTTTTAATTGATTTTTAATTTAAATAAATAAATAAAATAATAAAAAAAATGTTGACTTTTTGACTTGACCGTTGACCGTTGACCGTTACTGTTGACTGTTGACCGGTTCGGTCGTTTGTATATGTGCGCTGGGTGAGACTCGAACCCGTGACCTCCCGTACGCGTGCACGCAGCTCTACCAACTGAGCTACGTGTCTAACCCGAAATATTTCTGTTTTTAATTATATTTATACACTATTTAAGTTGATCCGAAAATCATTTATTTTTAAAAAGGATTTTAATTGCATTGAACCGGTGCCGTTAACCAGTCTCGAACCCGGGACGTGCGAGTTAGTGTTGCACACAGTCCACCGCTGGACTGTGTGTCTAACCTGGTTAATATTCCGGTTTTTATTATACTTAACATGATTCTGTGAGTTATCCAGGTTCTGTTAAAAAGAGCATTTTTGTTTAAAGGAGTGAGGTTGGGGCAGGGATCGAACTCGAGACGTGTTCTTATTATTTGCACACAGTCCACCGCTGGACTGTGTGTCTAACCCGTTTATTAATCTGATTTTAATTAATCTTATAATACACAGTCGACTTCGTCTTCTTCGCTCAAAGACTCAGTCGACGATTTTTCAACTGTTCTTGATTGGGTCGTTCATCGAGCATATTACTGGTTGAAATGTGATGAATAAAATGAACTCAGGAAACGAATGTACCGATCAATTGTATTTCTTCAGAATTCCGGCAATGAACGTCGGCTCTGATTTGTGTATTCTTTCTGCTTGAATCAATTATCAGTTTTGTTTGATTAGTTATGAAAGTGGGGTACTAAACAAGGATTAACAGAAGTTCGAATGATTATACCGATTCACAGCGTGAGATTAGAAATTCCAGAGGTTTTCCGGCGAGAGCTGAATATTCCGGCTACGTCGTCTGGGATTGATTCTGATTGTTGGATTGAAGTTAGTAACAGTCTAACAACGGATTGAAACAGAAAGAGTCGAGGTGTTTACCGTGTTGAGGTGAGTCTCGGTTTTCCGGCGAAAGTCCGGTGATGGCAGGATATTTCCGGCGAGTGAAATTGCTTCGAGAAAAGGTGCGATTTTGAGCGAAAAAGGCTACCAGAGACTTGTGGGTGTATTTATAGGGAAGAATCGAGACGCATTGGGTCTGATTACCATCTTGATTCATTGGTCATCCGTTCTCCGGCGGTTACGACGGATGTCGCGGAACTGGACGTCGGTTATAACCGATGTTAGGATTAATTCTTCCATTAAATCGATAGAAACCGTCAATTATTGGCGAAGTCGTCGGGATTTCCGGCGACTGCGAAATGGGCGCGTCAAAGACTGAATTTGATTTCTGTGTTTTGTTATTTGAATTAATTGTTTCGATATGTTATCAAATAACACAAGTGGCGGAGTGGTTGGATGAGTGGGAGTTAAGTCATTGGCTGACCCGGCTGACCCGGGTTCGAATCCCGGCAGCCTTGTTTTATTTTTAATTCTCTTATTTTCACTTTTTAACAATTTTTGCTTTTAAATCCTAATTTGTTTATTAATTATGTATTGTTTAAAATTAAAATTAATCATAAATAAACAACAAAAATTTAAAACTGATTGTTCGATTAATAAACGAATCGGGTTTGGTTAATCCGGTTTTTTGACGGATGTTACGGTATCCCCTACTTTTAGAAATTTCGTCCTGAAATTTAAGTAGTGGCATGTTTGACTCAAACGGATGGTGTTTAATTTGACAGTTACATACTTAGAAGAGAGTAAGAGTTTAAATTTTGTTTGAGGTGGTAACGTTCCTTGTAAGGGTTGAGTACCCTGCTACAGGAATCGCTTTTTGATGCCTCTGATAATGAATATTGATAAACAGAGTTGATTGACTAAATATGATTTCATGCGCAAGAGTTTTGATATGTTTGGAAAGATAAGGTTATATGCTAAAACAAAACTTCTACAACTAAAACCTACATGGAACTTCTCATAACCGCCTGACAATGCCTCTGCTCCTTTGGCAAGAATACTTATATATAGGAAGTACCAGCGGCGTATCCACCATATTCTTGTCAAATTTTCATTGGTTTTATCAGTAAGTTATGAGTGGTTCTATGATGTGACTCTAGAACATAAATAAACACAACAACCAATGCCTGAGTCTTAATTCTGATAGTATACATATTTGAATGATGACAGTTCCTCTCTCGTTTGTTATGATGGAGAGGTTAGTCTATGTAGAAGTGAGACACAGCCCAACTTCTTTAAATAATGAGATTGAAATACGTTGAGATGTATGATGATATGAATGCTAAAATCAGTGAGTATAAAACAACTTCAACCATGACATTACTAAATCCTACATGGAACTTCTCATAACCGCCTGACAATGCCTCTGATCCTTTGACAAGAATACTTATATATAGGAAGTACCAGCGGCGTATCCACCATATTCTCGTCAAATTTTCATTGCTTTTATCAGTAAGTTATGATTAGTCCTATATGACTCTAAAACATAAACAAACACAACAACCAAAGCTTGAGTCTTAATTCTGATAGTATACATGTTTGAATGATGATAGTACCTCTCTCGTTTGTTATGATGGAGAGGTTAGTCTATGTAGAAATAGAACACAATCCAATTTCTTTAAATGATGAGATGATATGAATGCTAAATCAGTGAGTATAAAACAAACTTCAACCAATACAATACTAAATCCTACATGGAACTTCTCATAACCGCCTGATAATGCCTCTGATCCTTTGGCAAGAATACTTATATATAGGAAGTACCAGCGGCGTAACCACCATATTCTTGTCAAATTTTCATTGGCTTTATCCATAAGTTATGATTAGTTTTATGTGACTCTAAAACATAAACAAACACAATCAACCAAAGCTTGAGTCTTAATTCTGATAGTATACATGTTTGAATGATGACAGTACCTCTCTCGTTTGTTATGATGGAGAGGTTAGTCTATGTAGAAGTGAGACACAGCTCAACTTCTTTAAATGATGACACTGAGATACGTCGTGAGGTATGACGATATGAATGTTAAATCAATGAGTATAAAAACAAAATTGAAATAGTAATTCGCATTAAGATCCTTGGATAAATTTCCAATTTATAATTGAGATACGTGAAAATTGAGATAACATAAAGAAAAACATAAAAACTAAGCGGTTGGAGTTGAATCTTGATTTTTTGTGAAGGTGACTAGTTGGGTGGTTCGTTTGGGCCGTCATTATCTTCAACAGGATTGGCGTTGATGTTGAAAACTCTTCCTCTTGCTGGTGGCCTAGTGGTTGGGTTTTCTTGATTTGCTTGGTTAACTGGGTTTGCTTGAGCTTGGGCGTGTATGATGTTAACCAATCAAGGGCACGTGTTTCTATAATGGGTAGGGTCGCCACAATTAAAACAAGCTCGAACATAAGGTAACATGGGGTATTGAGGTTGTTGGTATGTTTGGATCATGTTTTGAGTAGGGGGTGAGATTTGGTTTTGAGAGGTGCGGCAAACCTTGCTCAAATGACCATAGCATCCACAATTCGCACATAGTCGACAAGGTAAGGTAGAGGGATGGTGATAAAAGCAGGTATTGAGGGTGAGGTCCAATGTAAGGTTTCTTATTTAGGTAAGTTGAGTTGGGTGCTACTTGAGTGATTGGGATAGCTTGGAGGGGTACGGCTTGTGAGGCTGGTTGATTGCGTTGGGTGACAGCGAAAAGTTGCCCATCTCGTTTTCTCTTAGAAATGGGTTGAGAAGGGGATTCGGTTTGGGTGGAGTTTGAGGTTTCAGTCGATGCTTTATCCTTCTTCTTCTCCTCCTTGAAGTCCTTATTTCGTATGCGGTTCTCGGTGAGCTCTGAAGCTAACTCCATTGCTGCTTCCAAAGTTGCAGGTGTGGTACTTATTACAGAGTCTTGAATTTTTGAAGGAAGACCTCGAATATAGTGCTCGATCAAACGGTAAAGAGGAGTGAACAAATTGGGAACCATTTGATTTAACTCGAGGAATCTCTTGTTGTATGTGGTGTGGTCGCCTTCCTTTTGTTTCAAAGAATAGAACTCATCCTCTAATTTCTTGATTTCACTCCTTGGGCAATACCGTCTTGTCATGATTTCCTTCAACTATTCCCAAGTCAAAGTCATAGCATCTTCAACACCTCATTTGGCCTTCTCTGTGTTCCACCATGTAAGTGCTATTCCAAGTAAACGACCGGTAGCATATCGCACTTTGCGATCATCGGGGCAATCGCAATTTAGAAAGAGGTTTTCCATTTCTTCAAACCAATGGAGGAGAGCGGTGACACCTTCAGCCCCTTCGTATTTTGGAGGGTCGCAGGATTTGAAATGCTTGAAGGTGCATTTAGTGGTTTTTGGGGGAGGATTGACAATGTTTTGATCTTCTTGATTGACGGGATTAGCGGTAAGGGCTTGTTGGACTTGAACTACAATGTTGGGTTACATTTCACATTCGAAGAGTGTGCCTCACTCTTTTTCGGTTCAGAGGGGTTAGGCTGAGACTTTGGTTTGGAAACAGGCTTGGAGCGAGAAGCGCTCGACTCCGGTTGACGATCAGATCTGTCTTTTAAGGCCTTGCCAATTTCTGCGGCAATAAGTTCTCTTAAATCGTTCTTACTAATAAGGATGTTCTCGTTGGCATCATCGTCATTACGCTTGCTGTTTACTTCATTTGAATCAGCCATTGTTGTAGCTTACTTCGATAGATCAAGATGAATTCGGTTAGCCGCTATGGTGTACCCTTATTCATGACATGGTTCTAAGACCATATAGGATTTAAATATAAAATGTGGTATATTCATGTATAACCTAGGTCTCAAAGGACCCTCATAGGCATTTATAGATTGGACATAGTCCAGAATTTGTCAATTTGTGCATCATGTGACACTACTGTATTTTGCAGATTGGCTTTACACTACCATTGAGTGTTTGAATAATTTGACCAGGATCTCAATGGATCACTTACGCGATAGGGTGCGAACATCGTCATTTACCCATTTGATTAGTGTGCAATGATTGTCACAGGGAATTAAAGGGTAACTCCTCATTAAGAGTTAAATATAGAGAAATGATAAATTTGGAAGTTGAACATTGTTCTCCTTTGCTAGAAAGAAGGTTACTTCCGAAATTTTCATTTGCCAATTCCTAGTTGATCATAATCATTGGCTAATAGATCTTGGGATAATATAGCGGATCAATAAAATTTGATTGAATCATGGTGATTGAAAAACATAACATGGAGAAATTCCATTAAAGAAAACATTACATAATTGCCTAATATATATATATAGGACTTGAAATAACAAAATGGTTCACGCAGGAACCTAACAGAAATAATGATGTCCTCGCAGGGACTGAAAGGAAATAACATTGTCCACGCAGGGACTTTTGGAATTTAAATTACATATATGAAAATACAATACTAGTCATCCTTCCTTCCTTTTACGGCTTTGTAAAGCTTCTTGACAAATCTCGTTGTTTTCTTCTCTAATTTCTTGACCTGTTGTCGCATTTTCCTCACTTGATCCAAGGCTTCGTTAATAGCCTCAAGTGGTGCTTGTGGTTGAGGCTGAGGTGGAGGTGGTTGCGGTGCAACTGGATACGGATACCCGTAAGGCGGATATCCGGTAGTGGCATAAGGAGGTGGGTAACTAGGATAAGAAGGATGGTAGAGGTTATTATGAATAACTGCATCATAATGAGGATCCTGCTCCATTCCAGGATGGATGTAATTATACAAGCCTGGAGGGTCAACAGTGTGAAACCCTGATGGTCCTGTATATGAAGGTATTGGGTTGGCAAAATCCGGCGGTGGTAGAGGTGGTTGAGGCAAAGGCTCAATAGCTGGTTGCGGCGGGGGTTCCGCCACTGGCGATGTGTTTGAGGGCCCACCCATTTGCGGGTCCTCGGGGATAACTGGGTATGAGGGCGGTAAAGGTGATAGCGAACCCGACCTTTGACCAGCACGCACGCCTCCGGCGTGGTTGTGATGATGATTCAGGTGGTGGCTGAGGTTGATCCACCTGTTGCATATCAACATCCTCTTGGTGAGGATGGGGTAATGGGTTTTGGTGATGGGGAGTGCTATGGGATGAGGGTGTGTTGACAAACACGTATTGTGCCCATCATTGCTCATAATCATCAGGACCTTGGAACGGAGATCCTGCCAAGGAGTTCGAGCCACTAGACAGCTCGATAGGGTGACCGTGCGATCCGGTTTGTGGAAATTCCTCCGGGTCGGAATCTTCCTCCATATGGATCGGTGAGTCAACTGGTGGGGTTTCGAGTGAGGTTAGGTTGACGGGGTTGTCGAAGTTAAAATTGAAATATTCTTGGTGAGAGTGGGAGTGTGAATGGTGCGATTGGTGCGAATGGTGAGAATGGTGAGAATGGTGAGAGTGTGATTGAGGCGGGGAATATTCGTGTGAGATCGAATGCCGGTATGGTTCAAAGGGTGATGAAGAATCTCCGGATCCTTCGTAAGGGTTTTTATAGAAGTAAGTTGGCTGCTCTAGCTAAAGAAGGTCTGTATGGTGGTCTAAAGGATGGTCCAGTCATTGAGGGTCCACCCCTCATGGGTCCTTTGCCTTTTCCTTCGCGTCTGAATTTAGGCGGCATGTTCCTGTTTCAAAAACAAGTAAACGAAATACAAAGCTAGAATAATAAGATGGAAACGATTAAACCTAGGTCAAAGTCTAGACTCGAAAGTCTAAGAGATGTGTGTTATTATGTATTCCCGAGATTAAACACAAAAGGCTAGTGTTTAATTCACTCAAGAGTTGGCTCTGATACCAACCTGTCTCACCCCTAATTTCCACGTGTAACCCGGTGGGCCTGGTTAGGGAATATCGTGACGTAAGTTGCTATCATCATTACCAAACAATACGATAATACACAGTGGAAGTCTGGATAGTTACTATTACAAACGTTTGAATGTTCAAAGTTCAAAAATAATAAATACAACACTTGTAACTAGATCCACAGGCGGATCGAAATGTGAATACAAAATGAAACTTGACAGACTAAGGCCTTCTAAGCAAAGAGTTGCAATTCCTCTTAAGCTTCGCTGAGTACTTCCAGCCTATTTACGTCGCTTAGTCTTTTGAAAATACGTCAGTTTTCACTGGTAAATACATTTAACTGACTCATTTTGAAAACATTTCGAAAATATTTAGTGTGCATAATGGTACTTTGTTTTATAAATAACTTGGGATAAAGTTTTACATGCTAATAATACATTTAGAGCTCGAAAACTATGTCGGGATCATGATTAATCGACACACCACTTTAACACCTTTAATAGGTGCACCCCTATTGGGTAATACTTTATTTTAGCATCTGACGGGTCTATGCCTACACCCCGTGCTTAGGCCATGGCAATTTGCAATTAAATGAGTCGTGGATATCCAGGACACGGTCGTTTTAACCCCCAAATGTTTAATATTGAGCAATACGAATTAAAATGGATTATTTGAATTCCCGACTCATTGGTCTTTGATCCCATATCCAACCAAGCGGTATTAGTATACCATATCCCAAGCCCGTAAAAGGGAAAATAAGTTAAAGTATTTACCTGGTTTGCAAACTCTTCTAAATAATAAGAAAATAAGCAAAGCACAGCCGTAATCAAAATAAACTAGCTTGGCGACAATCTACCAGAAGTCTCTAGTCTGGATTAGATGGTATTATTAACCGATTAGTTAGTTTGCGGGTCTTTATTTAGTCATTGATTTAGACCGGCTAACTTAAAATAAAGATAACGGTATGAAAACGCTAGATTAAGCGATGACCGAAAAAGAATGTATTTTGGTCCCGACAAGTACTAGGACTTGTATAATATGGGTTACCATTTACATTCTGGAGTTTGAGAATATTTTGCGTAAACTAGTCACGTAGGCTAAACCGTACGCATATAAGCGAAACCGGGTAACCGGGTGAGTCCTATACAAGTTCCACATGTCATTAAGTTTAAAATATGTTATTATAACGGTAGGTTATTGATATGACGGCCTGTTATGGTTTTAAAAGCAAACTATGCCTTAAAGGGCGTTTTCGTCATTTCTAAAATGTAATAAACGGGCTTATATGTAAACTGATGTTATTAATATAAACATTCTGTAAAAATACCTATTTTATGGTGTTATATCAATAGGACATCAATTATACGCGTGGTTTATAGTTTAAGACCAAACTATGTCCTGAAAGGGTGATTTGGTCATTTCACATATAATTGATAACGTATTTGGGAATCTGAGTTTGGGACATGTACCCACTGTTAATAATTTGAAAATATGTTTTGAAATTAGTAGGTACCAAGTCTCAATGCTCCAATATGGTTTTAAACCACATTATGCGCCGAAATGGCGATTAAATCGCTAAATGAAGATTTAAACGATATTTAAGTAAAACTGTTTTTGTGACCGGGTTTGAATGACCAAAATATGTTAATATATATTACATCAGTAAGTATGATGTTTTGATTCATAAAAATGTTTATAACCCATTTAAAGTGCCGAAAGGGCAATATCATCATTTAAAGGCTTAGTGGGCAAACTATAGCTTAAACTCAGTTTGCAACCTGAAAGAATATCCCAAATAGTTCTAATAATGATATTACATCGGTAGGTATTGAATTTTGATGTCAAAATTATGTTTAAACCATTTTATGTGTTAAAAGGGCGTTTTAGGCATATTTAACGGATACTTGTGTAAAAACTCGGATTTCTACACGGCCATGTCCTATAACTCCAGAGGGTTATAGTATACTATATCATGGTCATAATGCAACTTAGGGACATAAGCTAATGTTTCTAAATCGGGTCAGAACTGAAAGTTAAAGCAAAAGTCAACTTTTGCGACTTTCGGTTGCGAACCGACCTTAGACCTGGACTTGACGGGCTAAACATGTTTATACATGTTCTAATACTTATTACCAAGTTATTAAAGTGTCAAAATGTATTTTATCACACCTACATTATCATATATGAATTTATTTTAAAAACTGACCCAAATTTGACTTTTTATTAATAGCTTTGACCCGTCAATTGACCAAGCAAATGTGGTAATCAGGAGGTGCCCTCTTGAGGGATTAACACCTACCTAATTACGATCACGTAGCCACGTTCGTACCGAACAATGGCTGGACCATAATGGTCTTAGCTCAAAGTCAAAGCGTTTTTACATCAACGCTTTGACTTTGGCTTAGAGCCTGATAAAAATGAAAAGAAAGGATTGGAACACTTACAAGTGAACCAAGAATGACTTAAGAAACTCAGGGGATTGCTCCTTGAAGATTAGGAGCCTTCCAAGTGAGTAATAGAGAGATAGAAAGTGAGAGGTGCAAGAAGTGAGGTTGATGAACGCCTCTATTTATACTTGGGGATCATGAACAAGATCAATCCAAGTGTTTAGAGCTCACCTAGGATTACTCCAGATGTTACATGAGGTGTCCAAAACAAGAATTGAGGCCATGGTTTCGGAATTCAGGAGCTGAAGTGGGTTAGGAGGTGGCAAGCATGCAGGTTCTGCAGCTGGCTGCCAATTCTACGAACGGGCTTCTCCCGCGCGTCGCGCGGGGACAGCAGGTCCCTGGCGCGTGGCGCCTGGGGTGCCAAATCACAAAATTTCCATTTTGGCCCCTAAACTTCTCCAAACTCCCATATTTCGACATAAAAGCATGTTTTATTTAATATGGCCCCTAGTTAGCACTCTCGGGAGTATAACCGAACATTATTAAGCTTCGGGTTCGTTAAAAGGTCACTCGGAGGCATAGATTTAGCATGTTGACACGTTTAACCCCTCGACTTTAATATTCACCACTCAGAGGTTATAAAATAACATGTTGGCGATTTTTTGTTCCTCTCGTTTAGCACGTGGCAACCAAAGATTTCGGGACACGTGTCGGAATTTTATTGGATGAAATTTTCGAGGTGTCACAATTCCCCATGGACTTTGTTTCAAAATCTGATTTCTCGGAATTTGAAAACAAAGTCACAACATCAATAATATCCATACAACAAGTAATAGAAAACCAGAATATGAAGGCTGCACAAGACCAACAAAAGGGCCACTAAGAAGCCGCTGAAGAAGATTGAAGATTAAGCAGTAGTCATCAACCAGATTAAAGAAAAACTAAAGAAAGTCAATCAATTATAATAGACGCAGACCATTGAAGCCAGTGTTGGATAGTCTTGATAGGTCAAGTCGGGTTTCGGGTCGAAACGGGTCAGAAAATGGGTAATCCAACAGTAAACAAATCACATATTCAGAAATAGTCTTGTGTTGACCAAGTTTGTTGGAGATGGATGTCATGAGAAGTACTGTATGTTGAAGTTGTTGCTACAAAACATGAGTTCGTGGGTTTTATTCATGTGTTTTATTTGTTTCTTAAATTATAAATAGGGAGAAGTAGTAGGTTGTTATTTGTACTCTTTTCGATATAATAATATAAGCAATATGGAGAGAGTTCCAAAGTTATTGTGTTTCTCTACAAACGTACATAATTGTGAGTTTGTTAAGTCAGAATTGAGTGAGGCCTGTGTTGGAATTAATCTTAACTATTTAGTTTTTTATTAGTTAGTAATTGGGTTGGAATATTTGGTTTATTTAATAAAAGTTTTAGTAGTTGGACTAGGTATTAGATTTGACCGAATTGTATGGGTATTTACGTTGGTGTTAGCACATGGGGTAGAAGTATGGGTCCACTTATACCAAGTCTTTAGGAGTAAATTTAGTATTTTTTGTTTCTTGTAAGACTATTTATAGCCACATATGTTTAATGAATGTTGTGCATGTTCTATCCTCAACAAAAGTCTCGTTCACCTCTCTTCACTTCTCTGTGTAATTTTGTTCGTGAGTTTGCTTGTGTATTTGTGAGGGGTCTGAACCAACACTTGGTATCAGGGCAAGTTCGTCAAGCAACGAGGGCCGGTTTGAGGGTCGAGAAACAAGAGCCGGGTGAAGACGGTGTTCGTTGTTTTGAGAGTCGGTTTCAAGTAAGGGAGAAGCCCTTGCCTGCGGGGTTGGAGATGAAGCAGTAGCTGGAGCGCGGTTCACCGTGATCATATGTGATCAGACCGCGTGAAAGTAGCAGCAAGAGGCTGATTGATTTTGTGATATGTATGAAGATTGGCGAGTTTATGTAAAGATCACCCAAGAAAGAAACTTGTAAGAAGGCTGATCTAGCTCAACGAAGAAAGTAGAGAAAGAAAGAAAGCAAAGAAAGAAAGAAAGCAGCAAAAGAGAGAGAAAGAAGCTGCCAGAAAGCACAAAGAAGAAAGAAACTCGACGACCGACCGGTGTGAAAAAAGAAAGAGTTGTTGCCAATCGGAAAGTAAAAAAGAATGATTGTGAAAGATATAAGAAAGAAATAGCAAGAAATTGCGATTTCAGTCTGTCGAAAGAAAGAAAGAAAGAAAGAGAAGACCGTTACCGGAGAAGAAGAACCGGTGAGACTGTGAAGACCAAAGCCGGAAAGATAGAACGGCGTGCCCGAGACCGTAGGTGTGACAATGAGTGGAGTTCACACCAAGATAGACCGAGAAAGATCGTAGACCGAAAGAAGCTTTTATCGAAAGAACGCTTAGACCGAATGATCGAAAGAAAGACCGAGATTGTGAACAAAGATCGAGAGTTCACATTAGACCGAGTCGTGAACCACAGACCGAAAGTGTTCACGTTAGTAAGAGGAAGACCGAACCTGTGTGGTTCATGTATCAAGATCGAGATAGTCAAGAATAAAGGGGTGATATTAATGTTGTCTATTCAGTTTTTTATTAGTTAGTAATTGGGTTGGAATATTTGGTTTATTTAATAATAGTTTTCGTAGTTGGACTAGGTATTAGAGTTACCGAATTGTATGGATATTTACTTGGTGTTGACACATGGGGTAGAAGTATGTGTCCACTTATACCAAGTCTTTAGGAGGAGTAAATTTAGCATTTTTTGTTTACTTAAAGGCTATTTATAGCCACATATATTTAATAGGAATGGGATCAAATACAAACGCTTATGTTTGTAAGAACCATAAGAACCAACATATTATTGACAAGTGCCCCTTAATAGAAAAATTAGTTTAGGGGTAATTTAGACCTGTTGACTATATTATTATTAACTAATTAAAAATAATTATTAAAATATCCCTAAATCCATGTAAGTTTAATTCAAATCAAAGTTTGATTTTTTAACATATCCATGATCCGGTAACTCTTCATGATCGAACCAACATGCAGGAACCACCACCCAAAAGTATATAATCAACACTACACTATATAATTAGCATAACATCCTTAATCGTTCTCCGTTATCAGCACATCGTCCTCAAATCGTTCTCCATTATCAACATAAACGACATTAGCACAACATCCTCAATCTTTATCCATTATCAGCACATCAGATGTGCTGATTATATCTACTTTTGATGTCTGTTTGTATTATACTGTAATTAACACATAATCAGCACATTAGCAACACAATTATCATAATCAGCACATTAGCAGCACAATTATAACACACCTTTTGGTAACTTTTTTAAAAGTCACTTTTATAGATAAAAAAAAGTATAGCAATATGTACCCATATTAAAGATAAAAAAAATAATTGATTTTATGGTATATATTTTTTTTTAAAATAATGAAGCATATAAAAGTTATTTTAGTTTAAAAACCTAGGTGGAAATTGTATTTAATGGAAAATTGTCAAATGACTAGCAATTTTACGAAATTACCCTTAAGTTATTAGTACTAATTTTTAATTATAAGGGTTTTATTTGTAACCAACATCAACCCTTGATTTAAACTATCAATGACTCAGATCTGTTCTTACGGTTCTTATAATTAGCACCGTTTGTACAGGATCTCAACCCATGTTTAATAAATGGTGTGCATGTTCTTTCCTCAACAAAAGTCTCGTTCACCTCTCTATGTAATTTTGTTCGTGAGTTTGATTGTTTTATTTGTGAGGGCCTGAACCAACAGCCAGTACTTCTAATAGCGATGAATCCGAACAGATCATAGAAAAACTCAAGCCTCTTGAGAAGATAACAAGAAAGAAGGAAGAGTGCAACTACATCAATCAAGTTAAACTACCTATGGCTCAAAGAAAAATGGACCATGGGGAATAAACATGAAAGCATCAAGTGGAGACTTTGAAGAAGATAGATGAAAATCAAAAGAAAATTGCTTACGATGTTACAGATCTCAGGAAGCTAGCTAAAAACACTATCAAGAACCTGTCTACAAAAGTTAGAGATCCTCCTCTCAAAAAACCAACTCGGGTATAAATTACTCATCTATATGCAGATGATGAAGGAGAAAATATGAGAAAAAAACTTGGTGAAGGAAAACACAAAATAAGGAGTATTGCAGAACGAAGTGTAGAAACCAACAAGAGAACTCATCAAAACTGATCTTATCTCAGCGGGGAAATATTTTCTCAAGAAAGCCCCCAAAGCAGTCAGAACAAGAAGAGCCATACACAAGATCAATGAAGTAGGTAAGAAGATGTTTTTGAGGTTTGCCAAGCATGATCTGGAACTTGCCATTGAAACAAATGGGAAAATAATGAAGCTTTCGGCAACACCCCCAAGAGACAAGACATTTGACAATGAGGCATGCTAGATCTGGGAAAATCTTTAAATGTTTTGGTGAAAACAACAAGGTAATATTCAGAGGTAAAGATGAGAAAAAAAGAATTTATTCAGAGGAAGAGATAAGAAAATACTCCAAGTTTACACACTTAAACATAAAAAAAAAAAAAGAATACTACATGCTGGAAACCTAAACCCCCAGACGACTTATGGGACAAAGCTTTAAAATACAGTGATGCTGGGATAACCTACAGAGCTTATATGAAGAGACTATGGAGAGATTGCAACAAGATCATACCCTGTAAATATCGATTGATAATTGAGCCTATACTAGGTCTTGAGTTTTGAAAATTTGTATTCATTTATTTTTGTATGTTATCAATTTAGAATTTTAAATTTTTACAATACTAAAGGGAGATTGTTAGTCCATTCTATGTTAAGCATGGAAAGAAATCGCCAAGAAGGTCGCTTGCAAATGATAACAAAACTGTCACCCTGATCCGTGGTGGATTATCGGTAAAAGCGAGATGATTGTCAAGAGCTCATCACAACTCTTAAAGTTTATTTTATGCCCACATTAATAATGTCACATAAACAAACAAAATTTAAATAATTCTTACATTCATCAGAAGCAGAAAAACAAAAAATAAATCTCTTTTATTTGACTAAGACAAATACTACGTGATCTTCATCCAAGCTCGTCAAACTTGATTTCCTATATCATATGTAAAATAATTTTTGGGTTAACATAAGTGGGTGAGTAAATTTTTATTTAAATAAAATAATTTGTTTTATTATTTTTAAAATGATAAACATACAAGTAATGTGTCAATGAAAAATTCGCAACCAACAATCACACAGATACCACAACAATAAATAAAGTACCAATAAAAAGTGATAAACGCGATGTTGTGAGACTCAAACCCCCAAAGAGCGAATCTAAATGATGGCGGCGATACTAGGCTGCAACCCATTGCCATGGGGAATCTAGTCAGCCGATGGATTCACATGTGAAACTGCGACAAAAAGCGATAATCAAATAATGTGATACTAAGACACAAAGCGTTAAACAAATAATGTGATAACGAGACACAAAGCGGGTAACAAATAACATGGTACCTAATCTACACATTTACTTTGCATGATATTGCGACACATGATGTGACAACCCGTGATTTTGAGGTAAAAACCGTTTGTCTCGTATTTATATAAATCAAATCATATATTTATTTTGTTTGATAACTTATATATATAAACGTGTATTCGAACCTAATGCATATCGAGTTGAACCAACCCGACCCGTTTGAACCAAAGCTCATGTCTCGCGTGTCGATCACGCGAGTCAACCTACTCGCGTAGCTCGAAACTTACAACACCCGAACTAAAGCATGAATATTAATTGTATACACATATATTATGTAAAAAAAGATAATACTAATAATAATATAGGTATATGTTGCAAACAATTAATTGCCACCGCACCTTTCAGCCCCTTGCGTCTTATGTGGCTACATACATCGGCCTACACCCCTTTTGAATTGTTGTGCAGCCCAACCACCCCACAACTCCTTAGTTCTCAGCCCAGATTATTGCTCCAAACCGCCTCACCCATGCTTCCTTATAGGATACGTAACTTTGCATGAGTTTGTAGTAGAGATAAAGAATAGAAACACAACCCTAGCATCTCCCTCAAGACTTACGGCAGCTGGAGGATACCTCCCCCCACCGTCGCAACCCTCTCTCCTCTTGCTAACTCTCTCTCTCTCACATATTCTCTCGGTTAGTATGTTCTTTTTTTATTGTCTTTGGTTTGTAGTTCCCGAAGTTTAGCTGCGTTTTTCTGATTCTTGTTAATGTTTATGTTCTATGATGATATTGGTAGTATATGATTGCTCGATATGATTGTTGTTGATGTTATACTCGATTAAGGGTTCGGTTAATCGCTAAGGTTATGAGCATGGGATGAATGTTAAATGGTTTTGGGTTAAAACTTGTTGTTTTAGTGGTATAGATGGCGTATGGTGATGATAATCAGCTGTAAATAAACATTATTGGTCGTTGAGTGTGTTATTTATTCGGTTGGGGAGATTGGGTAGTGAAAACAAAATTTGTCCAACAGTTACAGCCGACTTTAATCGGTTGTAAACGGGTCTTTTAACGAAAACTGGATTTTCTTGAGTCTATAACATGGTATTTAGAAATACGCTTCTAATGGCACTAGAAACATAACTTTTAGACCTCTGTTGATATTTTGAATAAATTATTTCGTTTCAGTAATTAAAGCTGCATTTTTCTGCAGATTTTGTGTGTTATGTTTTAAGTGATAACTTGGTAAATAGTTAGAGTTAGATCATGAAATTTATACTATCGATAGGCTTAGGTGTTTGTGCAAATCTTCAACTGGAATTACGTCAATCGGATAACCGAGGATTTTCAAATGAATTTTCCCAGTTAGAAAGTGACGAATCTGATTGTTGTTTAATAAATGATTTTTTTATAATTTTTTGTTGAAGAATTAGACTCTAAAATTGTAACACAAGTCCAACCCCTTCGAGGGTACCTCACATAAAAATATCATAATTTTTGCAGCTTCGTAAGTATGTTAAACGAGCTTCTCAAAACAGCCTATTTTCAATGATTTTAGCTATGTGTGATTTTAAGTTGTTAGGTGATGAATTTGCTACTTTTAGTATCCGCGATTGAATAACTGATGAATGGCATGTCGTAGTGTACATGATGAACCTGTGCTTGAAAACTACTCGGTAATACGTTGTGACAACTTGTACGCATGTTAATTGCTATATACGTATAGGATTTGCGTGAATTACATAAACGCCCTCTAATATTCTTGATAACCATAATAGGACGTGGTTTACCATACTAGCTCGCATAGTTTAATCTGCCAAGCTAATCTAAGGTGAGTTCCCAACTCTTTACTAAAAGTACGCGTCTCTGGTTTGGGACAACACACTTATTTCCTTAGTTTGGGAAATACATACGATACCCTGGTTTAGGACTACACGTGCGTTCCTGGATTGGAACCACTAAAGCATAACTATCCCTGGATTGGGACCACCTAGTATTCCAAACCAAATACTATAATTTATACGTCATGTCTTTAGCGGACTAAACGAACTCTATCTGAAAGTCCCCACACATTATACCGATTAGTCGTCGGGTTTGGCGAACGGGGTATTAGTTGATAGCGCTATTAGGTTTGACAAACCTCACACCATGCCGGGAAGGGCGGGCGTGAACTTTGCCTTGGCAACTGATCAATGATGATAGACATTGACAGAGGGCACAAACAACTACAACAATCAACTTTCGCTACCACATAGTTTAGTAGCTTAACGATGGGTTAGCTACCCATGACATGTCTTATAAAACTAAAGTATTTAAATGAACTTATTTTTGTAACAACACTGAAAACTGTGAACTCGCCAACTTTATGTTGACAGACTACTGCATGCTTTGCAGGTCGTTAGGTACAGCTATGGTCGGACATTGCAATCGACTGGAGTGTGTGGTTCGTACAGCCTTATGTTTCGTACATTTAATAAACTTGTGGTTTTAAGTTTATGACGGGTTTACTTTATTTTCCACTGCTAACTTAAACTGTGTTTTAGACTTTTAAACATTGATCACTAATCGTGTTGATTGTGATGATTTTACAAACTTAAATAATTGTTTCAATATGATTAGTGGTTGGATAACAAAAACTATTTAGCCATTGATGATTCTATATTTTCTTTGAATTTAGTAATTTTAGAATACATATGTGCAAAGAAAATAAGCTTGAAGGGTGGGCCATGACTAGAGGGGTCATGAAAAATATTAAAGGGTATTAAGTTCTTTAGTCATACACTCATAGAATATATTCCTTTTTTTCTTTACTTTTATGTAGTCTCTTAAGAAGAAGACAAATGGTTCAAATAAATAAGCATGGGGTGAGGGTGGAGTTACGAAAAATTAAACGTTATTTTGAGAGGATAAAAATATTTGTTATAGTGTATTGTAATTTCTAATTTGGTATTTTAAGAAGAAGACAAGTAGTGCAAACAAATTAAGCATGAGAGGTGAGGCAAAAGTTGATGGTCATGAAGAATTCAAGCCTTTGTAGGGGAGAAAACTTTTTATTCATAGTTGATTCTCATTTTTGTTACATAAATTTACTCTTTTGGGAAGAAAACAAAATACGTATGCACTACTAATGGGTCATTAAAAACATTACCGCTATACCATTTTTACTTAGGATGACTAAATAGATGGCGTACTCACACTAAATAGAAGTTAACTTATAAATGTATACAATACATTTACATCTACAAACATAATATTAAAAAAAAATTTATAATATACTCTTCACTTATTTTTTAAAAAAATATTTCTTATCAGCTAAAAGTATAGCAATAAATTTGATATACTTGCTTTCTATTAATTTCTTACAATTGTCCGTGCTTATAAATGTGTTTATATAAATTTATATATGTTTGTATTTATCAGTTATAATTTAACATTCAATTATTAGTATACCCACCTATAAATGCTATAACTACTATATTATAAAATCTCCAACTATGAGCAAACTGATAAAACTTAAAACATTCTTTTAAAAAATACATGGATAACTAATTTCAACATGATATATTGGTTGTGATGAGTTTAGTCTTATCTATTATCCAGAAGATAAAAAAGACAAGTCGGGTTAACAAAATAAGCATGAAACATTCTTTTAACCAATACATAGATAACTAATTTCAAAATGATATATTGGTTGTAATGAGTTTAGTCTTATCTAGATGGTAAAAAAGACAAGTCATGTAAATAAAATAAGCATGAAGTACGGTATATTGGTTGTAGTGAATAACCTAAGCCATCGATAAAAAGAATCTTTAACTATAGTTATTCTATATTTTACTTGAATTTAGTAATTTAGGAAGACATTTGTGCAAAAAAAAGATAAGTTTAAAGGGTGGATCATAACTAGAGGGGTCATGAAAAATTTTAAGTAGTATTAAAATCTTTAGTCATAGACTCATAGTATATATTCCATTTTTGTTTACTTAAATTTAGTTTCTTGTGAAGAAGACAATTGCTTCAAACAAAATAAGCATGGGATGAGGGTGGAGTTATGAAAAACTTAAGCCTTATTTTGTGAGGGTAAAATTCTTTGTTATAGTTTATTCTAATTTTTTTAATTTGGTATTTTAAGAAGAGAACTGGTGCAAACAAAATAAGCATGAGAGGTGAGGCAAAAGTTAATAATCATGAAGAAATGCAAGCCTTTGTAGAGGATTCAACTTTTTTTATCATAGTTGATTCTATTTTTTGTTACATAGAATTAGTCTTTTGGGAAGAAGACAAGTAGTGGAAACAAAATACATATGAGGGATAGAGAATCACTAATGGGTCATAAAAAAGTTTACCGCTACACTTTTTTTATATTAAATGACTACAATAAAATTTAACTTGTAAATGTGTACAATACATTTACATCCGCAAACATAAAAATATTAAATAAAATTTATAATATACTCTTCACTTATATATATGGTAAAAAATATTTGCATGGATAAAAATCTTCTCAACTAAAGGTATAAAAAATAAATTGTTACACTTGCTTTCTATTAATTTCTTACAATTATTCGTGCTTATAAATGTGTGTATATACATTTATATATATGTTTGTATTTATCAACTATAATTAAGCATTCAATTATTAGTATACCCACCTATAAATGTTATATTATAGAATCTCCAACTATGAGCAAACCGATAAAACTTTAAACATTCTTTTAAAAAAATACACAAATAACTAATTAATTTCAAAATTATATATTGGTTTTAATGAGTTTAGTCTTATCTAGAAGGTAAGATCCATCTAGGAAGACAAATAAACTTTTGTCATTCCTAACACATGACTTAACACATGGAATCTTATCATATTAATGAATGCAACTAAATCATGAGAAGCAATGGTAACGTACAAACTCTTATAACATGCATGCATCTATGTTTGTACATTATTCAACTATATAAAGAGTGTTTCAATCCAACTTCAAACAGTAAAGAAAAGAAGCCTAAGGAAGCCTGAAACATTTGCAATGCCTAACCAACAAGATCAAGAGTGGGATGAAGCACAAAAAATTGTCATAAGCACAGTCCTCACTACAGCAGCTAAGAAGCACCTACAGTTCCTTGAAGTTGTTGACAAGAATGGACATCTTTATGATGGTCCAGCACTTGAAAAGGCTATTTTTAGGTACACTAATTACCTTCTCATTTCCATTTTAAGTTGGCAGTAATTAAATGACCTTAAAATGTATTGATGAGTATTTAAATGCAGGTACAAGTGTTATTGGCTTCCTTTGTTTGCTGAATATACAAACTTGCCACAGCTTCCAGAATGCCAGTTAGTCGTGCCACTTGATTGCGAGTGGATTTGGCATTGCCACAGGCTTAATCTAGTACGGTTCAAATGCTAAATATGATCATTTTGCGGTTATATAACTTAAAATTCAAAGTTTTTAACACTTAATTAACTTTTGCTTTGAAGGTTTGCTACGTGGTAGATTGTCTAGAACTGTTTGGGAAAGTCCTTGACCCTGGTTGTGTGGTAGTCTCTTCTGTTGAAGGAGCTTGCAAGTGAAGCGATATGGAAGAAAAGTATCCACAAGAACCCTATGAACTCAATTTTGGAGATCATAGCATTAAGAATGATACTCATAGCAGATTTGTTGGTGCATATGTCTGTTGCCTACGTCATTATGTATCGAGTCTGAGTGAATAGGGCTTAATCTGTTAGAAACAAGGTGTATTTATGTATATTGTAGGACAAGTTCGCTCGAAGATGGTTTTGAGAAGTCAAGTTCGCCCGAACTTCATCCCTTACCAGCGAACTTGGACATCTATAAATAGGTGTCTTGGGATTCATTTGTAACTTGGAGAGATTTTGGCACAGAGACGGCGAAGCTCTGTCGGATCCGGTTCTCAAATGTATTGAACTTTAGATCAATGAAAACAACATTAAATGAGTAATTCTTGTAATTTGGTTAACTTGTCATTAGTTTCCGCCTAATCGGACAATAGATAACAAATTTAGGTTCGCGTGCTAATCGTGGACATTCCTACAAGTGGTATCAGAGCCTGGATACCTAAATTTTCTGGAATCAAGACAAGAATTTCTCTATTTCATCTCCATTCTATCATTTTTCTTAAT
This sequence comes from Scalesia atractyloides, assembly GCA_947069175.1. Taxonomy (NCBI): domain Eukaryota; kingdom Viridiplantae; phylum Streptophyta; class Magnoliopsida; order Asterales; family Asteraceae; genus Scalesia; species Scalesia atractyloides. The sequence continues at coordinate 29,640,340 of CAMTDV010000018.1, read as the reverse complement.
AGTTTCACATATTTGATGATTTCATGGTCAAAAATGGGTGATTTTTGAATATGTCATGTAAAACACACTGATAACAAACCCCTGAGAGTTTGGACATCAAATTCAAACGTTTTGATATCAAAAAGTTGCAAAAACCATGTTTTGGAAACAAGTTTCAGCCGAACTTAACACTAAGTTCGACCGAACTTGATTGAAATTCATTGAGTTTTAATCAAGTTCGACCGAACTTGATTAAGTTTTTCAGGATTTTGAGCTTAAGTCTGCTCGAACTTGTTAATTTTTGCTTGAAGTTCTATTAAGTTCGACCGAATTTGATATAATTCTAGTGAAGATTCACTTAAGTTCGCCCGAACTTATTTTTCTCTTGAAATTCAAGTGTAAGTCCGACCGAACTTGCATTTTGTTCTTAAAACTAATTCACAAGTTCGACCGAACTTATGATTAATCAAAATATGATTTTTCCTTCATAAGTTCAACCGAACTTACCTGTTTTCTTGAAATCATTCTCACAAGTCCGTTCGAAGTAAAATTTTTTCTCAAAATTACATCAAGTTCGACCGAACTTGAGTTTGTGTGATAAAATTTGAACTTTGTGATATAAGTTCGACCGAACTTGTGAAAACCTGAAATCAAAACTTGTTTTCACACAAGTTCGACTGAACTTGTTTGTTAACTAATCAATTTTCGAGTGTTTTTTATCATATTTTCAGATAAGACTACGGATTGTCAAAATGGAAGATTTCCACAACGTATTCGTCTCTCAAATGGATTCTTCATCAAACGCTAATATTCTTGCAGCAAACCAGATGAATATCGACAACGAAATGGGTACTACGTCGAAACCGCCAAAGCTAATGAGCATGGATGAATTTGAAGGATGGAAAGAAAAGTTTGTGAATTGGATACAAGCGAATCAATTCAACAGCTGGGTTGTAGTTGAGGATGGTTACAAATGGCCAATGGATGAGCGTGATCAAGATCTTCCACTGAACAAGTTTTCAAATGGCCAATGGTCGCATGATTTGAAATGCTTGTAGGTGCATTTAGTGGTATTTGGGGGAGAGTTGAAAATGTTTTGGTTTGCTTGATTGACAGGATTATTGGTAAGTGCTTGTTGAACTTGGATTACAATGTTGGGTATTACGGCAGCCATTTGTTGAGCGATTAAGGCAGCCATGCGCTCGCGGGCTTTTCTTGCTCTCGTCTTCCTACGGGTGAGGTTAGAAGACATCTACAAGGAATACATGACAAGAGTAGGAGTTGGATGCTTTTGGGATCATGGGTCGCATTAGGAATGAACATTCATAAAATAATTATACAAAAATATTACATCCATAGGATGTCTTGGGCTTTGCTCGCTGTTAGGCCCGTCATGCCGCCATACTTTACCTGTGTAATCATGTGGGCCCCCATGAATACCGGTTTTTCATATGGTTCGCACGGTTTCTGCCTGGTTGCGTACACAAAAACCCGGTGAAAATCGAGAAATATGTATACAACGTGTGATGTTCGGAATGTGTCCAGGTGTAGACACGGTGACACCTCAAAGTAGGGTTAGTTCGAACGACGTTTGGTGTGGCATGCTTTGGCCTAATAGGTCCTTCGTACTCTCATCGTTGGTCCCCAGGTAGGCAAACTGGTCCGTTATATTGGATTTATACGAATGCCAGCCTAGACAGGACGTTCCGACTACCGGTACTTGTACCCTTCCAGTTACTACATGCCCGTCGCAGAACTTACTTTGATGAGAATTGAAAATTGCACAAAATCTTTGGATAATGAGAGTATGAAAATAAATTGAATACATGAACATCGATATATGTATAATGAATATGTATATATGTATAATGAATATGTATATGAGCATGTATGTTTGACTGAAATGTAAACAAATATGAAACAAATAAATATCACAAGTTTGTATGTAACCACCTAATCAATTTAAAATTTAGGCAGACTATAGTATAGGCTCTAAGGGTCTAATAACCTATCCTATATCCCTATAGTCATGGCTCTGATACCAATCTGTCACACCCCGACCCGCAGCGGATAAGGTGATCGGGGCATGATTGGGTTATCATCAAAGCTCATGACATTTATTAAACGTTTCATATTCATTAATACAATTTAAATGGAAATTTACAATGATTGCTACAACATGATCTAACTACAATCTAAACTTCTTTGTTCTCTTCTAAGGCATATCCTATGTTTTCCTTGCTTCAACCTGTTCACCTGTATCATGTGTAAAAAGGTTTTTGGATCAACATAATGTTGGCGAGTGAATCCTATAGAAAACATTTGAACAATTTATTTAAATTGATTATGAAATATGTGCACAACCAAACATGAGTAAAATTAGATGTAACTTGATCAACAATCATAATATGTTAAATGAAAACACACATGAACAATAATGGAACAATTAGAGGCACGCGATGCTCAACTCGTCTCTCACGAGGAACTGAGGGGCCTGATGAATGAATTGCATAAACATGATAATATGAATAACACAACTACAAACAATATAAACTCAATGATACACACATGAATAATAATGAATTTGATGTGAAGCACGCGATGTTCTACTCGTCTCCCACGAGGAACTGATGGGCTTAATGTATGAGTTTCATATGACTTGACGAATGGCAATAAGTAAATCACACAATAAAAACAATCTAAGTTTAATTCATGATGTGGTATGGCACAAGTTTAAATAAATAAATTAATTGATTTCATAACACATGACACACCCCAAAACGTGTAATTTAAAAGGGGGAATTGTAAGATTCACTCACAGTGGGTGCGTTCGGTTGATGACGTTGAATGCACGCGATGTGGTTTTAACCACGAGTGAGATTTAACCTAGATAAATCGCATTATGGTTTGGTAAGTAAACGGATTTTATTAAACTATTTTAGTAGGATTGTTGGGTGTATTTTTGTGAGTTTGAAGCTATTTTCTAACCTTAAAAATGTTATTTTTAAGTATTTTTAATTGATTTTAAATAAAATAATTAAATAAAAAAAATAATAAAAATATTTTATTTTTTTTTCTGCTACAGTGACTTTGACCATTGACTTGACTGGCGTTGACCGGTTCGAGGCATATTATTGTGCGCTGGGTGAGGCTCGAACCCGAGACCTCCCGTACGCGTGCACGCAGCTCTACCAACTGAGCTACGTGTCTAACCCGTTATATATCCGATTTTAATTTCATATATACATTAATTAGAATTAACAGAAAATCATTTTTATTTTAAAAACAGTTTAAGCGGACCGGTCTTGCACTCCACAGGTCTCGAACTCGGGACCTGTGGTTTAATCTAACACACAGTCCACCGCTGGACTGTGTGTTTAACATGTTATATATTTCCACTTTTATTATACTTAAAAACAAATTATCCGCTTTCATTTCTGACTCTATTTAAAAAGTTGATAATTGTCCGAGTCGATGTAAGAGACCGGACTCGAACTTGTGACCAGCGAGATAAACAGACACACAGTCCACCGCTGGACTGTGTGTCTAACTTGGTTATTATTCCGGTTATCAATATACTTAACATATATCTAAGGCGACTCCGGTTCAGTAAACAAAAACAATGGTTTTTATTAAGGCAGCGTGTGAGACGGGATTCGAACTTGAGACGTTTTGCGTTTTATATGTGCACACAGTCCACCGCTGGACTGTGTGTCTAACCCGATTAATTTCATGATTTATATTATACTTATATGATAACAAAACATCGTCTTCTTCACTGTAAAATAACCTGAAATCGGAAAATCGGCTGGTTCAAAGTTTTATCGATTTATTAGTGTTTTACAGTTGATTAAGGTGAGATAATTGTGAAAAAGGAAAAGAAATTTGGCGGAGAATTATACCGACTGGATCCTCTGTTTTCCGGCAGAACTCCGGCGACAGAATTCAACTCCGGCGACAGGTTCCTTATAGCAGCTAGTCTCCGGAAAGCTTGGAAAGAGTATGGGTATCTCCGGTATAAGCTTCAGAGGTTCAGAAAAGCTCGGCAATGGGGAAACCGGTTTTCCGGCGACGAACAGGTTTATTCCGGCGAGTGGAATTACGCCGAGAAAATGTGTGATTTTTGAGCGAAAGTGTTTGTCGTCGGTTGTGGGTCAATTTATAGGAGAAAACGAGATGTATTTGGTCTGATTTCGGACTGGGTTCGTCGATTTAAATTTTCCGGCGGTTTTGAAAAGTGTCGCGGACTTCAAACATCGGTTATAACCGATGTGTGGTTAATGGTTTACGTTATAACGTAAATTGGTGTTAAAACTCGCGAGATTTCCGGGATTCCGACGACTGAACCGTTTGGGCGCCGATTTTGAATTCGTAACGTTATTATATCAATTAAATGATTGCAATATATAACAAACAGAACAAGCGGCGCAGTGGTTTGTGTGTGAGGTGATAAGTCACTGAGTGACTCGGTACAGACCCGGGTTCGAAACCCGGCAAATGCATAATATTTTTATTTTGCGATTTTTGACAGTTTTTCAAAAACTAAATATATATTCCCGTATAATACTTGATTACGGATCGTTTAAAAATATTTTGGGCACTTAATTGACAACGAAAATTTTGACTGACTGTTCGGTTGATAAACGGAGCGGGTTTGGTAAATCCGTTTTTTGACGGATGTTACAGTATCCCCTGCTTTTTAGAAATTTCGTCCCGAAATTTAAATTGATATATTTCGACTAACAGGATGATGATGTTTTGTTTGATAGTTGTATGCTCAGAAAAATGAGGGTTTAAGTTTTTGTTCGAGGCGGTAACGTTCCTTGTAAAGGTTAAGTACCCTATTCAGGAATCGCTTTTTGTTGCCTACTGTATGAATATTGATAAACAGGAATGATTCGCTAAAAATGATATCATGCATAAGAGTTTAGATACGTTTGGGAAAAATATGGTTATATCCTAAGGCAAAACTTCTAACACTACAATCTACATGGAACATAAATAAAAACACAACAGCTGATATCCAAACATGAATGAACACATCAGCAAATATTTGAACATGAATAAACATAACAGCAAATATTCGAACATGAATGAACACATCAGCAAATATTTGAACATGAATAAACACAACAGCAAATATTCGAACATGAATAGACACATCAGCGAATATTTGAACATGAATAAACACAACAGCAAATATTTGAATCCACATTCTGATAACATATATGTTTGAATGATGGAAGTTCCTCTCTCGTTTGTTATGATTGAGAGGTTAGTTTATGTAGAAATGGAACACAATCCAATCTCTTTAAATAACATAATGATGTAAATGTAACACAAATTCCAACCAAGGCAATACTAAATCCTACATGGAACTTCTCATAACCGCCTGATAATGCCTCTGATCCTTTGGCAAGAATACTTATATATAGGAAGTACCAGCGGCGTATCCACCATATTCTTGCCAAATTTTCATTAGTTTTATCCACAAGTTATGATTGGTTACCAAGAAACTAATAAATCCTACATAGAACTTCTCATAACCGTCCGATAATGCCTCTGATCCTTTGGCAAGAATACTTATATATAGGAAGTACCAGCGGCGTATCCACCATATTCTTGCCAAATTTTCATTAGTTTTATCAGTGAATTATGATTAGTCCTATAACTCTACAATCAATACAACAAACATAAATTACTGAAATGAAATATATCTGTGCGATCAAGGCTCAATCGAACGGAGCCGATCGTTTTGCATGTACTGAAAATGAAATGTATGTGCGCTCAAGGCTCAATCAAACGGAGCCGAACGTATTGAATGTACTGAAATTGAAATTGTGTGCTCAAGGCTCAATCAAACGGAGCCGAACATATTGAATGTACTGAAATTGAAATTGTGTGCTCAAGGCTCAATCAAACGGAGCCGAGCGTATTGCATGTACTGAATATGAATAACTTAACCACACAAACAGCCTATGCATGGAACCTCTCATAACTGCCTGATAATGCCTCCGATTATTTGACAAGAATACTTATATATAGGAAGTACCATCAGCGTATCCACCATATCCTTGTCAAATTTTCATTGACTTTATCCGCAAGTTATGGTTAGTTCGATGCGACTCTACTACAAACACCACAACCACATGATACTGATAATGAAATTGTCTGTGCGCTCAAGAATTAATCAAACGGAGCCGAACGTATTGAATGAAATTGTATGTGCGCTCAAGGCTCAATCAAACGGAGCCGAACGTATTGAATGTACTGAAATTGAACAACTTAATTTAAACAACCATCACACAATCAGCCTATGCATGGAACCTCTCATAACCGCCTGATAATGCCTCCGATCATTTGACAAGAATACTTATATATAGGAAGTACCATCGGCGTATCCACCATATCCTTGTCAAATTTTCGTTGACTTTATCCGAAAGTTATGGTTAGTTCGATGCGACTCTACTACAAACACCACAACCACAAGATACTGTTAATGAAATTGTATGTGCGCTCAAGGCTCAATCAAACGGAGCCGAACGTATTGCATGAACTGGAAATGTAAATTGAAATGTGCGCTCAAGGCTCAATCAAACGGAGCCGAACGTATTGCATGTATTGAAATGTAAAATTACGTAACCGATCAAGGCTCAAACAAACGGAGCTGATCGTGCGGGCACGCCCTGATCAACCCATAATAAAATGGGGATCAAACTCAACCTCGATGGATGGGGAGCTACGGCCTCAGCAAAATCATATACTGAAAACAATATATAATATATAATATATAATATATAATATACCATAATTACTCTAATAGTCTACACATGTGATAAAGAAAAACATAAGACTAAACAATAGGAGTTGAATCTGGATCTTCGGCGAAAAGGACTAGCTGAGTATCTTCGTTTGGGCCGTCATTATCTTCGACAGGATTGGCGTTGATATTCAAGACTCTTTCTCTTGCTGGTGGCATAGTGGTTGGGTTTTCTTGGTTTACTTGGTTAACTGGGTTTGATTGGGCTTGAGTGTTGATAACGTTAACCAATTGAGGGCATGTGTTTCTAAAGTGGGTAGGGTCGCCACAATTGAAGCAAGCTCGAGCATATGGGAACATGGGGTATTGGGGTTGATGATAAGTTTGGGCTATGTTTTGTGTAGGGGAAAAGGTTTGGTCTTGAAAGGTGCGACAAACATTGCTCAAATGACCATAGCGTCCACAAGTTGTACATAGCCGGCAAGGTAAAGTAAGGGGATGGTGATAAAAACAGTTGTTGCATCGAGGGTGAGGTCCAAGATATGGTTTCTTATTTGGGTAAGCTGAGTTGGGTGCCACTTGGGTGATTGGGATAGCTCGGATGGGTATGGCGTGAAAAACTGGTTGATTTCGTTGGGTAGCAGCGAAAAGTCGCCCAACTCTTCTTCTCTTAGGATTGGGTTGAGAAGGGGATTCGGTTTGAGTGGAGTCGGAGGTTTCAGTCGATTCTTTATCCTTCTTCTTCTCCTCCTTGAAGTCTTTGTTTCGGATTCGGTTCTCGGTGAGCTCTGTTGCTAGCTCCATTGCTGCTTCCAAAGTTGCAGGCTTGGTACTTATCACAGGGTCTTGAATCTTCGACGGAAGACCACGAATGTAGTGCTCGATCAAACGGTAGAGGGGAGTAAACATGTTGGGAACCATTTGATGTAATTCGAGGAACCTTTTGTTGTAGGTGGTGTGGTCTCCTTCCATTTGCTTCAATGAGTAAAATTCATCTTCTAATTTCTTGATTTCGCTCCTTGGACAAAATCGTCTGGTCATGATTTCCTTCAATTCGTTCCAAGTTAAGGACATAGCATCTTCCACACCTCGTTTGGCCTTCTCTGTGTTCCACCAAGTAAGTGCTATCCCATATGATCGACCGGTAGCATATCGTACTTTGCGATCGTCAGGGCAATCGCAATTTAGAAATGTATTCTCCATTTCTTCAAACCAATGGAGGAGAGCGGTGACGCCTTCAGTCCCTTTGTATTTCGGAGGGTCGCATGATTTGAAATGCTTGTAGGTGCATTTAGTGGTATTTGGGGGAGAGTTGAAAATGTTTTGGTTTGCTTGATTGACAGGATTATTGGTAAGTGCTTGTTGAACTTGGATTACAATGTTGGGTATTACGGCAGCCATTTGTTGAGCGATTAAGGCAGCCATGCGCTCGCGGGCTTTTCTTGCTCTCGTCTTCCTACGGGTGAGGTTAGAAGACATCTACAAGGAATACATGACAAGAGTAGGAGTTGGATGCTTTTGGGATCATGGGTCGCATTAGGAATGAACATTCATAAAATAATTATACAAAAATATTACATCCATAGGATGTCTTGGGCTTTGCTCGCTGTTAGGCCCGTCATGCCGCCATACTTTACCTGTGTAATCATGTGGGCCCCCATGAATACCGGTTTTTCATATGGTTCGCACGGTTTCTGCCTGGTTGCGTACACAAAAACCCGGTGAAAATCGAGAAATATGTATACAACGTGTGATGTTCGGAATGTGTCCAGGTGTAGACACGGTGACACCTCAAAGTAGGGTTAGTTCGAACGACGTTTGGTGTGGCATGCTTTGGCCTAATAGGTCCTTCGTACTCTCATCGTTGGTCCCCAGGTAGGCAAACTGGTCCGTTATATTGGATTTATACGAATGCCAGCCTAGACAGGACGTTCCGACTACCGGTACTTGTACCCTTCCAGTTACTACATGCCCGTCGCAGAACTTACTTTGATGAGAATTGAAAATTGCACAAAATCTTTGGATAATGAGAGTATGAAAATAAATTGAATACATGAACATCGATATATGTATAATGAATATGTATATATGTATAATGAATATGTATATGAGCATGTATGTTTGACTGAAATGTAAACAAATATGAAACAAATAAATATCACAAGTTTGTATGTAACCACCTAATCAATTTAAAATTTAGGCAGACTATAGTATAGGCTCTAAGGGTCTAATAACCTATCCTATATCCCTATAGTCATGGCTCTGATACCAATCTGTCACACCCCGACCCGCAGCGGATAAGGTGATCGGGGCATGATTGGGTTATCATCAAAGCTCATGACATTTATTAAACGTTTCATATTCATTAATACAATTTAAATGGAAATTTACAATGATTGCTACAACATGATCTAACTACAATCTAAACTTCTTTGTTCTCTTCTAAGGCATATCCTATGTTTTCCTTGCTTCAACCTGTTCACCTGTATCATGTGTAAAAAGGTTTTTGGATCAACATAATGTTGGCGAGTGAATCCTATGGAAAACATTTGAACAATTTATTTAAATTGATTATGAAATATGTGCACAACCAAACATGAGTAAAATTAGATGTAACTTGATCAACAATCATAATATGTTAAATGAAAACACACATGAACAATAATGGAACAATTAGAGGCACGCGATGCTCAACTCGTCTCTCACGAGGAACTGAGGGGCCTGATGAATGAATTGCATAAACATGATAATATGAATAACACAACTACAAACAATATAAACTCAATGATACACACATGAATAATAATGAATTTGATGTGAAGCACGCGATGTTCTACTCGTCTCCCACGAGGAACTGATGGGCTTAATGTATGAGTTTCATATGACTTGACGAATGGCAATAAGTAAATCACACAATAAAAACAATCTAAGTTTAATTCATGATGTGGTATGGCACAAGTTTAAATAAATAAATTAATTGATTTCATAACACATGACACACCCCAAAACGTGTAATTTAAAAGGGGGAATTGTAAGATTCACTCACAGTGGGTGCGTTCGGTTGATGACGTTGAATGCACGCGATGTGGTTTTAACCACGAGTGAGATTTAACCTAGATAAATCGCATTATGGTTTGGTAAGTAAACGGATTTTATTAAACTATTTTAGTAGGATTGTTGGGTGTATTTTTGTGAGTTTGAAGCTATTTTCTAACCTTAAAAATGTTATTTTTAAGTATTTTTAATTGATTTTAAATAAAATAATTAAATAAAAAAAATAATAAAAATATTTTATTTTTTTTTCTGCTACAGTGACTTTGACCATTGACTTGACTGGCGTTGACCGGTTCGAGGCATATTATTGTGCGCTGGGTGAGGCTCGAACCCGAGACCTCCCGTACGCGTGCACGCAGCTCTACCAACTGAGCTACGTGTCTAACCCGTTATATATCCGATTTTAATTTCATATATACATTAATTAGAATTAACAGAAAATCATTTTTATTTTAAAAACAGTTTAAGCGGACCGGTCTTGCACTCCACAGGTCTCGAACTCGGGACCTGTGGTTTAATCTAACACACAGTCCACCGCTGGACTGTGTGTTTAACATGTTATATATTTCCACTTTTATTATACTTAAAAACAAATTATCCGCTTTCATTTCTGACTCTATTTAAAAAGTTGATAATTGTCCGAGTCGATGTAAGAGACCGGACTCGAACTTGTGACCGGCGAGATAAACAGACACACAGTCCACCGCTGGACTGTGTGTCTAACTTGGTTATTATTCCGGTTATCAATATACTTAACATATATCTAAGGCGACTCCGGTTCAGTAAACAAAAACAATGGTTTTTATTAAGGCAGCGTGTGAGACGGGATTCGAACTTGAGACGTTTTGCGTTTTATATGTGCACACAGTCCACCGCTGGACTGTGTGTCTAACCCGATTAATTTCATGATTTATATTATACTTATATGATAACAAAACATCGTCTTCTTCACTGTAAAATAACCTGAAATCGGAAAATCGGCTGGTTCAAAGTTTTATCGATTTATTAGTGTTTTACAGTTGATTAAGGTGAGATAATTGTGAAAAAGGAAAAGAAATTTGGCGGAGAATTATACCGACTGGATCCTCTGTTTTCCGGCAGAACTCCGGCGACAGAATTCAACTCCGGCGACAGGTTCCTTATAGCAGCTAGTCTCCGGAAAGCTTGGAAAGAGTATGGGTATCTCCGGTATAAGCTTCAGAGGTTCAGAAAAGCTCGGCAATGGGGAAACCGGTTTTCCGGCGACGAACAGGTTTATTCCGGCGAGTGGAATTACGCCGAGAAAAGGTGTGATTTTTGAGCGAAAGTGTTTGTCGTCGGTTGTGGGTCAATTTATAGGAGAAAACGAGATGTATTTGGTCTGATTTCGGACTGGGTTCGTCGATTTAAATTTTCCGGCGGTTTTGAAAAGTGTCGCGGACTTCAAACATCGGTTATAACCGATGTGTGGTTAATGGTTTACGTTATAACGTAAATTGGTGTTAAAACTCGCGAGATTTCCGGGATTCCGACGACTGAACCGTTTGGGCGCCGATTTTGAATTCGTAACGTTATTATATCAATTAAATGATTGCAATATATAACAAACAGAACAAGCGGCGCAGTGGTTTGTGTGTGAGGTGATAAGTCACTGAGTGACTCGGTACAGACCCAGGTTCGAAACCCGGCAGATGCATAATATTTTTATTTTGCGATTTTTGACAGTTTTTCAAAAACTAAATATATATTCCCGTATAATACTTGATTACGGATCGTTTAAAAATATTTTGGGCACTTAATTCACAACGAAAATTTTGACTGACTGTTCGGTTGATAAACGGAGCGGGTTTGGTAAATCCGTTTTTTGACGGATGTTACAGTGAAGGTTGAAAAACCTTGCACAAAGTGCGCAAGTCCTTGTGAACCATGTCTTGATAAAGTCAAAGTCATAAGAGAATTGACTGTACACAACGAAAACTTTCGTTATGATTACAGAACCATAAAAGAAGCTTATGACAAAATATCAAGCAAATATAAATATGTTGAACATGCTAATAGTGAACTTAACGCTAATGTAAAAATGTTAAATGCTACAGTAATTGAGAAACAAAAGGCTATTAACATCTACATTAATACAATTGCTGAAACAAAACGTGAGCTTCACGGCATGAAAATAGAAACGGAAAGAGTAAGACAGCTTCTAAATAGCTACACCACAAACGCATATGTCACTGATCACATTTTACCTACGATTAAATCGGAGGAAAATGGTGAGAAATCAAAGCGTAAAGAGTACAGATGTGTTCCTCCACCACTTCTTGCAAGTTATTCATGCAAGAAAGATGATGAGATCGAAAAGGCATTTAATATTCTTATTCGTTCAGATAAAAGAAATAAATTGCCTGAGAACATTGACGTAGACTTTACGAATTCAAACAATGACAATGAAGCGATGGTTAAAGATGTGGTTAAAAATGTGTTGGGAAATGATTCTGATGAAGGCAACTCTGAAAGCGTCAAATCAAGTTTGAAAACTCGGAATCAGAATCTGAAGATGACGATTCATCATCAAAACATGATATAAGTAAAGATCCTAATGTTGTTATGTACAAGATTAAGGAATCTGATTGATTATACCTTGATGATAGTTTTCCGATTCGGAACGTGAAAGAGGATCAACTTGATAAATTTTTCAAACTTGTAAAAGTTTCTTCAGATGATCTTGAGGAAAATGAAAAAAGAATTTACTCGAAACCCAAAAGGAATTCTAACAATTATCGAAAGTTTGGTGGTGATTTTCCTGAGAACAGGGGAGCAGGATTGGGTTTGGAGGAAAGCGAAGAAGAACCAAGAAAGAACCAGAAGTCGCCATGTCATGAATACAAAGGTAAACACATGAAGTTTGTGTATGGGACAAATACGGTTCAAGAAGAAGGTATGATCGGTAAGAAATCGAATGATGAATTCAAAAAGGAGAAAGAACTTCGGGACAAGGCTAAGACCAAGTCCACAAGTGGATTAAAACCCACTAATGGAAATGTTTCTGATAATCGTACTTGCTTTAAATGCAATACTATTGGACATATTGCTTGCAAGTGTCTGAATCTAAAGCATGTGTTTCCTCGAAGAAAAACCGAATCAAAAGATGAAAAGCAAAAACAACCAGATATTGAGAAATCTGTTAAAAAGTCAAATAGAAATTATGAATCTAAACAAGAAGTGAAACCTAAAACTGTGTCAAAGTTTGAAAACTCAACATTTGAAAAAGGTGAAACTTCAAGGTTTTATGAAATCAATGATTCTAGGTTCTATATCAAGAAAGTGAGAAGCAAGCTACAATCATGGGTTGCTAAGAAAAGGCTTTCATCATCAGAAAAACTAAAGCCTGTTGCTGACAAAATTGAAAATGTCAAATTAACCGAGCCAGTAATTAAACCAATGAATAAAGAAAAGGTAAAAACGTTTTCAGAATCGACATTGGACGAAATGTTTGATGATGATTTTGATTATGATGAAGAGTTAGAATATGGTTATGATGCTTATCAGTACAAACCCAAAACCAAAAAGGTTTGGGTTTCATTTTTCAAATAGTTGTTTCATGTGCAGGAGTCCCAAGATCCACTCATCAAAGTTGATACAGGATAAGCGGAGCCCCATGAGTATTTAACTTATCTAGAAAGTCATAATCTTTGACGTTTTTGAAATTATAAGTGGTTGAACAAGAAAAATTGAAAAGAATGTTTAAAAATTTGTGAAAATCCACACCGTTAAACAGAACACTAATTGTTATACTGAAAAATCATTTAGAAATTGATTTCCTATAAGTGGTTCTTACAAGTGGTTTCTACAAGTTGATGTTATCAAAGATTAATGGTTTGTTCTGCTAACAGGTGATGATGCAGTAGATGAAAAAAGGATCAGACGACGAGTTCTGGTGATCCTCATTGGTTTGTTATATTTTTTAGAAAGAATATTTCTTTAAATCTAAAATCCAAAAAATATGTTTTTGATTTTAGGGGGCGTAAGAACATTTAGAAAAATAAAAAACATATGAAAAAGTTGAAAATTCTAAAACATTGAAAAAAATCAGAAAGTACAAAAACATCGAAAAAGACAAAAAGAATTTGGTTGTCAAAAAGGAAATAATAGTACATCAGTGGACTATCACAGTATGCTAAAGAATTGTAAGTTTAAAAGTGATAAACAAGTTTTATTGTGGATGTGTCGATAGGCTTTACACGTTCAGTAGATTGTTTCCGGGATATAAACTAAATTTTACAACCGCTTACTCTTCTGGATTAACATATCTTGGATATATGGACTTAGTACTCCGGAATTTCGATTGAAGGGTTGCCTGATTCTGAGATACGAGGTCTTTATAGATAGTTGATATCTGGGGTGTTATACAAGTTTTTCTGATTTTGCGGAAGCAATAGCCTAGCACTTCTATAATGCTTTTGCTAAAAACCCCAAATAGCATGCAAATTTTGAAAAGAATAGAAAAATCTAATCATTTGTAATGCTAAAAAGATTCCTTAAGTGGAACACACCTTAAAGAGGGGCCTTCATCTCTTTGTCTGTACAGTAGTACTAACCTGAGCTCTCAAGGCCTCGCATAACCCAGATACGGATATCAATTTACGCTATACTCACCTGTAAGATGAAATCTAGGGAATCTGGATTCAGGAGTATATTCAAGAGGTGGGAACCATAGATAAGTCAAGTTTCATAATTCATATCCTAAGATATCTTGGAACAATTGAGAAATGTGTTGAAGTTTAAGTGGACAAACATATCGACAATCTAGGTAAACGAGTTTAAAACTTAAAGGCATCAAATAGGTCAACGAAACTGGTGATATGTCTCAATCAACTTATATGATCCTTAGACACGAACTCACAAAAATATGTCTGTAAATATGTTTGTACATAGTTTACTTTACTTGTTAAAAATTCTATAAATACTTTATTTGCTTTTCAAGATAAAAATCAAAAAGATTTTCAGTGTGTTTTAGCATAAACTTTCTATAATTCAAAAAGATTTTGTTTCTACATTAGTTTCAAACGAGCCAATGATGGAGAATGGATCTTTGAAGTCTGGTAAGAAAATCTGATAAATGTTTAAAAGTTCATTAATTTGAAACTTTCAAATCAGATTGTTGATAAGGGTTTTTCAAACTAAGGTCATTAATTTGGACTTGGTTGATATATTTTGTTAATCAAGGTCATTAACTTGAACTTGATCCACTAAGTGGATTTTTACAAATCAAATAATAAAAATGTGAATTTTGAAGGTCTTAAATGTAAAATGTATTCAAGGTCTTTAAATCGAACTTGAATAACTAAGATTTAAAAAAGATTAAAAAGAAGATTCAAACTTTGAAGTTTTATAACAGAATTTTGAATCTGAAATATTTATTTGAATATCAGAAAGTATTTAGACAAGAAGTATAGATTGAGGGGGAGTTGATAAAGCAAAATCTGAAGACACAGGAAAGCTTAAAGCTAGGGGGAGCAAAGTTCAAAGCAAAGGGGAGTATGAAGACCAAAGGTTAAAGAAAGGGAGAGCATGATGATTTAAAGTTTTATCAAGACAAAGCTCAAGAAAAAGAAAGAAGATAAAGATCAATACGTTAAAGTTTTGTTCAAGAAATAAAGATCGGAAGACTCAGAAGATTTTAAATGTCAAGGATGATTGCGGCAACATCCAAGGGGAGTCTGTTGGTGCATATTTCTGTTGCCTACGTCATTATGTATCGAGTCTGAGTGAATAGGGCTTAATCTGTTAGAAACAAGGTGTATTTATGTATATTGTAGGACAAGTTCGCTCGAAGATGGTTTTGAGAAGTCAAGTCAAGTTCGGCCGAACTTCATCCCTTACCAGCGAACTTGGACATCTATAAATAGGTGCCTTGGGATTTCATTTGTAACTTGGAGAGATTTTGGCACAGAGACGGTGAAGCTCTGTCGAATCCGGTACTAGAATGTATTAAACTTTAGATCAATGAAAAGAACATTAAATGAGTAATTCTTGTTATTTGGTTAACTTGTCATTAGTTTCCGCCTAATCGGACAATAGATAACAAATTCAGTTTCCCGTGCTAATCGTGGACGTTCCTACAAGATTGCCAGACGTACCTAGCACCAACTATGATCTAAGTTCAGCCGTCAAAAGGCAGAGTTCATTCTATCACAAGGTAAAATGGTTCAAGCTCATTCTGTCGTATTATAATTTTTTTGTGGGAAAACCGACTTTGCCCGAATAATTTAATTAAGAACTTATAATATAAAAGGTTACAAACTAAGCACATTCTAACATGACCATAAGGAAACAAGATAAACTATCCATCTAAACATCACATATAAACTAATTAAGAAAGCACGGCTACATATACTCAAACACTAGAGAAGTGGTACCAGTGTCTTTAGAAAAACCTCCTTTTTATCACATAATCACATTGTTTTTTTACTATGTTAAGAGTTACTGGTTTGAGATTTTTTATGTTTAATTGTGAAACAGGTTTCCGGGGCTATTTTTAGGGAGGATCTCTATCTTGAAGAAGCAGTCAACAGATACAAAGGGTTTTTGCATCTGGTCAATAGAAACATAAAGAAGAAGTTGAACAACCCTTGTGTTCCAACTTACGATATAGACTTAATGTGGCACACCCA
The DNA here is from genome assembly GCA_947069175.1 of Scalesia atractyloides. Lineage (NCBI taxonomy): Eukaryota > Viridiplantae > Streptophyta > Magnoliopsida > Asterales > Asteraceae > Scalesia > Scalesia atractyloides. Next base: position 29,623,897 of record CAMTDV010000018.1, on the reverse strand, counting down.
TCAGCTATATCCTCGCTCTTAATGTAAGGATGCCATGGCTTTAGCAGGTCAGATGTTGCACCATGATGACACTGAAACTGACCAATCCAAAGGTGGAAAGTTGGATGTTAGCATTAAAACAACGACACAACAATGGTGTGAAATGTTCGGTTCCTTGTACTGGAGGGTAGGGTCAAGGTCTGGCGTCACATCTATGGACACCGAGGGAGAACATTCGACTGCGATGGCAGCAAGATGTTGGCGCCTCGCTGAGCACACAGTGAACGTGAAGTCGGCTGCTAGATGCTTGTGTGTCCCTACTGAGCATAAGGTGAACGAGAAGTCAGCTGCTAGATGCAAGTGTATCCCTGCTGAGCACTTGGTGAACAAGAAGTCGGCTGCTAGATGCAAGTGTGTCCTTGCTGAGCACATGGTGAACGAGAAGTCTGCTGCGATGCATGTGTGTCCATGCTGAGGACATGGTGAACGAGAAGTCGGCTGCTAGATGCATGTGTGTCCCTGCTGAGCAAATGGTGAACGAGAAGTCGGCTGCTAGATGCAAGTGTATCCCTGCTGAGCACATGGTGAACGAGAAGTCTGCAGCTAGATGCAAATGTGTCCCTGCTGAGGACATGGTGAATGAGAAGTCGGCTGCTAGATGCATGTGTGTCCCTACTGAGCACACGGTAAACAGGAAGTCGGCTGCTAGATGCATGTGTGTCCCTGCTGATATGGAGGACAAAGGGGAGTCGTCTGCTTGGACCGCAAGATGTTGGTGCCTCAGCGAGCGCATGGATGGACAGAAGTTGATCATAATCAATTGCTTCAGGCGCCATTGAAGTATAAGAATGCTAATATTATTGGTGTTGCAAATTTAAAATAAAGCATCTCGTAAGTTTAGTTGCAAGTATGTATGTTTGCTCTAAGCTTCATTGATATTGATATTGATAAATAAAGCAGCATCATGATCACTTATTTTTAAGCCTTGTTTTAATTTTTTCATTTCATTTTGTGATGAATAATAAACAAATAAATTAAATTGTAATGTTATAATGAAAATGACAACAAACTAATTATAATTCAAAACTAAATAATAGTCTATTTCGTTTATCAACACTACTGGGGAGCCCGCATAATACGAAAGAATGCAAATCACCCCATAAACTCCTCTAACTCACTGGTTTCATCACACACATGCACACACTTTCATACACACAGACACCATAATATAAATCTCATGTGCTATATATTATTATACACATAAATAATAAATAATGTATTAATTAGAAGAAAGTTTCTTAACTAATGTATTATATGGTTTGTTATAAAACAAATGACCGTTTTTTATGTGGATTACATCTAATTTTCTTGTGAAGTACAACTGTTCATATGCATTACGTATATCTAAATACATTATTAGACATGTATAATGTGGATTACATTTATGTAGCACCAAATTATAACGGATTATAATTCATGTTTGATTATATATATTTAGTCATTTTCGTTTACACATTGTTAATTTTTGAAGTTGTTATTTTTTGTGTTCATAGTTGTCGGCTCTTTTGTGTCCGAATATGATGATGAAGATGTTGATATTCAAGAAATGAATAACAAAGTTAGTTTTAGATATTTTTTTTGTTTTAAAATTTTTGGATACTTTTGTCCAAAGATTTAAATTTGTATCAATTTTTTTATTATTTAATACGGTATTGTGGCAGTAAAAAGAAAATCGGCCCCTACATTGACATTTTGCAAGTTTCTTATAAATAAATCAAGCTAGTTAATTAATTATTTTTTATTAGGTTTAAAATATGGCCAAACGAGTTTAAATGGCGTATGACGATTGGGTTTAGATGTGTCACAACCCAAACTTAAGAAGTTAAACTTATTGAGTTATAAAACTTTTTTTTTAGTTTGATTAGTTGTGAGTGAAGATCGGCTCTCCCTCGTGAGTTACCGGACTGACTTGCTTAGCTAACAGAGGCAGAATTCATTGTTAGCTAAGTTGAACAAACAAACGATAAGATCAGAGATACTATTTAACACGTCTGCTTCTTTGTATTCATAAACTTGGAAGAATTACAGACTCGATTGGACAGGGCTTCGCCACTTGAAATCAAAAAAAGGTAACTTTCTCTAACACCCAAGTCCCCTATTTATAGGCAACATGCAAAATACAAGGACTGGGTTTCGTACGAAATGGCATTTCGTATGAAATCTATCAACTAGCATTTCGTATGAAAAATGACACTATTTCGTACGAAATCCTTTACAAACTATCATAACATATAATTTGACATTTACGAAGCCCTATTTACATGACCGAATCATCCTAGACATAGGCAATAGACATTATGCACCAACAGACTACCCCTTGGATGTTGCCGTAGTCTTGAATGGTCTTCAAAAGTTTTCTTCAAAAATATTCAAAAAACTTGTGACGTTTAGGGACCAAAGAAGTACTTTCGTTTCTTCATGTGTTCTTCGGTATAACTTGGAGTTTGATCGGTCAGAGGAGGACGGTTGTATGTATTCCTAAACTGGAATCGTCGTGTTGTTGACTTCTTCACAGTCTCAGCAATTCTCGCTTCTTTCTTGTCTTTCTTTCTTTGTTCAACAGCTTCCAACTTTCTCCAGTTGGTGTTTCATGCTTTACCTAAATTAATATTGTTAGCAAAACAAACGTTAACAACCTTCTGGAACTGTTGAGCTTTCTCCTTGTCTTTATCCTCGTAGCTAATCTTCACAAAGAATAGACGTTCGATATCTTTTTTCTGAGCAGTTCGCAAGCCACATAGGATCCAACACACGGATTCCTCTCCATAATCCATAGATTCTTTTGTGTGAAATCACAAATTCGGATAAGTCCTCGGTAATCTTCTATGAATCTTCATCAGGCTGTACATAAATCACAACTTCACCCATGCCCGAATCATAATGCCACCATTTGAAGATCTTATAAAAGTCTTGCTCCATTTTCTTCAAAGGCATGTGGTGTGTGCAAAATGCAACATATAAATTACATCAAAAGAGGCATAAAAGTAACCCTTTTTTAGTACTAATGCTGAGAAAAGCACGTTTCTTTGTTCCTTTTGTATTTTCAGGATAAAAAGAGCTTAAAAGAATAAAAGAAGAAAATAAGCAGCCAAAACCAATATAATACGAAAAGAAGGAATAACGAGCCATGCCCAATCCCTCAGCAACACCCCAAAGATAAAAACAAGATAACAGAAGACCACTATGGAGCCATGCCTAGCCAAACATGGGGCGTGGTCAGACCTTGCACTTCCAGACAAAACCTGCAGAAGCTTCAACGCCCACCACGGGGCCGTGCCCAAACCAACATGGGGCATGGTCAACTATAAGTTTTGCTGAATCCAGATAGTACAGCGAACAGTTGACCACGGGGCCGTCCCTAGAGGCCACGGGGTCGTGTGGGGACCTATGCTATCATATGCAATAAATGAAGGAAGAGAACATGGTTGGCCACGGGTCGTGCCCACTGGACACGGGGCCGTGGCCGGGCTACTGTTTGGACTATAAATAGGGGTGCTTCGTTCACCTCAAAGGCATCCCTTGGCAAACCACTTTCTCTCACTTTGCCACCACTCCACCACCACTACAACACCAACACCAACCACCATCATCCATCAATCATCTTTAGAGTGTGTAGTATTCTCGGGATCCAAGATAGATGGCAAGGGTTCTTGTCAAACAAAGGCCATGCTTGGCTAAATTCCTTACATCACTTGGTGAAGACTAATCTATTATGTATTACTTTTAGTTTTTAATTTTTCAGCACTTTTTAATTGGCATGTATTAATGACTTTAATAACTAGTTTCTTATGTTGAAAGTGAATTTTCCTAACCATTTCTTCATGATGTCATTGGTTTGCTCATTCATGTCTTTACGGTCTATATAAAGCGCGTTAACTACTTGGAAGGGGGTTAGGAGCGTGGTTTGGTAAAGTTCTTGTCTCATTCAGTGTATAGATCCTGCGAGTACTTGGTTCAAGCTTATTAGGGCCTCCTTCAATGCTCTATGGGTGTTGGATGGCGGGGTTACAAATAGCTTGAACCCCTCATATGGAAACTACTATTAATACTTTAAACCGGCTTCTTGGGATTGTATCCTTGCTGACTCAAACCACTTAGCCGAGGGTAACGTCACCTTCAAAAGAGGGGCCTACCACTTTTCGTATTAATAACTTATTTAATCCTCTTCCAATATTCCGACCCTTTGGGATTGTATCCCTGCTGACTCAAACCACTGGGTTGAGGGTAACGTCACCTTCAAAAGAGGGGCCTACTACTATAACTAAGATAATCTCTTAAAAAGTCCAAAAGTGCAAAAACTATCAAAGGATACATAAAAGAGAAGTTGGATCCAAGTGATTCAATCTTGTCTATCTATTTTCCATTTTATTTATCTTTTTATTTTTTTTATGTTTAAAATCTTTTATCAAAAATTTAGATTGGTTAGACGTTGACGACAAACCGGTACTAAAAGCTCTTGTGTCCTTGGACGACCTCGGTATCTTACCAACACTATACTACGCTCACGATGGGTGTACTTGCCCAAGTGTGTGTTTAGTGTTAGTACAATATCGTGTTTATAAATTTAAGACTTGAATAATGCATAAAAAGGGCTCAAAATATTAATAAAAATTTAATACGCTCATCACACACCAAGTTTTTGGCACCGTTGCCGGGGACACAAAGATTTTAAGAAAGTTTAAAGTCAGCGGCCTAATTATTTGTAACGTTTTTTTTTATTTTTAGGAATTTTTTTAGTTTTTAGCAAAATCTGCAGTCTCTGCAGGCTGCAGCACGGGGTCGTGTTAATCTAACACGCCCCCGTGTCCAATAAACTGCAGCAAGAAAAACCTGTTTTAGTCAGACAGTACCTGACCAAGGGTCGTGTTACTCGAGCACAGAGCCGTGTCCAACATTCAGTTGCTGAAAACAGGACTGTCTGATCCCGACGGTTGATAACCTCTGACACAAACATGGATGATATTGATTATCTTCACTTTCGCCACTCTTACAGTGAATGGTGCCAACTATGTGGTGGGTTCCATCAAGATATAGAGTGTTACATTCTAAATTTTGAGCCCCATTATTTAGCGGATCCATCGTTTTCCTGTGGTAATCACCTTAAGATGGGCGAAAGTGAAAACGATCCTTATCAGCCCACCGAATGCTCTCAACTTCCTATTCCACATGACATAACCTCCTACGAAATGTGTCAACTGGAAGAAAGGATTCTCAAAAAATTGAAACAAATAGAGCTTATGATGAAACGAGGTATTCATCACAAGACAAAGGCCAACAAGAGTCATTAAGTCCGCATCCGGAATCTACCAACATTGAAGCCATCAAAAGTACCTTAGTCTCTTGTGATAACATTAGCGATAGTCATCCCTATGTCGATTGTGCCATGAAGGACTCTCCATCATCTCCCACCGATGCGCTCATAGACCTGAGCGATTCGGCATATACCTTCTTTAACGAGAGCCCGGGAAAGGGGAATAAAGGTTGGTTCCGCCCACCGGTAAGTAGCTTAGGATTAACCCTTTCCGGTAACCTCTTGCGTTATTACATAGAATGAGAGCAACTAAGATACCTTCGCCACTTTGGTGTTGTTCCCTCCAGTAAGGAACCTCCCGATTACCAGAAATCCTTGAAATAAAGCAAGACAACACTTCATAAAAACTCCAGCCACGGGGCCGTGCTCTATCCAACACGCCCCATGTCCACCGAAAAATTCAACACGGTGTCGTCTCCAGGCCAACACGCCCCGGGTTCCTAATACGGATAACATGTCAGAACTTTGTCTGACCACGGGGTCGTGCTCAGCTAGCACGGGGCCGTTGTCAGTGTGCTGTCGCTTTCTATAAAGACAGCCTTGTTGCTGCATGTTTGGCCTCACTCCAAAGATAGAGATCTCCTTAGATTTTTCACATATACCTTAAAATGTATGTTCTTGAAAAGGTTTCCTCAAAACCATCTTGTCTTTGCCACTTTTGTCACTTTCCTTCTTCTCCTTTGAACTCAAATCCTCCATTAAAGCTTGGAGGTCCAAAACTTCAAGCTTTATTTTTGCAAAACATATGTTTTAAACTTAAAACTCTCTATAAACAACATGTTTTATAACAATGCTTTAAGTTATTTCTGTTCAAAAATGTTTGAAACCCAAGAAAAATAAGTTAAAATAATGAGTTCATAAGTTCAAAACAGTTGCAGGAGGATGGGCACGGGCCCGTGTCCAATGCACACGGGCCTTGGTGAGGTTTTAAGTTTTATTTTCTTAAAATTTCACTTTTGTTTTCTTAGTATGTCAAACCAGAACAGTGGAACATCATCGACAAGCTCAAGAAACAACCAAGGATGAAGAAGACCATTGATTGAAGCCACCCTAGTTCGCGGCATGTATGCTTTGAGGGAAGCCATCGATGAAAATGACATCAGTGGAGGAGGCCCTTGTCGATCGTGTTAACTATTTGATGGTAGGGTTGGAGAATTGCCTACAAGAAGTCAACCTTTTGCACCAAATGTTGAACATTCCTGCACTACCTCCCATGGAGCCGATCTTCCCCCCAAGAGGATTGGAACCTTGCTCAAGAAATCATGATCCCGACCGGATGGGATGACCTCCCTCTGGAACCTCCTCTAGACGTATTACTTGAGGTTCTGGTGGTCTCCGCACCTCCCGCACCCATCCCGTATGAGAATACGGAAGATGAGCCTTCTTTCTTCCTCCCTCGAGAGGTTGAGGAATGGCTCAATGACTTTTGAGAGGTACGCCCTCCGGGTTGAAGTTCTTAGAAGCCCTTATCCATCAAAAAATTATTTTCGGGTTTTTGTCGTTCTTAGCATGGAAACATCTAGGGTAGAACTTCTTTATGGTTTAGACTTCTTGAATCTATCTAATTTTAGGACCGTTGTAACTTATAATTTTTAAGATTAATCTCTAGGACCGTTTGTATCTCGCACTCTAATATATGATGGTTTAAGTTATTGTGTGGTGTTTGGATCTTATATAATGGCTTAACAAATGAGAAAAGATGAAAACTGCCAAAGTGACGTCGAAACCACACCCCATACACGTAAATAGTGCCTTCCGACAGCATTTTCAGCTTCTTAGCATGTGCAGTACGGGGCCGTGCTCAACCAACACGCCCCGTGCCCAGGTTCTGCAGAAAAATATTTTTAAACAGGTAATTGACCACGGGTCATGCTGACTGGCCACGCCCCATGGTCAAGCTTCTGTAAACAATTGATACTGGCACCCTGGACACAGGGCCGTGCTGGACCACACGGGCCCGTGGCCAGATGCCCAGTATCATAAAACCTTGTTTTTAACAGGCTTTTACGCATTCAAACCAACCGAAAATTTTATTTTTGGACACATTGAGGACAATGTGTCATTTAAGTGTGGGGGAAGCTAACACTTTGAATATAACAAGTCCTAATAACAAGCCTTACATAAAACTCTATTGGAACCGCTAATCACCCCAAATCTTTTTCAAAATTTTTCAATTTTTTTACTTGTCTTGATTTAATTTTGGAATAACAAGTTCTAAAAAGTTATGTTTTTACGAATTTACAACCGATAGTGTTGTGATAAAAAGAACCAAATAAGAAAATTATAAAAAGGACATGACAAATCTTTTTAAAATTTGATTATATATACTTGTTCACATTATAAACCCATTCCCACATTAAGTGAGTTTTGAGCCTTTATCGAGCATACATTTATACATCTTTAAAATAAATGCTCATTTTTGTTTCTTGTGTGAATAGCCGCTTGGTTCTTACGACTCTAGAACTTGCCAAGATGATACATTCCTGGTCCTTACCAACTTAAACCCAAGTAAGTAAATGATGGAGGCATTAGGACTAACCCAATTTTTTTTCCATTCAAAACCATTGTTTTCGCTTCTTTTTACCCCACTACAAAAATCCCCATAGCTAATCCTTTGAGCCTATACCTTTTCGTTTCAAACCCGCAAAATAAACACCTTTTACCTACCAAAACCATTTTCTGTTCAAACCCATTTGTTTTAAGTAAAGCTCGGATATCAGTGACAAAAAAACACATATAGCTCTTCCAATAACCAAACAAGTTCCTTCAAAAATCTTGTTTGAAAATGCTTGTTCCAAATAAATGTCACAAAAACAAAAAGTTTTACGATAACCGACGCTTTTTATGCTTTTCGCCATTTTATTAACCACTAACCCAAATATCACCTACCCCTAGCCCAAGCCTAACCCTTTTCAAAGTCCTCTTGATATTTACAAAGGTTTATAGTTAAAAAGGAGGAGGTTTGATCGCTTGAAAAACATATGGTAGAAGTAAGTTCCAAACCGGAATCGAGTGTTATCACAAAAATACATCTTCGGCCGAGTATTAAGTGATCTCTTGTGAGGTACGTGAACTTGTAAATAAATGGAATTTTAAAGAGGCATGTTATGTCTAAATAAATATTTTTTCTTAAAAGTGTGCTAAATAAATCATGACGAATAGGAATGTAAATAAAATAAAATAAAAAACAAAATTAAATTAAAGATATTGGATTCCCGACACTCAAAGACAAGACATAAAAACCTCTTCTCTACCAGTTCCATTTGGGTGTGTAAGCCACATTTAAAGAGTTTTGCTTGAGGACAAGCAAAGATTTAAGTGTGGGGATATTTGATGTGTGCAAAATGAAACATATAAATTACATCAAAAGAGGCATAAAACTAACCATTTTTAGTACTAATGCTGGGAAAAGCACGTTTCTTTGTTCTTTTTGTGTTTTCAGGATAAAAATAGCTTAAAATAATAAAAGAAGCAAATAAGCAGCCAAAACCAACATAAATACGAAAAGAAGGAATAACGAGCCATGCCCGATCCCTCAGCAACACCCCAAAGATAAAAACAAGATAACAGAAGACCAGCACTGGCCGTGCCTTGCCAAACATGAGGCGTGGTCAGATCTTGCACTTCAAGACAAAACCTGCAGAAGCTTCTACGCCCACAACGGGGTCGTGCCCAGACCAACATGGGGCATGGTCAACTATAAGATTTGTAGAATCCAGATAGTACAGCGAACAGTTGACCACGGGGCCGTGCTCAGAGGCCACGGGGTCGTGCGGGGCCCTCTGCTGTCAGATGCAATAAATGAAGGAAGAGAAAATGGTTGGCCATGGGTCGTGCCCACTGGACACAGGGCCGTGGCCGGGCTACTGTTTGGACTTTAAATAGGGGTGCTTGGTTCACTTCAAAGGCATCCCTTGGCAAACCACTTCTCTCTCACTTTGCCACCACTCCACTACCACTACAACACCAACACCCACCACCATCATCCATCAGTCATCTTTAGAGTGTGTAGTAGTCTCAAGATCCAAGATAGATTGTAAGGGTTCTTGTCAAACAGAGGCCACGCTTGGCTAAATTCCTTAGATCACTTGGTGAAGACTAATCTTTTATGTATTACTTTTAGTTTTAAATCTTTCGGCACTTTTTAATTGGGCATGTATTAATGACTTTAATAACTAGTTTCTTATGTTGAAAGTGAATTTTCCTAAGCATTTCTTCATGATATCATTGATTTGCTCATTCGTGTCTTTACGGTCTATATAAAGCGCGTTAACTACTTGGAAGGGGGTTAGAAGGGTGGTTTGGTAAAGTTCTTGTCTCGTTCAGTGTATAGATCCTGCGAGGACTTGGTTCAAGCTTATTAGGGCCTCCTTCAATGCTCTATGGATATTGGATGACAGGGGCGCGAATAGCTTGAACCCCTCATATGTAAACTACTATTAATACTTTAAACCGGCTTCTTGGGATTGTATCCTTGCTGACTCAAACCACTTAGCCGAGGGTAACGCCACCTTCAAAGAGGGGCCTACCACTTTTCGCATTAATAACTTATTTAATTCTCTTCCAATATTCCGACCCTTTGGGATTGTATCCCTGCTGACTCAAACCACTAGGTTGAGGGTAACGTCATCTTCAAAAGAGGGGCCTACTACTATAACTAAGATAATCTCTTAAAAAGTCCAAAAGTGCAAAAACTATCAAAGGGTACATAAAAGAGAAGTTGGATCCAAGTGATTCTATCTTGTCTTTCTATTTTTCATTTTATTTACTTTTTTATTTTTATGTTTAAAATCTTTTATCAAAAGTTTAGATTGTTTAGACGTTGACGATTAACCGGTACTAAAAGCTCTTGTGTCCTCGGACGACCTCGGTATCTTACCAACACTATACTACGCTCACGATGGGTGCACTTGACCATGTGTGTTTAGTGTTAGTACAATATCGTGTTTTATAAATTTAAAACTTGAATAATGCGTAAAACGGGCTCAAAATATTAATAAAAATATAATACGCTCATCATACACCAGCATGTTCTTCATTACACGTGGCCTTTTGATGTGGAGCGTAACATCCTTTTCCTGTGTCACTTGATCGATCTTTGTAATCTTCTTTGGAATTTGTGGCTTCCAGTGAGGAAAATTATGCGTAACTTCATACTTGATAAGCTTCCACAAATCTCGATCATGAAACTTAATCTTCAAATTAAGTAGTTTCATTTGTGTCAACTCTGTCACATCCCGATATGGCAAAGATTGGATGTCCTTCAAATATCTGAAGTATTGCACTCCAAATTCCCTCTTTATCGCATACACATCTAGCTTTTCGATCCATCCCCAACTTATAATGTCACCCAAAGAAACATCAGCATCTCTGGTGAAGAATGCTAATGGACGCTTGAACTTTCTTTCTAGAGGCAACTCTTTAAACCATTTCATCAGTCGACTCAGAAAACATTTCATCAAAGGTTGAGAAGTCATCCGTTCCTTCTCCTGAATATTTAGCGGTTGTATCTTAATCGGAATCATCCTCCACGACAACCCGATCATAATCATTAGCCTCTTGCACGTCCTCAAAAACATAATCATTAGGTTATGTAGCACTAATGTTATTCAGATCTTCTTCAAAATCGAACTCAAACGATCCTTCATCTACTCGTAACAATTTAGCAATCTCAGCTTTAGAGTAGTTATGAACATACTCTCCTTCTTCAACATCGTGCTCGAGATAGATAACTTTAGGATTTGGCACACTTTGATTATCATTCTTCAGCCCCTAAAGTTGTGAATCTGTTAGTTCATAAATAGTCGTTCATGTAAGCATCAACATTCACATTTTAATTAACAACCAAATTTAGTACAATGTCGATCCCATCTTTCTCTATCATATCATATACTTCATCAACTGTCTCTTCAATTTCCGCTTCCATCTTTCGCCTCTCTAAAACTTTCTCCTCTGTCTGAGAGATTACAACACCTTCATCAACTATCACAAACCGTGTATCTGATTCCTTTTCAGCAACTGGGACATAAGGAATCATAGCAGATGAGCCTGAAACAACATGTTGAGGTTCGGAGCCAGGGGTACTAGATTCGACAACAGGATCTATCGTCTCACTTTGAGGAGTCTCGATCAAAGGCTTTTTACCTTTTCCCTGAGCTTTAGAAGCTACTTTAGCGATTCTTTCTCTTTCAGTGATCTTTTATCTCGCTTCCTCTCTTTCAATCTCTCCCACTTCTGTTGCAAAGTCTATTCCCAGTTTCTTGATCAGAATCTTCTGCATAAGCTCTATCTGTCTGTTGTTTCTCAACCTTTCATCATCATACTTAGACATTTTCTTACAAAGGCATTCATTCTCTGTTTGATAACTTTGCAGCACAACCTCCAAGCTACTTCGTTCATCTTCCAAAGACTTTATTCTTTCCTCATGAGCTTTCAGAAGTTTTTCCATTTCCTCAACTTTGTCACTACTATTAACAAGAAATTTCAGCAGTGCTTCCAACCTCTTATCTTCCTCTAGGAACTTTATCCTTGCCTCATGTTCCTTAATCTCTTGCTCCATATCCTTTAACATCCCTTCCTTAAACATATCAGACGTTAAATCTTCTCCTCCAGGGATAAAACCAAAATCAAGAGGGAATGGATCGTCCATCCCCATACTCTGAAAAGATTGTGGAGGTGTTTGTGTAGGATGTGTAGATGTATGTGGAGGTGGAGGTGCTGTAATGATGGGTGATCGTGGAGAAAGTTTAGTTTCACACCCAATCTTATCTCCAACTTTAAAGGCAGTCTACAGATGCTACTCACAATATCCACATGGATTTAATCGAAATATGGTTGAAGCCAGATTCTCTAATACAAAAGCAGAAATCAAAGCCATAAAAGATTATCCCCTTCAAGCAACAGGTGTTGCTCCAACTCCTAGGCATCCTGCAGATGATGACAAAAAGGGGGAGAGTAGTGATAGCCTGAGAAAGCTTCCACATGCAAATCCAACTAAAAAGGCTAAGACCACTCAAACCATTGTTCCAACCACTACTCAAACTACTGTTCCACCATCTACTCAAACCATTGTTCCAACCACTACTCCTCCACAAACCACTGCATTCCACACATATGTTGGTAGTTCAAAAAGACCAACAGATGTTACAACCTTATCACTCACCAAAACACTACCACATATCCCTCAAACCAGAAAAAGAAAAAAAATTACCTCACCTATCAAATCACCTACCAAAATTCCCACCACCAAAATTTCCACAACCTCTACCACAACATTATCAACACCATCTACAAGCCTTGCTAGCCCAGCCATTATTGAAGAATACTCGGAATTGAAGAAAAGGCAGATTCTAATAGAGGAATACAAAAAGGTATAAGCCTTGAGAGGCTATGCCAACATGATCTCCAAGAACCTATCCCATGATCCTATCACTGATGTAGATCTCAAGAAGCTGCTCATGGAAGACTATCTCAATCACATCAAGGGAAAGAAACTATATGATGCTGATAAGGATCAATTTACTGGATGGCCAATTGAGTCCTTACAAGATGAAATGGTAAGGATAGAGAAGTTGAAGCTTTTTCCGATCATTTCCCTTTCAACCCCAAATTGATAAGATGGCAAAAATCCAAACGACAAAAGAGCTCTGAAGATGAGAAAAATAAATGAAGAACTGGTAGCTTCAAAAATAGGCACCATGAAAACTCTTGCGAAATGGAATGAGTCAACAACCTTTGAAAGCTGTAGACAGTTGGAAACTCTAAGAGAAACAGATCCCTCATTGCCAAAAAGACCAGAGTATGAGCAACTAGAATTTCCTATCAAAACATTTATATATCCTTTCGAATTCCCATCAGCAAGAAACATAGCAAAAGCTGCAAGGAAATTTCTTAAAAGAAAATAAGACTTGAAGAATGATACCAAGAAAGCATATCTAGTTAGCACACTCATGGGAAGACCAATATCTAAAACTTATCAGACTTTGGTCCTGGCAAATCCCCCTAGTTAAAAGATTTTAAAGTGGAAGTCAAAAGAAGACACCCATGAACTGATTTTGCTCAGGGCTAGTGGGGAGGTGGAGAAGATCACAATGAAAAGTGCCTCAGGCCTAAAAATTGAAGATCTCCAAGACTTAATAAGTCTACCACTAGAAAGAGACCTAGAAGACACTGTTTCTCTTGACTTTGAATTACAATTCAAAGGTCAAATAAGAGAAAAATTGATGAGAAAATAAAAGTTGAATCAACAACCATCCGTTTTGGCATCATCTGTTCTAGGGGGAGATTGTTGAACCTACAAAAGAATAGATGTTATTCAAAAGCCAAAACATGACTTTTAGAACAAGAAATAAACAATTGATAAAGCAATTATCTCCCTAAAGATAGTGAATCTTGAACACCTAATCACAACATCTGTCCAAGAGCATGGCTAACATCTGATGAAAACTTGGAACCACTGTTCAAGAGTACCAACAACTGTTAAAGGCTAACAACTGTTGAGGACCAAAACCTAATCAAGCGAAGGTCGGGTGAAGAAAACCAAACATCTGTTAGGCCAAACAGATGCTTGGACAACTGGAACAGAGGATAGCTTAGACAATGGTTTCTCAATGTAACAGTATTTATCTAGTCACTGTTTTAGTATAGCCAAGATCAAATGATAAGATTTCCTCAGATGTTTGCAAACATCTGAGGAATCTTTTCTGTTAGGAATGTTAGATGTCACTATCAGGGTGACGTTAGCACGAGCAGAGCTTTAGTACTTGTATAAATAGATCACACCTGTTTGTGATCTTTTTATCATGTCACACATATTCTATTTTTTACGAATAGTTCTAGTGAGTGATCGGTTGAGGGGGAGATTGTAAAATCATCGCTGTAAAACTTTTGACTATTTGAATAATTAGAAAATAGTTTATGATAATATCTCTGTATTTGTTAATTATATTGTAAATCAATATTAGTTTGCAATTATCAAACTCAGATCCTAACAATAGTACACCTATAGGCCTATACGTCGCATATACGAGGAGTATACGGAACCTATATTATATTATACGATACAATACTATACTATAAGATACAGCATGATACTATACTTTAAAATACTTATAGTACACCTATACGTGGCCTATAGGAGACCTATAAGCCTAAAACGGGTTTATACGGAATCTATAAGCTTATACTATATGGAAGTTATATTATACGATATGATACTACACTATAAGATAGGATGCTATACTATACTATAAGATACTTATATTATGCCTGTATGGCTATACGTGGGCTTATATGATGCATATACTACACTATATGATACGACATTATAAGATACTTATAGTACACCTATAGGATTATATGTGGGTTATACGGGGCCTTTAAAGAACCTATAGTATACTATATGATACTACACTATAAGATACTATACTATGCTATGCTATACTTATACTACACCTATAGGCCTATACGTGGGCTTTAGGCCTATACGTGGCATATACGGAACCTATAAGCTTATACGGGGCTTATATGATATGACACTATACTACACTACACTACACCATACGATACAATACGATGCGATACAATATTGTACTATACGGTACCTATACTACACCTATGTGCGCCTATATAGGGCCTATACACGATACTATATTACATGATTAATTTAACAATATTTAAAAAAAACATCTTTAGATTTTTTAAAGTATTGTATAAAAATGTTATTAAAAACTTTAAAAATAATATTAAAACACGATAATACTTTGTTAAAACTACAAATATTATTAAAAAACATTAATACACTGCATATAGAGCTATAGGCAATATATAACTCTAGTCGTCAAACAAGATTAGACAAGACCTGATATTCTTGGATTTTGAAAAAGCTATACCATGCATATAAAGGAGTCATAATAAGGTTTATGGTGTTCAAATATCAAGATCCATAAAAAAGGGTGTGAAAGACTTACCATATGTATCAGTGTGCCATTTGTAAAATAAATATATCAGTCTTAAACAGAACATTTCTCTATAACATATATGTTTGATGCGGTTTGTTTACTTGAATTTAGTAATTTAGGAATTAGAAATATCAAATAAGCATGAGAGGTCACTAATAAAGGTAAATGTGTATACCTTATTATTGAAGATAAAACGCTGTAGTCATAGTTGATTCTCCATGTATCTTTACTTAAAATATCTTTGTTTTTTAAGAAAACAAGTGGTGCAAACCAAATAAGCATGAGGGGTGAGACATAGTTAGATAGTCGCTAAAAGTGTGACATCTGTGTAATTCAATCATGTATCTATTTTCGAACAATTTGATGATCAATGAAACTTTGTGTTGTTTACAATTTGTATATTTATTTATGACTTTTGTGCATTTTCAAAGTTTATTTGACTTTGACTTTTCAAACATTTTCTGGAAGTGTAATCGCAAAACATAATCAGTTAAACGTAAGGAATATTACGGAATAGTGACATAAGCAAAACATACCCTAAATATCCTTTACATAACTTAGAAATAAGTTTTAAAGGGATTGGTATGTCAAAAACAAGCTTATTCGATCACAGGGACTATTTACGACAAACTACGAAAGTTTGTCGATTCTCTTAGCGACGCACTCTCCGGAACAAGGTCACAAGCTTAGCATACCTTAAATACCCTTTACATAACTTAGAAATAACTTTTGAGGGCTTCGGTATGGCAAAAACATGCTTTTGCAACTTTAGGGGCTATTTTGCAAATTCTGTGAAACTATGCCGTTTCGCGTATTTCTTAATCCAGAACATGTACGCACAAATGAAAACCGCGATCGTACGACCAAACGAACCGACACCCGACACATTTTTGAACATATTTCAAGTTCCCTAAGCTTTATCGTCCTTATAAAGCTTAAAAATTAGGTTAACGGGTGTTAGAAGTGCCAAAACGCGACGAAACGTGTGGAGAGGCCTGTTCTGCCATTTTGTGAAACTTGTACCCAGCTACACTGCTTACGGACCGTAAGCATATGGACCATATGGTCCGTAAGGTGCCTCCAGCACATCAGTTTGTTGGCAGTAATGGGTTATCTTTTTTGATGACTATGCAAACGAACTTGCCACCCATTCTCCTGCATCTAACAAGTGTTATGACACTAATCCAAACCCTTGATGACTCATGGACACATGTATTGATCTTGTAACTCCAGTTCAACTATAAATAGCATTGGGTTCTAGCCATTTGAACTTTTGCAACCTTCATCCTTACTCTCATCTGCTATTACCTGAAGTTGCAACCATTTTTGGGACTTTCCTCTGAGATTCCTTGGCTACCATAAGTGCAAGTAAGTGTTCCATTCATGTTTTGTTCAATTCTTTTAGCATATTTGAGCTAAAAATCAAACAGTTTGACTTTCAGCTTGACTTTCAGTTCTAACCATGAATTGGTCAAAGCAAAGTCCAATTGAACTTTGCAACATGATCGTGATCATGATGGTTATAATCCTTAGTGATCATGCCTACTGATTACCACGTTTACTAGTCATCGTGGCGAGTCAAAGTTTCGGACAATAATACGATAAATGCGCATTATACGACGGAACTATCTTCGGGTATCAAAACACTTTGTTTTGATATCAAAACAATTTTATAACTTAGTTAGACATGTTTTGACATGTCTAACTCGTCACTTTTAGTTTAGTGCTTGTTTAGGATCGTTTGTCGAGCAGTTTTGACCACCGCTTTGACTTCCGAATCCGACCCGTTTGGTTGATCTTTGAACCCAACCAAATACATATTTATGACCATGGTTGAATAGGTAATAACCCTCTGAGGTATACCTTATGGTCATATCATTTGGTTAGTGTTATGATAAATAGTTGTTATGATCTTCAATAATGACCAAAATGCCCTTTTTGCAAACAAATCAACTATAAGCTTATGTAAAATAAATTTTGACATGTAATCTGATCAAATAACATTTTCAAACATGTTTAAGCATTAAAGACTTATCATAACACATATCTAACCATCCCATTACATAGTTACGCAAATGACGCGTTAAAGTGGCTTAAACTACCTTAACGGGTCATAACGGGTCAAAAGCATTTAGGAAACTTTCCAACTCAGAATGTTAACTTTATTAAACCATTTTACATGAGTTCCAATACTCATTTGGTTTATAAGGTCTCATTCTATCCAAATCCTCCGATTTCAAGTCTTGTTTCTAACATAGTTATCCGATATTAGGACATACTTAAATTCTCGGACTCTTGAGCTTTGGTTTATCTTCTTGAACAAGGACTTTCTTGCAATCCCAAGTGAGTACATAGTCCCCTCTTTTATGTTTTATAAATGTTTTGGAATGAAACATATTGTGCCTATGACTACTTTCGCGTTTTCATGACATTATACAAGCTTTGATTACATAATACATATAGTACATGTTTTTCATTGCATTTTGCCTCATATGTTGACTTAGCATATTTAGCACATTGATTTCAAAGACATTTCTTGCTATGAATGTTGACTGAGCATACTAGTACATGGTTTTCAAAGACATTTCTTGTTATGTATGTTGATTGAGCATACTAGTACATCGTATTCAAAGACATTTCTTGCTATGTATGTTGACTGAGCATACTAGTACATGGTTTTCAAAGACATTTCTTGCTATGTATGTTGACTGAGCAAACTAGTACATGGTTTTCAAAGACATTTCTTGCTATGTATGTTAACTGAGCATACTAGTACATGGTTTTCAAAGACATTTTTTCTTACTTTGTTCATGACATATTGGTGCGTTGGAGATTGACTTAATACATTCATTAACATTGATCACGCCGACCGGTAGTATGTAATGGTACCATAGGATTGACAATCCCATTCCCACTTCCCTTATTTGTTTGGAAACGACTTTAGGGAACGACAGAATCCGATGAAATGGATAGACCTTTGACTTTATAAAGGTCTATTTGGCTGTCAACAAAGGTTTGAATGTGTTTGCCAACAATCTAAATATATGTTTTAAACCGTAAAAGCACGACTTATAAAACAAAACGTTTGATTATTCAAAGACATTGTTTTATACAAAACATTTTGACTATTCAAGACATTGGTTTACATTTGACATTTTGGTTTACATAAGACTTTGCTTATACATGACATTTGTTTACTTGACATTGGTTTACTTGGCATTCTTTATACAAAGCATTTCATTGACTTAGACAAGACTTTTTGATGGTTGGTTTATGATAAATGATTTAAATAACGGGACGGGTGTAATATGATAAAAGCATGGTGGATACGCCGCTGGTACTTCTTATATATAAGTGTTTTTATCATATTGCATATCATGTCGTTATCTAAATCATTTCAAACAAAGTTCAAGACAGGACATTTTATCTATGACACGACAATTTTACATGAGACATGACATATATTTTGGTTAATGATTTAACCATGCATTATTTCTTTTATATCATTCGATTTATCTTATGGTTTCTTAAAAGAAAACATTTTGTAAGTATTCATGGCTACTTTTTAACTAAGTATTCTTTAAAACATTCTAGGCCACGAATCTTTAACGCAACACCTATGTTACTCACATGCATTTTTATGCTGACGTACTTTATTTTCATATATGTTTCAGGAGCTAATGTTTGATTGTCGAGCTTGCTACACTTAGGGCGGACTTGGGCCTTAGTGACTATAAAATAAAGATGAATAGTTTAACGTTTATTGTATTTTCCGTTTATATTCCAGATGTGTAAACAATTCTATTAAATAAAACTTAGCTTATTATGCCATAGTTGTTGAAACAATAGTTCTGTTACGACACTCCCCGACGTTTCTGCCGCGGTTTGTTGTTTTATGCGGTTGGGTGTGACAAAAAGCTTACGTTTAAGAGCAATAAAACTCTTTAGCGAGAGTTGATTAGCCATGTTTTTTCTCTTTAATATAGTCTTTTGGCAAGATGAAAGCGATACAAAAAAATAAATTAGCACGAGTGGTGGGTGACAAGAGAGTCATGAAATACTTAAACCTTAGAGAAGATAAAATTCATAAGTAATAGTTGATTCTCCCTTTTTCTTTACTTGAACTTAGTATTTTGAAAAAAGACAAGTATTAAAAACAAAATAAGCATGAGAGATTGAGCATGATCATGAAACACTTAAGCATTAAAGAGAATAAAATTCTCTAGTCATAGTTATCTTTTTTTTATTTACATGAATTTAGTCTTTTGGTAAAAGACAAGTAGCGTAACTAAGCATGAAGGGTGAGGAATGACTAGAGGGTCATCAATAACTTAAGCCATAGATAACAAAAACTATTTAGCCATTGATGATTCTATATTTTCCTTGAATTTAGTAATTTTAGAAGACATATATGTAAAGAAAATAAGCTTGAAGGGTGGGCCATGACTAGAGAGGTCATGAAAAATATTAAAGGGTATTAAGTTCTTTAGTCATAGACTTATAGAATATATTTTTTTTCTTTATTTTTATCTAGTCTTTTGAGAAGAAGACAAATGATTCAAACAAAATATGCATGGGGTGAGGGTGGAATTACGAAAATTTAAACGTTATTTTAAGAGGATAAAAATCTTTGTTATAGTTTATTTTAATTTCTAATTTGGTATTTTAAAAAGAATACAAGTGGTGCAAACAAAATAAGCATCAGAGGTGAGGAAAAAGTTTATAGTCATGAAGAATTCAAGCCTTTGTAGGGGATAAGACTTTTTATTCATAGTTGATTCTCATTTTTTGTTACATAAATTTGGTCTTTTGGGAAGAAAACAAATAGTGGAAGCAAAATACGTATGCACTAATGGGTCATTAAAAAAAACATTATCGCTATACCATTTTTACTTAGGATGACTACAATAGATGATGTGCGCACACTAAATAAAATTTAACTTGTAAATGTGTACAATACATTTACATCTACAAACATAAATATTAAATAAAATTTATAATATACTCTTCACTTATATATATATATATATATATATATATATATATATGTAAAAAAACTATTTGTATGGATAAGAATATTCTCAGCTAAAAAGTATGAAATAAATTTGTTATACTTTCTTTCTATTAATTTCTTACAATTATTCGTGCTTATAAATGTGTGTATATAAATTTATATATGTTTGTGTTCATTAGCTATAATTTAGCATTCAATTATTAGTTACCCACCAATAAATGTTATAACTACTATATTATAAAATCTCCAACTATGAGCAAACAGATAAAACTTTAAACATTCTTTTAAAAAAAATACATAGATAACTAATTTCAAAATGATATATAGGTTGTAATGAGTTTCGTCTTATCTAGAAGCTAAAAACGACAAGTCGGGTAAATAAATTGTTGATGTATATGTCTGTTGCATAAGTCATCATATAAAGTTGAGTCTATATTTAGGAGCGTAATGTCAAAGTTTATGTATGTTTAGAGCCAAGTTCGTCCGAACTTGTGTTGTCTAGGGACAAGTTCGCCCAAACTTGTCATGCCTAGGACAAGTTCGCCCGAACTTGTCATGCCTAGGACAAGTTCGCCCAAACTTGTCCATGACGCAGTTCAAGCGAACTAGTCATCCGATAAATAGGTTAGTTGTGTTCTCATTTGTAAGATTCAGAGATTTTGTCACAACAGAGGTGAAGCTCTGTCCAAATGTTTCCAGGATCTGTAGCGTCTACTAATCAATGAAACAGTGATTAAACTTATAGAACTTGTATCCAATGTCGCCTATGCAAACGGATTCCGCACGTTTACCTTAGGTTTGCCAAATTAGGACCCGAACGATCCGTTCAACGGACCCTCAATTGGTATCAGAGCAGGATTGGCCTAATTTGAAGACATTGGATATAGAAATTCACATCTTCTACTCATTTCTTTCATTTTTATCTTTTCTTGGACATTTCACAGACAAAATGGACTGATTTTCAAGTTAATACGTAAAATCCATAATAGTAAAACCCTTGAAAAG
The DNA here is from genome assembly GCA_947069175.1 of Scalesia atractyloides. Classification (NCBI taxonomy): domain Eukaryota; kingdom Viridiplantae; phylum Streptophyta; class Magnoliopsida; order Asterales; family Asteraceae; genus Scalesia; species Scalesia atractyloides. Next base: position 29,602,569 of record CAMTDV010000018.1, on the reverse strand, counting down.
ATCAGAGCTTAAAACAAACGAATTCAAGTCGAAAATTTGAAAAAAACCATGTTTGAAAACACATGTTCGCTCGAACTTATCATCAAGTTCGCTCGTACTTGACTGAAAAATTCACTTTTTGAGTGATTTTTCATCAAGTTCGCCCGAACTTGATTGATTTTTCAAAGACCTACATCAAGTCCGCCCGAACTTGATTGAATTGTCGAGGTTTTTAGATAAGTTCGCTCGAACTTATAAGATTTCTCTTCAAATTTCATCAAGTTCGCCCGAACTTGATCAAATTCTGTTGAAAATTTTATACAAGTTCGCCCGAATCTGTTAAGTCTCTTGAAATTCAATACAAGTTCGCCCTGTTAAGTAGCTGATTTTCACAAGCTGAGACAAGTTCGCCCGAACTTGTCTAAGGGTTTCTAAAAAAATTTGTAGTTTAAAAAATCCCGAAAAACGTCTCGGACATTATATATCGTTAGATTCGTATCGACGAGACGAGTTTAAAGCTCTAATCTGGTAAAACCAGTTTTCCGCAAAATTTTAAACGTTTTTAGCAAACCGATACGTTAATATTGTCGTTTAAAAAGTCAAATTTTATAAAATTGTATGTTTGCTAATCATTTTTCAAGTGTTTTTGAACGACAGATTAGTTTGGAAAACGAAATGGGGTCCGTGAAGCCGCCAATGTTGATGAGTATAGATGAGTATGAAGCCTGGAAAGGAAAATTCGAGAGTTGGGTACAAATAAGTTTCCTCCATGTTTGGGTTGCCTTTAAAACTGGATTTGAATGGCCAGTTGATAAACATGTAGCTATTCTCGCAGTATCAAAGTTTACACCAGAACAGAATAATGCATATGTCCATGAGAAGAAGATGATCAGTTTGTTACAGCAATCGATAAATGAAGATATCTTGATTTTGCTACCAGAATGTGATCGGCACAAAAGATGTGGAATGCTCTGCGTGCTAAATATCTGGAGTGTGCTGAGATGATCAAGAGCAAGAAGGCTCTAATCATGAAAGAGTTTAACATCTTCACTATGATCAATGGCGAATCAATGAAACAAATGATAAAACGCTTCTGTCAGCTGAAGATTCAAATGACAAAACATGATCTTTTTAAAACAGAAAGAGACTACATTGACAAGTTGGCTGATGTACTTCCGGATGGTGAATGGACACTTAATTGTACTAAAGGAAAGTCCAAGTTGGGAACATTTCATGCTTTCTACCTTCATTGACAGATTAGAGGGATATGAAGTGGAATTACTAAAGAAGTCTGATCTTGTCAGTAAGCAAAGTTCAGATAATCAGTTAAAGAAAGAAGGGAGTATAATGGCTAAGAACTGTGAAGCACAAGTTTCAAGTACATCTACAAATGAGGTTTCAAAAAAGTTCTGAATCTGTGTGTTCAAAGTGTCAACAATCCAGATCTATTTATGTTAAACTTTTGAAAGATTTGGAAAGTTTGACATTAGAAAATAAAAAATTAAAAGAAAATGAAAAGAATTTTGAAAATAAAATAAAAATTTTAGAAAATGAAAAATTTGGTTTTGAAAATATTAGTATTGAAAATCAAAAAGCAATAAATTCTCATCTTGAGAAAATAACTCGACTTGAAAATGAAGTTGAGATTGCTAAAAATAAAGCTGTTGATTTAGAAAAGAAATTGAAAGGTTTTGTGACCTCGTCATTGATTCTAGATCAGATATGTCCAAAACCGATCAATGAAAATAAAAAAGAAATTCCAATAAGTGACAATGTCACAAATTATGACAATGTCATAATTGAGAATTGTGATGATGATATCGATGATGAAAGTGTTAAAAAGGAGAAAAATGAAGTATTTTTAAAACTAAAAGAAAAATTCCAACAAACTGTTCTACAATCTACTGAAAAAGGTGAATGTTTAACGCAAAAACCTTCTAAGAAGGATGGAGAACGAAAACAAAAGGAAAAACAAAGTTCTAAAAATTCTAAAAGTTTTCAAAAGAAAAATAAAAGCTCATCGGTACAATCATCCAATCATTATAAAATTTCACAAAAGTTTGTAAATAAGTGGTGCAGGTCGAATCACAGTGCTTCAACGTCAAATCAAAGTTACAGACGAAGCAGGAAAGATGGCTACCACACGTCAAATCAGTGTTATGATTTGAGTGTATGGTTTGCTAAAAAGGATCAGTATGAGAACAGGAAGTGTCGTAAATGTGGAGTAACTTGACACATTGCTAGAAAATGTTTTCAAATTAATTCTAAACCTGTTCATATTGATAAGAAAATTTTTTAAGATTTGAAAGTAGCAACTCAGGTTTGGAAACAATGTACAGAAACTACAAACAAGGTGAAACAAGTTATTACTAAGTTTTCAAATTTTGAAACTGGTGAAACCTAGAATAGTAATGAACAAAAAGTTTCTACATTGTATTTCAAGAAAGCTTTAAAGAAAAATCAAACATGGTTGGTCAAAGGTAAGGAAGTGACACAATCAGTGAAAATTGAAAGTTTAGAGAACTATCCAAAACTTGAGAAAGTCCAAAATAAACCTGATTGTGAAATGAAAGTCAAAATTAAGGTTGAAGAAATAACGTCTAAGGCTAAAAAAACTTGAGTGTCACTATTCAACTAATTGTTTGAATTTTTGTGCAGGAACTTCTGAGATGAAAGTAAATTGCTGAGAATGGAGTTTCGTGGCACACGATGAAAACGGGTCGGGTTATCAAATTTTATATAAAGGCCATTTTTACAAAAGATTTGAAATTCAAATAACGTTTACTTTACAATTTTTGAAAAATATTTGGAGAAAATTTTTCAAAAACATGTTCCAGAACGTTTACTTGAAAATTTTACAAATTTTTGAAGAAAATTTGAAAATTTTCACAGAACCCTCACTGTTGAAAAGATAAAATTCATGGATATAAATGTTTTAAAAACACAAAGGTGTCAAGGTTTTTGTCATCACGAGGGGGAGAGTGCTTAAAAGAAAATTTGTGAAGCTGTAATGGATGGCGAATTGAAGTGATTCTCATCGGTTGGTCAATGTTTTTCTATAAATCAAAAATTCTAAAAATATGTTTTTTGAATTTTAGGGGGAGAAAAAATTTTCAGAAAATCCAAAAACATTTTAAATACGAAAAGTACAAAAACATTGAAAAGGGCAAAAAGAGTTTTGTGGATAAAAGGAAATCATAGTACATCAGTGGACTATCATAGTATGCTAAAGATTTGTAAAGTTTAAAAGTTTAAACAAGTTTTAATGTGGATGTGTCGATAGGCTTTACACGTTCAGTAAATTGTTTCTGGGATATAAACTAAATTTTACAACTGCTTAAACTTGTGGATTAACATCTCTCGGATATATGGACTTAGTACTCCGAAATTTCGTTTGAGAGATTGCCTGATTCTGAGATACGAGGTCTTTATAAATGATTGATATCTGGGGTATTATACAAGTTCTTCTGATTTTGCGGAAGCAATAGCCTAGAACTTCTATAATGATTTTGCTATAAAACCCCTAAACTGCATTCAATTAAAAATATCGAAAGATACTACAATTGCAGTACAAAAAGATTTCATTTTGGAACACTACCTTATAAGTAGAGCCTTCATCTCTCTATCGGTACGGTGGTACTAACCTGAGCTCTCAAGGCCTCGCACAACCCAGATACAGATATCAATTATGTTATACTCACCTGTAAGATGAAATCTAGGGAATCTTGATGCAGGAGTATATTCTGAGATGGGGACCATAGGTAAGTCAAGTTTCTTAATTCTACATAACGTATTTTGGAACAATTGAGAAATGTGTTGAAGTTTAAGAGGAGAAATATATCGACAATCTAGGTAAATTTGTTTAAAACTTAGTGTCATGAAGAGGTCAATGGTACTTGTGATATGTCTCAAATAACTGATATGATCCTTTAACACAAACTCAACAAAAATATGTCTGTAAATATGTTTGTACATAGTTAGAGCATGATATTCATTACATAAAAACAAAAAGACTATATTATCTTTTAGTTTCGACCGCTGATGACGAAAAGCTGATTTTCAAAGTCTAGAATTGCTGAACAAAATCTAAAAAACCTTTGAAATTGAACTGAAAAGTTTTAAAGTTCATTAAGTTGAAACTTACATTTGAATAAATGTGTCAGTTTAGTGTCAAAACGTTTAATCAAGATCATTAAGTTGAACTTGATAAATAAATCAGCTATTCAAGGTCATTGATTTGGACTTGATTAACTATGGGTTTAAAATTGATAAAACGATTAAAATTTGAAATGATAATGTTTTGAGATTTCAAAGTTTGAATCTGAAATGTCTTATTTGAAAGTTTGAGGAACTTTGAAACAGGAAGTTGCTTTTAAGGGGGAGCTGGATAAAACACGTTGATTGAAGATACCAGAAAGCTTAAAGCAATGGGGAGCATGGTGATTAAGTTTTTATCAAGACAAGCTTAAGAAAAGAGAATAGGATTGAAGAAGATATGAAGATCAAGGAAGTTAAAGTTATTAAAGAAATAAAGATCAACAGAACATTAAAGACTCAGGAACTTAATTGAAGAATGATGACTACGGCAACATCCAAGGGGGAGTCTGTTGACTAAGTCATCATATAAAGTCGAATCTGTATTTAGGAGCGAAATGTCAAAGTTTATGTATGTTTAGAGCCAAGTTCGCCCGAACTTGTGTTGTCTAGGGTCAAGTTCGCCCGAACTTGTCATACCTAGGACAATTTCGCCTGAACTTGTCATGGCTAGGACAAGTTCGCCCGAACTTGTCCATGACACAGTTCAAGCGAACTTGTCATCCTATAAATAGGTTAGTTGTGTTCTCATTTGTAAGATTCAGAGATTTTGTCACGACAGAGGCGAAGCTCTGTCCAAGTGTTTCCAGGATCTGCAACGTCTACTAATCAATGAAACAGTAATTAAACATTAAAGAACTTGTATCCAATGTCGCCTATACAAGCGGATTCCGCACGTTTACCTTAGGTTTGCCAAATTAGGACCCGAACGATCCGTTCAACGAACCCTCAAAAATAAGCATGAAACATTCTTTTAAAAAAAATACATAGATAACTAATTTCAAAATAATATATTGGTTGTAATGAGTTTCGTCTTATCTAGAATGTAAAAAAGACAAGTCGTGTAAATAAAATAAGCATATGAAGTATGCAGGATAACTAGAGGGTCATAAATAACCTAAGCCATAGATAAAAAAGAATATTTAGCCATAGTTATTATATATTTTACTTGAATTTAGTAATTTAGGAAGACATTTGTGCAAAAAAAAAAGATATGTTTAAAGGGAGAGCCATGACTAGAGGGGTCATGAAAAATATTAAGTAGTATTATAATCTTTAGTTATAGACTCATAGTATATATTCCCTTTTTCTTTACTTATATTTAGTTTCTTGTGAAGAAGACAAATGGTTCAAACAAAATAAGCATGAGATGAGGGTGAAGTTACGAAAAACTTAAGCCTTATTTTGTGAGGGTAAAAATCTTTGTTATAGTTTATTCTAATTTTTTTTAATTTGGTATTTTAAGAAGAAGAGAAGTGGTGCAAACAAAATAAACATGAGAGGTGAGGCAAAAGTTAATAATCATCAAGAAATACAAGCCTTTGTAAAGGATCCAACTTTTTTATTATAGCTGATTCTATTTTTTGTTACATAAATTTAGTCTTTTGGGAAGAAGACAAATAGTGGAAACAAAATGCATATGAGGGATAGAGCATCACTAATGTGTCATAATATTTTTACCGCTACACCAACTTTACAAATTTAACTTGTAAATGTATACAATACATTTACATCCACAAACATAAAAATATTAAATAAAATTTATAATATAGTCTTCACTTATATATATAATAAAAGAGTATTTGCATGGATAAGAATCTTCTCAATTAAAAGTATAGAAATAAATTTGTTACACTTGCTTTCTATTAGTTTCTTACAATTATTGCTGGTTATGAATGTGTGTATATAGATTTATATATGTTTGTATTTATTAGCTATAATTAATTGTTCAATTGTTAGTATACCCACTTATAAATGTTATATTATAAAATCTCCAACTATGAGTAAACCGATAAAACATTAAACATTCTTTAAAAAAATACACAGATAACTATTTTCAAAATGATATATTAGTTATAATGAGTCTAGTCTTATCTAGAAGGTAAGATTCATCTAGGAGATAAATGAACCTTTGTCACTCCTAACACATGACTTTACAAATGGAATCTTATCATATTCATGGATGCAACAAAGCATGAGAAGCAATGGTACATGTACAAACTCTTATATCATGCATGCATCTATGTATGTACATTATTCACCTATATAAAGAGTGTTTCAATCAAACTTCAAACAGTAAGGAAAAGAAGCCTAAGGAAGCCAGAAACATTTGCAATGCCTAACCAACAAGATTAAGAGTGGGATGAAGCACAAAAGATAGTCATAAGCACAGACCTCACTACAGCAGCTAAGAAGCACCTAGAGTTCCTTGAAGTTGTTAAGAAGAATGGACATCTTTATGATGGTCCAGCACTTGAAAAGGCTATTTTTAGGTACACTAATTACCTTCTCATT